>BCHH01000002.1:4430731-4920390 GCA_001599595.1 Beverwykella pulmonaria
TGTACGTCGACGCCAGGTTGCCCATGCTGGTCAGCGTGGAAGGATGCTCCTCCCCAAGCACCCTCTTGAACGTCTCCATCACTTGCACCTCTAGCTCTTTGGCCTCCTTCCACCGCCCTTGGTTTGTGTACGTTGACGCCAGGTTGCCCATGCAGGTCAGCGTGTCTGGATGCTCCTCCCCAAGCACCCTCTTTCTCGTCTCCATCACTTGCACAAACAACTCTGCAGCCTCCTTCCACTGACCTTGATTTGTGTACGTCGACGCCAGGTTGGCCATGCTAGTCAGCGTGGAAGGATGCTCCTCCCTAAGCACCCTCTTTCTTGTCTCCATTACTTGCACCTCCAGCTCTTCAGCCTCCTTCCACCGGCCTTGATTCGTGTACGTCGACGCCAGGTTGGCCATGCTGGTCAGCGTGTCTGGATGCTCCTCCCCAAGCACCCTCTTTCTCGTCTCCACCACTTGCACCTCCAGCTCTTCGGCCTCCTTCCACTGGCCTTGATTCCTGTACGTCAACGCCAGGTTGCCTATGCTGAGAAGCGTGGAAGGATGCTCTTCCCCAAGCACCCTCTTTCTTGTCTCCATCACTTGCATAAACAGCTCTTCAGCCTCCTTCCACCGCCCGTCACAATGCAATGCCATGGCACATTTCCATACTAGATTTGTCCTAGCCTCGTTCTCTTGTCTAGTGAGTTTAAATGATAGAGCAAACTTAGCATGCGGTAGTAATCGTCTCCACTTACTTCTGCTCCCATGATTATGGTCTGGGAACACCTCAAGCAGACGTATAATAGCTACTTGAGTCTGCTGACTCATTAATCCCTCTTCTTCAAGCCATTTGCGTGCTGAGACATGTACTAGCCGATGAAGGTCAAGCGCTGATTCAGCTGTTCGTTTGGTGACAAGTGAGTAAGCGTTGAGGGTTCCTACCGCATGTATTCCTTGCTCACGCGGCGAGGCCACTGGGAGAAGAGCAAGCGGGACGTCGTTTTGGTCTACACACGCCATAAAGAGTAAATACTCAGCTGCCAAATTATTATAGCGACGAATCTGCTCGAACGAAATAAGCCAGGTTGCAGCTATCACGCTCTCTGGTTCTCGACGAAGAGCTCCAGCCAACCCTTTCTTTTTCTCAGCTAGTAGTGAGAGATATTCCTGAAGGGTTATCTTGTTGACATTGACGTAGGCTGCTGCTTGCACAATAGCTAGAGGGAGGTACGCTAGCTCTCTAAGCAAGAGGTCTGCCTTCTCTTGCTGGTTCGCCGGGTTGACCAAACACATTTCTAGCATTCTTTGAGCCGTTTCCTGTTCCATCTCTAGCAACTCTACAATATTTTGTGGTGCCAGTTTCGCGGCCACCTTCTTGTCAGTCGTTGTGAAGACTATAGCCCCCTGCTTAGAGCTTGGTAGGGACTCTATTAGGCCAGCTGTTTCTAGCCCAGCTTCGCCCGCGTTGTCGAAAATGAGGAGCCACTGCCCTGCACTCTCGTCGCTTAAGTGGAGTTGTACCAGCTTTCTAACATCTGCCTTCTTATTATCCCAGCCAAGAATATTAAGCCGTCGGGCAATGTGCGCATATGATTGATAGAGGCTCCACTTATCGCTTGCAGTTATCCAGAACACTGAGCAGTTCTTATACTCTTGTCTAATTCTGTACGCCAACTCTAGTGCGAGCTGCGTTTTGCCTATTCCACCTAAGCCTGTAATTACGACCTTTGTAGTTGTTGCTCTAACAAAGAGCTTTCCTTTTAGCTTAGCAAGTTGCAACTCACGACCAATAAATCGAGCGTTTTGGTCAAATGGTACAATAAACAGCGTGGTATTAGCTGCAGGCTACACTTTAGTACTTATGCGACATAGTTGTGTAAGCAGTACCTTTTTCTATTTCCTCCTGGAGTCGCTCTAGTGCTCTCTCCTTTCCTTCGCCGTATCTAAACTCCATAGACACACTGAAAATTCCAATTAAAGAATACGCCATGTCTTCTTCTTGTGTTGCCTGGCGGCCCGCCATCCACGCCATTCGCTCAGGAACGCTAAATTCGTTTAGAGGATCGCCCCGTAACGCTGTAACTGGGATGCGAGTAATTTCGTGGATTAGCTGCTCCAGGGAGTCTTTGTCCCCAAGTCGCTGACGACTAGAGGAAAAGAAGTCAATTGTTGCTGGAGCTAGGAGTTCTTGAAGTGTCCAGCCTCGAGTAAACCATCTGCTCGTTCGAAAAGCTGCTTCCCATGCACTCTGGTGCCGCTGTGCATCTACCGTGTGTGTTGAGACATCTGAGAGGAAAGCGTAGCATCTTGCCGCATCCTTATACCACTGGAACATGGAGTTTATTGCGTTTGACAGCTCACGGAGGTTCCATTTGTCGATACAACAGGTGTCGACCCAGAAGTACTGTACACGGTCACGAGCAGTTTGTTCACCGCAGAACAGAATCTTTTCATAGCCAGCCTTGTCTTTCCCAGTGCCATTCACCAGATCTTCAAAGAGGAACTCGTCATCTCCCCATGTGTGGGAAAGAATAGCATATGGAGGGATTGTTTTCTGGCTGAAATACGTTGAGGCGAGTCGCCCAGAACCATCAAAGTAAAGGAGTCGCATCACAACGACATTGCAAGTGAGCAGACAATTTGCAGGCAATTCGGAGGGGTGACCACAGGATTGCAGGGGAGATAGTAGCGCTCTATGTATTATAATTGTGGGCTGTGTAAGGGCTGTGTGAAGGCAGTGCAAAGATATTTGACAAGCTCAGCCGCATCATCACGTGCAACAGAAGGAGAGAAGCGAATGGATCCAAACTACCGGTACAAACGAAGCCAAGAAATGAAGAAGATGTAGCGAAGGTAAATACCTAACTACTAGTAGCAAGAAGGTTGGCCTCCTTGTATACTTACATACTTACATTTATTTTATTAATAGAAAAGTGCTTTAAGCTACAGTTGCAGATCCTTGGCGGTTACTTCCTGCTACAGTAATGTTGCTCGAAGCTCTAAATAGGTTGCAATTCGAGAAGTTGGAGAGGGGAATCTGATGCTGCTTTTATTGTTTAAGGCATAAAGCTGCTGTATGTAAAAAGTATAGGCTAGGCTGCACGTGCTGAGTGAGCAGGCTGACTAATAATACTTGACAATGATAAGAGTAACTTGCCACTAGATTTCGCCACTATTGACAAGAACCTTGTGAGGTGGCGAATTCTGTAGGTCTTTTCAGAGCGAGTGGGGTTCGCAAGGCTGCGGCTGAGGTCTGCCCGCCCGCCAAGGCTCAGTATGTAGTTGGTTTGAACAGAAGTACTAACCGGGGTAGCGGCCTCGCATAATTTTGTGTGCGACAGCAGGCACAAGACGGTTAACTTCTCAGCATTGTAGCAAGATTCTAAGGCTTAATAACACCATTTATTAGTATTATAGAGCAGTAAGAGCTTGATAGTAGTGCTACCGGTATAGTGAAGGAACTCTGTCACATTATAAAAGGAGGCTCTCTGCAGATTAGGCGCAAAGGCAATAATACAAACGTAACTTATAGGCGTGAGCTGTCCTATATGTTTAAAAGAAGCTCTATTACACGACTCATAGAGAATTATAATAAATCTCAACGTGTGCGCAGAGTTATAGTCGCTTAAAATCAAAGTACCCCTCGTATTTTGCGGCACAGTGGGTTTTGCGCGACCTAGGGACGGACGTTAGGTAGATTTTAATGTACTACTTATTATCGCGGAGATACTGTAAGAGTGATAGGAGCATGTGTCTACTTATTCACGGCGATACCAGTACATTCACCTAATGTCATCCATTATATAGCGCCGAACAATGTCGATGTTTAGAAGCTCTGCAACGTAATAAATGAAGACAGGTTTGCAAGGTCAGTGAAGAAACTGCAGACGTGAGTCTACAGGCCTGGTATTTTGGGGAATGAAGTGCTAACAAGATTATAGGACGACTTTGGCAAGGTGTGCGTTGATCTACTGGAGGTTGAAGATGTTGAAGGGTGCATGAGATTGGCTGCTGAGCTTGAGTGAGGCATTAGTGTTTTGTCCCTTTTTTGGATATAACTCTGGCAGGAGTTGGCTACAGGAAGGAACGTGGCTATGATTTTCTTCTATAGGCACTCATGTACTACCACGAAGAAGTTTACACGTGGAACCAAAAGTTGATCTGATCGACAGGAAGTGGAGGAAGTAGATCGTGATCAGAGACGTTTACAGCCTCGAGACTTCGAATTCCAGCCTTGGACAATCAGCAAGCTCTCTTCCTCGAACTCACAGCCCTGCCATGATCCCAACGAAAAGCTAATACCATTTAAAAAATTCCCCACCGATCACGAAGACCAATGGAAGCAGTCAAAACTGTAGTCTTCAACTAGCAAAAAGCTGAGTTCAGAATGCTCTTTACCACTGCAGCTAATGCCCTTGCACTTGGATATCGAGGGAATTTTGGAGCGGAGAATGGCAGCCTTTTATACATGAGGGGTGCTGCTGCCTTATTCGCTAACACATGTTGGGGCGATGCGTGGGGTTTAGGTAAAGAAGTGGTGGTGTTGCACGTGACCGGGCGCCTGGAGTCGTGGGCGAATGTAGTATGTCTAGGCGTGCATACGGGTGGGTTCCTGGGACCAGATTGTGAGCAATGAGGTGAGAATATGTGTGGGTACCCATGTTATGCTGCTCTTGCACAAGGTAGCAACGAAGAAAGACAAAAATTCGCGACCATAATTAATTGCTCAGCCGATACCTCCTTCATCCTTGAGTTCCCGGGTGCGAAGCAATGACACCCAACACCTCTTCTGCTTTGTATCTTGACCATAATAAGAAGCCAAAGCTCCGGCCTCGGTGATATAGGCGGCGAATGTTGTGACGGTAGGTTAAGAACTCGCGCTCCCCCTTCAACAACTCCACTTTTTTCTCCTTATCCCATGCACAGGTGTGCACCTTTGGGATCATGACAAGGTTAGACAGCGCTCGTCGAAAATCATTGTGTTGATTCGGACGCTGCCATGGTTAGGGAAGGAGATGTGGCCTAAGGTGGTGACGTGTTGAACACTATTGGAGCCGGAGCGCCTTCCAGACGATTCTCATAGTTCCCAGCTCGCGGTATATTTATGTCCAAGTAGATTCAAATGCGAAATTTTTTGCCGTACGTCTTTGCAATGGGGCTGGTCGACTGACAGACTGACTGGAACTGGTGTATTGAGTTGTAACGTGCTATGAAATATTATATATTATCATATCCGAGAGAATTTCCCGTGTCGCAGGATAGAATGTAGATTTAAGCAACAGGCAACAGAATCAGCTCTGCCTTTCAAAGTCATACTGTATCTGTTTACTTGCCCCCCCTCAAATTCCCCCGGATGCACTCCTGTTCCTCTCTTCGGAGGTGAGCAAGTATGGTATGATGCGGCGAGACCTGGCTCCGGGATGGGATTTTAGGAAACTATGTCCTGGGAAATTGCGTCTAGGTACGAGTTCCCTCCATGATGCTCTCTTTCCGTAACCCGTGGAGGCTCTGAGGCGTTAAGGCCTCATGGTGATATGCGCTGCCACCAGACATACCTTCCCGGAAGGTGTGAGTGGCCATGGTGGAGGTGTTTGTTGACCTGTTAAAACTGCCACAGCGTGTGCGAACCAAGTTGTCGATGCGTAGTAGTGACGAGGACAGCAGACACAACATCTGCGCGCCCGTGTATCAATTTGAAGAAGATTCCTGGTAGAGATGGACCGCCGTGAGTGCCAAGTGTGCGCTATCGCCGATGCAGGTTGTGCGATAGCTTCGCGTTTCCGTTTCTATTATCAGGACGAGGTTTACTGAATGATACGTCTGGCAATTCTATCTGGCAATTCCATCAGGAACAGGCAAAGTGCTGGCGCTGGCGCTCTACTCGCCAGTTGTGCTTGAACTTTGAATGGCTAAGCGACCGACCCCACAGTTCGCGACGACGCAACCTGGAACGCGACTCATCATACCTTCGGCGAAAAGTGACTGGGAGCAGACTGAGCCTGCTTCGCATCGCAATTTGCCTAGTGACTTGTATTGAAACTCTTCCTCAAACCCACAGCAAGCTGTGGGAATCGATGAAAAGAAGGGAAAATATGAGATACGACTCATTGGTATGGCAAAAATTCCCTGCCGATCCGAAGACCAACAGAAGCAGTCATAGTTGTAGTTTTCAACTAGCAAAAACGCTACCTCAGACGAATCTTCACTGGTAAGCGTAACGCCCCTACGAAGATGTTAGCAAATGTACAGGTCGAAGGTAGGGGGTGGGTATCACGAACGTGCACTGGGATGAAAGAAAAAAGACTTCATGAGGGCGGGCAGCGGGCCTTTATAGGTTTTACTCTGTGGCTGCCTAGCCGCTCATGTGACCTTGCGCTATCTCAATAGAGACTAGTGGTCAACCCAGCAAGTTCGGCTAATTAAAGTTCAAAAGTCTACCAAGCGTCCCTGACCAATTACTCCTACAAGAGGTCTCATGAGGACTTGATCAAATGGTCTGCTTGATACTCTTGATATCTGCAAACCTATTATTTGGATCAATTGTTACCCGCTTGCACTTCTGCTGAGCAGATTCACGTAAACTACAGAACCCCACTTCCCAATCTTTGATGCTTAATAGAAATGCCCTGCGAAAGTGCTAACACACTACTAAGCTCTCACACAGGAAGCCTGCTGTAGATCTACGATAGTCAACTGTCTTGGTTATTCCACGGGCGCATTGGCGGGATTAGTTGGCCATATGCCCTCAGCAAGTCTATAAAAAGGTCAAAAAGTAAACACGATCAAAATAGCCTCGCAAAGTCAGACTGTATCTGCGAAAGGTGATTCTGCGTGATTGTTTGGGGGATAGTAAATGTGGAGAACAATCTAAGAAAGTTCATTTATTAATTCACTACATAAGTTGTGCCTCAAGTAAGAGCCCTAGTCCCCCATCATACCCGGTGCATGAGCATGTCCAGAAAGAAAGGGAAAAGCTGGTATAACCATACACAGGAAAAGACCCAACCGTAGTGCCATGACATATCCATATCCATATCCATATCCATATCAGTGAGCGTCTCGTTTCGGGCCCCAAAATCCCTAAGAAAGTAGTCATGTAAGTATGCTGTAAAACACACAATCTCAAAGCTTTCTGCCGCCCACTCGTCCCCTCATCATTCCATCTCCCTACTTTTTGTATCTCCGTCCCCATATCCCTTCCGCCGTCTGTGGCTGCCCCTGCCACTGTCCCTGCATCCCCTGCGCTTGCACCTCTCCCATTCTGAAGGGTGCGTCCACCATTTCATTCATCAATATTCTCCAGCAAGTCTCTGCAATACCAACCCCATAAAGCCACCCCAGAACCCCTCACTCCCATCATCCCTCCCATACCTAATCACATTCCGCCAAAGCCTCAGCGCCCGAAAAATGCCACTTACAGTCCTTGTCTCGCAGAGGCTAAAGAGACCAGTCTCTGGTCCCAGGATATGCACCTCTTCGCTCTCTTCCAACGCCATGTACGCAAAGTAAACGCGCATCTCGTGTCCGACAATGGTGAAGCAGGGCTCCACCAGACCGCTCTTGTCTACCTGTCCCACATGCTGCGCGAGCTGCAACTTCTTTCGCAGGCTGGCTGCAATCCATATGCTAAGTTGGTATTCGGCTTCTGTGTAATCGCCGGTGGAGGGCTTGACCTCGACGCAAGAGAAGAGGGCAGTCGTCCTCGTGAAGGCATCGGTCATATGGCTTACAACGTGATTGTCCGCGATCCTCAGGCGGCTGTATAGACCTTCGAAACCGGGGGATGGCATGTGGGAGAAGGAGAGCGTGAAGTCAGCTTTGCGATCGAGGAGGCGGGGTTTTCCAGAGACGTCGGGTAGGGAGGAGAGGAATTCACTGGCGATGGCTTGGGACTGTCTGCTGGGAGATCAGCATGGGGTGCCGCTAATGAGACGGAGGGTTACATACACACTCTGAAGCCAGAATTTCTCTTCCCCTTCCAAGTCCATCGCGAGCTTCACCAGTGGCTGAATCACGTCCATGCACCACGCGTTCTCATCGCGACCCCTTGACTTGCACACTCGCGCGTTCAGCCAAATCTCTTTCACCTTCCGCAGCAAATACTCTAGTCTGTCATGCTCCTCGCCGCCAATGTCGGGGTCCGAGAGGCTTTGTGCTGTGATTTCGTCCCAGGCATGACGCTCAATTCTTTGGTATCCAAAGTCTGGATCACCCTCTATTGGCTTTCGCAGCCAGCCGGGTATCCAGCCTCTATCCAGGCCGTCTTCCAGCCGTTCCATGGTATTCATTACTCTCCATGGCGGTGGTACCTTTAGGCCTGAGCTCGGTTCCGTAATCGTCGGAGGGGATGCGGAAGCCAGTGCAGCGATATTGTCGCGCGATGGGCTGTTCACTCGACGAGGGCTCTTAGTGCCGACTTGACTCCTAGGCGGACTGAAGGTATTCCTTTCACTGAGCACTAGTACGCTCATAGTCGAGGCCGCTCCGACAACCGATACGCTGTGGGTAGGCAGGACTCTGGTGTCGTTGTCGCATCTCGGACGCTTAGGGCTGGTCGGCATTGTGCAGATAGAGAGCCCAGAGGTTTTCCGCTTCAGCGACTGGTGGCTCTCAGGTGTTAACGGTGGGGAGAGAAAGTCCGTATGGGTTGGAGCCAGTATGGAGAGTTGCTGGATCCAACTTTCCACTTGTGCTGTCTTTGCAGCGGCAATTGAGGGTGACAATGGTGGTGTTATGGACATGATGATCGGTTTATTTGGTAGTTACCAACCTGGTAGGTCTGATGGAAGTCACGATTATGTATCTAGAAGTCACAGTTGCCTGCCGGGTAGGTCTGATGCAAGACACTGTTACCTATGTTGTCATGGAAACAAAGGAGCAAAGGCTCACAATCGAGTAGGAGGAACCATTGGTAGCCTGGCTCGCAGCGCATGCAAGCGGCAACCAGCGGCTTTCTCTTCTAGCAGTTGATTACATTAGCCAACTACATGTGGCCGCATACCTTCACCTACGAAACAGTTCATTCATTCAAAAAAAGAATTAAGCATGATCTTCTCCTCTCCTAGAATCGCACTAGGGGCCTTTTGGTAGCATATAGATGTTATAGCCGAACGTGATAGACTAAGTAACGTACTTTACCCTGTACCCAGAGAACCAACTGCTAGTCCTCCATTGATTATCTTCCAGCACCCTTCAGAGTTAGTACGATCTTCGTCAGTTCAAGATCTTCACACCACACTAATACTCGCAAGATTTAAATATTATAATACAACAGAGACAGTAGAGAATAAACAGATTGGAAGGAGTTGGTTGATTACTAGCTAAAGAGTGACTGACACGGCATACAAAGCCGTAATCGAAACCCGATCGATGCTCGAAAGAGCTTTCGGAAGAGGAGTTTTTGGAAGAGTTTCCCCCCAAATGTGCGTACATCGAGTACTGAGAGTGTACGGGCGGATCGACAGAGACCGCGGTGGGCGAACAATCGATCAAGGTTCTTCGAAGGGAACGACTCGCTAGGAAGACTGTTCCAGGTCCAGCGGATCCTTCCCCTTCCGAACCCATCGCGGGCTGCTTTGATACGGTTCTATTTCCTCCCGAAATATAGGCTCTCGCTCTTGACAACCCAGATAATAAGCCGTGTCTCGTCCGCCCGTACCTCGGCAAGAGACGCTCAGAACGAGATATCAAGAATCCGCAAACACCTCTCTAAAATTTCACCCACTACATGGACCAGCTAGAGGGACTTGGCCTTGATATCATTGATTTCGCCAATGAGATGGCAATAGGATTAGCCATCATTCACTGGAAAGCACAATTAGATGGAATGGATATGGAGTTTGTGATCGAAGCTCCACAATGGACGCGGACCTCCTTCCTGTCGTACCCTGATTCAAGGCTGTCAAGCCGTTCAGCATCCTAGCGGGCTTCAAGCGGCGGCAGACGCATCTCTGGATGCTCGACTTCGAAAAAGCGGAAAGGTTGGAGCTCCACAATTGGGAACTAGCCTGCTCGAGATTGGTCACTGCGATTACGGCGAATGATCCCTACTTCCCTAATCCATGGCTAGCAAGTGCATCGAAAGAGCGGTATGGAAACAATTCAAGAGATCATACGTGGCTGCTGCGACCGTGATCCTCAAACTCCAGCCACAATTTCCAAGTGAGGCGATGGAATGGCCTTGCGATTTCATAAAGGCCTGGAATAGAAGGGCGGCGGAGCTGCACAAGGATGAAGAGGGCGCATTCATTCAATTCGAATAGATCCGAAAGCTATCTTCTGTTGAGGAACATGTTCCTAAATTTACGAAAGTCTTAAATGCTCTAGCACTCTAACAACTACGTAGGATTATGCAGACCATGTCCAATCCTTTTCCCTACCTCCTAGACTACAGTATGAGTATGTAGGGGGGTCTATTTTCTTTCCAGGAATATGTTCCTTAATGTTACTAAAGTGTTAGAACATGCTATAGCAACTACGTAGGGTTTTGCAGACTAAGCTCAATCCCTTGAAGAGATACACCCTGTTCACTGTGTAATTCACACCAAAGAGACACCTGGAAAATCAACTGTATACTTCGCACTCAACTTGCACTTCCCCCCCAAAGGCAACAGGGATAATTGGTAGAAACATGAGGCGAGGTACAAGAAATCTGATGAGCAATTTTACAACTCTTTATGTTCCTGTTGAGCATATATTTCGTCGTCAATCTTAGCAAATGTCCCATGAGCCTCAAGTCTGTCAATGAAAGCCAAAGTACTTTCAATCGTATCGGAGATATCGCGTGCATACATGGCCGCTCCATATGGCACCACCAACTCGGGATCAATGGAATCGAAAACTTTAGCGTCGCTATTGCCAATAGCCTTCAGCGTAAGCATCTGGAGTTCAGTGATTGAGGTTGCAGGCGCTGAACCCGTGACAATGATGCCCCTGAAATCTTCCCGGAGAGGGTGCATCCATCGACCACGCATGGCCCACTCGACGAATTCGTGCAAGAACGAATATATCTGTTGGGTGTATGCCTCGTCGCCAATAGTCTACGACCATAAGTCAAAAAGTCAGGTGATTGCTCATTTTTGGAGAACAACGCAGGACAGAGTTCGCAAAGAAATTGGCACCTACATCCCTGGTCGCTTTTCCACTTTCCTATCCGAACTCTTTCGACATTGCTTTACGATAGCTTGGGAAGAGTCCATTTTCGAAGTCCACTTCCACAAGGTTGATGTCTAGATACTCCGCCTGGAAGTCGAGCACAAGGACAAGAGTCAGAAGATCGGTGATGTGTGCACATTCTTCTGGAGTTCGACCAAGATTCTCACCACACTGCTCAAGCTCGTACGCTCGACATGCGGGCTGTGCGATATCACCGACTTTTTTCCAGCCGTCTTTGGTTGCTTGGCCATCTGGAAAGACGGGGCCCATGACCGCGTCAGTGAACGTGTCGTTGAAGAAATTGGGCACAAATAGAGCGTCATATATAGGTGCCTTGCCCAGGCTCTGGCTCAAATTCTGGCTTACGCTCTGAATCGCGTCGCGGAATATCGACTTGGCGGCTTCGTAAACGTCGATTTCACGGGGCCGATGAGGCAAGTTCGGTTCCGACTTGTTGTAGTAGTTGGCAATGGCGTTTGTCATGTATGCTGTGTAGTTATCACCGCCTGAGAACGGAAACTTGGTGACCTCGATGGTTCCTGATTTGGTCCATCGGGATGCTGTGATGGCTGATGGGCCAATGACGAGGGCGTGATTGAATTCGATGTCGTCTTTTGTACAAGAAGCGAAGAGTGAAGTGAAAATGAGGAAGAAAAACGGAATGATGTGGGACTGAGAAGTCATGATTGAGAGCTAAAGAAAGGGTAGAGTATTGGGAGTTGGACCACATGTGTAGGTGGTGGTCAACATTAAGGAACATGCATATCACCTACCGATTTGCCTGTGCCACATCCAAGAAACAATCACGTCGTAGTGTTTCAAGAAGTCTACCACGCGCCCTAATTACACGCCGTGCCAGGTGGTCACGGCCGAAATCTGTCGGGTTTTTTGCGGAAGCGAGCCACTCAGCGGGCTACAGGAAACGAGTGAATCGTCGGCTCCTCATTCACCTTCTTGACCCTTACCTTCTCCATTTACTGTTTGGACAACAAATAGGCCAAGAGCTATGGCTTGGTCTCCGTGAGATTCCGCAAGAGAAATAACAAACATGATAGAAAGCAAGTCTAAGAACAGGGCAAGAAGATCAACGTTGCTCTACTAAACCCTACTGTATCTGCCAGCACGCCTTTTACTATCACCGGAAGATTCATACCTAGATACAGTTTTCCTCCGATGTGGGAACACGCTGTAAATTTGCGCAGCCTGTTTTTCTTGAACGTGATGCGACCCACAGAAACCTGCAGCCGGGGCTGTGCAGCTCAGAATAATTAGCACTCAGCTGTCTCCACTCACCGCATTGCGCCAGGTGTGACAGGGGACCATGATGAGGTCTAAGCCAGCGTCGTAGAACTTCGATGTTCCTTTATAACTCTGTACCCTCCGACTCTTCTCACAATCTCCTAAGCGTTTCCTCTGAAGACTAGGACGATTAAACAATTTCATATCTGACAGAAGGACTTTCGCATTGCAGGAACTATACGCCAGTTTGATATCCCTTTCTGCACACAGCATAACCAACCCTCCGGCCCTGTTCCAATGGCGCACCAAGCCCACAATCTCCCCTGGAGCATCCTCGCCGACAACTTCAAATTCGTGCACGCAAACTCGCGGTACCACGACCGCACAAACCTCTACCCCTGCTTCAAGCCCGGACAAGGCAAACAACTCCAACACTTCGCCAAAGTATTCTCGCGCGTGCTGGCCGACTTCTCCGCCCAAGAGCGCAAATCCTACACCTCACCCGCAGACATCACACCCTTGGAGCTAGACGAGCTCTTCATCCCCACCGCCAGCGCAGCCCGGATCTCGAAAACGACAGCTCTGCACGAAACGCCTGTCGAGAAAAGGCGTCTTGCATCTTTCTGGATCTACGAGATTGCCGAACTTGCGTATCCACATCCCGATCAATCTCTGCGGGAAATGCTGGAGATGCTGAAAACCCTCATGCTGTTCGGAGACATGGAGCCGCTCTTGCGCCTCGCAGCGCACTCGTGGGTAGACCTGAGCCGCGTGTGGGACTACCCTTACGACGACGGGTTGATCGAGCTCAAAGACACGTTCCTGACCACGTATATCTGCCTCAACTTGCTATACCTCAAGCCCGAGCTCTGGGACCCGGCGTCCCGCTGCGAGAAGCTGGCGTCAATGCAGAGACCGCGGACTGCCATGTCGACGTCCAAGTCCACGCTAGAGAACTGGGATTATAGATTGACAAGCAGTTACCAATGGATGCTGGTGCAGGCTGTGACGAGGCGGGGCGTCGATGAGGAAAGAGTGTGCGCGTTGCCGCATCAGGAGTTCTTCGGCGTGGACAAAGATACGTTTTCGTCGGGGCTAAGGTGGCAGCGCGATAAATTTGGCCTAGAGCCTATTTCTCAGCTCGTAGACAGGGGATGCGAGAACCACTACGTCCCCTCCAAGCTCGACATTCCCGCCGTTATCAACATACTGGGAAACAAAGGACTCCCGGCCGAAATCGCGCTCCAGATCCTCGAGATGGCCTCCTACGACAAGCCGAAGCGGCGACTGCTCGTTGCAGACGACCCCCTGCATCCGCAGAACAGCGAGGAGCTGAAAAAGTACCTCAGTTATTGCTGGAGGATGCTAGGCCGCGTGGACATGTTGCTAAAAGCAAACGGGACCTGGATTGATTGGGAGTACGAGGTCACCGAGACGATTTTCACGCTCTGGGGCGTGCCATACCCGAAGATGTCGAGGCTGGATCAGCGTTTAGAATTTGAGGACGGGAGGGTGGGGAGTCCGCGTACGGGGTTAAGGACGTTTATATGAAGAGAGGTGGATTTACTCTGTGGTTATCACCTTCGACCGACCATGCCAGACATCTAGTGACTTTGCCAAATAGTCTTAAGCAAAGGATAAAGGGATCGACTTGTCACCCCAAGGCATGCTTCTGTCTGCTAGAAGAACCCGCGCGATAGACTCTTAAGTGCGAGACAACAGCGCAGAACAAGAAGTCACCCGAAGTTGTCAAGCCAAAACCAGGGAGACGGCTTTAGCCTAACCATGGCATATACTGTATCTGGCCGAGGACGTGGTACGGGATCGTGACATTTCAAGGAGTCTATGTCGAGCATTTTATAATTGTGTCACACATCACTCAACTTTTCAAAAGGGTTGAAGTAGAAGGGTGGTTGCATTCGATATAAACCCACCCAACTATCCTTTAATATATTTCTTCAGCCCTCTCAGACGTTCCTGCGCCGTCTCAAGCACGTCATCGTTCTTGCAAACCGCAAACCGTAACCAGTCCTCTACGATATGTGCATTCCCCGGCGTGAAGAACTCGGTTGGCGGGATTGCCGCAACGCCCACCTCTTTGATCAGAAACCACGACAGTTTGAAATCCCGCGGCCGGTCTGCGACATGTGGGGGGAACTCGTAGTCGTCTGGCAGCTGGACCTTGGACATGTTGACGAGGACGAAGTAGCCGCCTTCAGGGTCCGAATACGGGAGTCCGAGTTCATCCCATATGGCGTTGAATTTGTCCATTTTGCCCTTCATTTCTCGCTTTGATTCTTCCCAGAAGTTGTGTGCGTCGGCTTGCTCGAAACCGATGGCTGTGGCTTCCTGTAGAGGAGAGACACTGCTGTAGCAGATCCGCGTGTGTGCAGCACTCACGTATTTTATGAGGTGCTCAGGCCCGATCAGCCAGCCTACTCTCCACCCTGTCGCGTAGAAGTTCTTGCCTCCTGATCCGACTGTGAGTGTGAGTTTTGCGATCTCGGGTGATAGCGCCGCGACGCGTGTGAAGGGGACGTAGTATAGCCGGTCGTACACCTCGTCAGAGAGGATGATGATGTTGTGTTTCACGCAAATGTCGCCAATCGCTTGTAGCTCGTCCCTGGAGAATACCTTCCCAATGGGGTTGTGTGGTGAGTTGAGCACGATCATCCTCGTCTTAGGGGTAATAGCCTTCCCGAGCTCGGCGAAGTCGATGCTCCATTCTGCTGCTGAAGAGGTCTTGGTCGCGCCGTCTTTGGGAGGGTGCATGGGCACATAGACGACTTTTCCGCCAGGCATCTCGATGTTGCTGATGTATTGGTCGAAGAAGGGCTCGAAGACGATCACCTCGTCGTCCTGTTCCAGGAAGCCCATGAAGGCGCTCAGCATTCCCTCGTTCGCACCCGTTGTGATGGTGACCTCGGTCTCGGGGTTGATGGTGCGGCCAAAGAAGGGGGAGTAGGCGTTCGCAATGGCTTGCTTCAACCTGGGGCGTCCTTTGGTGGGGGAGTATTGGTTGCAGTCGACTTGGTCGAGCGCGGATTTGGCGGCATCGATGACGAATTTGGGCGGGTTGTAGCCAAAGAAGCCCTGCCCCATGTTCACGATGGGCTGCACGGGGGACGCAGCAGCGGCTTCATTGACGATGGACCTATATTGGTTAGTGTGAGAGGGAGGATTTGTGGGCAAATTGACACACCAGACATCCTGCCTCTGGCCAGCAACTCTCGCTGCTGGCTTGAAGGGGTCTTCTCGTCGTGCTGTGGCCGACATGGCGCGAAGTGGGGTGAATGTTGACGTGGTGGGGGTTTGGAGGCTCGATATCAGCACTGGGCGGAGTCGTGAAGCCGAGGATACCAGACTTCGCATCTCTGTCCAGAGGGAGGTTGAAGGAGAGAAAAGAGAGGGAGTGATGCCCGAGCGAACCGTCAAGTATTCTCAGATTGCGTGCTCTCTGAGCGACCTCAAAATCCGCGCTATTCCGCCATCAGCCGGAGGTCCGAACATCTGCCGCTGACGGCTGCTGTTTGGTTGCATGCGCAGGGCGTGCTACCACCCAGAACATATTGGACAGATTAGGAGAGCAACGGTAGTGATATAAACCATTTGACCTTACTTGAGTCCTATTGGCAAGGGTGGAAGGCTGCAAGCCCAAGGAAGTGCCGAGTTTCTGCCGGATCCGGCGCGCTGGTCGCGTCCTTCCCCAGATTCTGGGCCGTCAATTTATTTACGCGACCGAACTGAAGCCTATGATCCACCTCGCAGCCGCACACTCCCGCCATGGTCGCCTGCCCACTCTGCAATAAGCAAGTTGAGCAGAGATTGATCAACGAACACATCGACGACGGCTGCCAGTCCCACGTAATCGAGCAGCAGCAAAACGATGCGCCAGGCAACCCCCATAAACCACATAGCTTCTTCTCTCCCGCGGCCCGCCGAGTAGCCAGCAGCTCCAACATCAAGCACGGCGTCACACCAACCACTCCTGCCTCGGGCTTTGCACCGCGAATTCCAGAGCGGCCAAGGACTCCTCCAGCCGGTACCAAGCGAGCTTTCGGCGAGACCATCGACGGCCAGCCAAATGGCGAGCCTCGTTCTCCGGGCGCCCAGAAGCGGACGAAGCTGGGCGCATTGCAAAAGGTCGCGCCTCTAGCCGAGCGTATGCGACCGACTTCACTGGACGACGTATGCGGACAACAGGGACTCGTAGGACCCGGTGGGCTGCTACGCAGCTTAGTTGAGACGGACAAGATACCCTCAATGATCTTATGGGGTGGCCCGGGCACTGGCAAAACTACCATTGCTCGTCTTATCGCGAACACATCGGGCGCCCGGTTCGTGGAGATCAACAGTACCAGCACGGGTGTCGCGGAAGTGAAGAAGCTATTTGCAGAAGCACTGCAAGAACTGCAGAGTCTGACGCATCGCAAGACCATCATCTTCTGCGACGAGCTACATCGCTTCTCCAAGTCTCAACAGGACGTCTTCCTGGGGCCGGTCGAGGCAGGGCAGGTTACGTTGATTGCAGCAACAACAGAGAATCCATCATTCAAAGTCATCAACGCACTCATCTCCCGATGTCGAATCATCACGCTGTCCAAGCTGGAGGACGACGACTTGGTGAGAATACTGGAACGGGCCATGTCAGTTGAGAACTGCACATCGCCATTGTTGGATACGGAAATGTTGCGTTATTTCGCAAGCTTCGCAGATGGGGACGCTCGAGTGGCCCTGAATCTTCTCGAGCTCGCCATGAGCCTTTCCAAGAAACCCTCTATAACGGCCGCCGACATCAAGAAAGAGCTTACCAGAACACTTGTCTACGACCGTAACGGCGACCAACATTACGACACCATTTCCGCACTGCACAAGTCCATCCGCGGATCCAATGCAGATGCCTCCTTATACTATTTAGCACGCATGCTAAAGTCGGGAGAAGACCCATTATACATCGCGCGACGGCTCATCGTCGTGGCATCCGAGGATGTTGGGCTGGCAGACAACACGATGCTTCCCCTGGCAACAGCAGCATACGCAGCCTGCGAGAAGATAGGGATGCCCGAATGTCGGATCAACCTTGCACACACAGTCGTTGCTCTCTGCCAAGCGCCAAAATCCACACGCTCCTACCGAGGACTTGCCAACGCATTGGCTGCGTTGGATGAGCCAGGAATAGCTGGATTGCCAATTCCGATACATCTGCGGAACGCCCCGACGAAGATGATGAAAGAGATGGGCTATGGCGCGGAATATAAATACAACCCAGATTATGTAGAAGGAAGGGTGAAGCAGGAGTACCTTCCCGAGAAGATTAGAGGCAAGACGTTCCTCGAAGACACAGATTTCGGTACCAAAGTGGACAAAGATTTGGTCGATAAGCCTTTCTCGCATTGACCGACAATGAGAGATCCCGAGATTCAGCAAAGCCAAAAATCAGATGCCTTAGTCCTCATTTCGAGAGAGCTGGACCCCTTGAAAAATTGACGAGTGAGCGCCACAAACGGTTGGCTGGCGGATATATCCAGAGGCGTTGGAGAAGGGGGCGTTGGAGTAGAGGGCGTTGAAGTCCACAGAGCCTCATATCTGCAGTCCACGTAAGAGTATAGCGAATGACTTTGTATTGATGAATGCGATACCCCAGCATCATTTATCCCTCATCCTTTATACTCCCGCTCTGTCCTGCGTTTCTACCACACCATCTGCGGCACTGACTGTCTTCCCAGAACCCGTGAGAACCTTGACACGAGCAAGCACAACATCCCAAACACCAAAAATAAATTCCACTAACTGCCTCTGGAATAGAAGGCGAGGACTGATCTGCAGATCTTAGCCCCCACAGCTTGTTACAACGCCAAGAGCTGGCTTGACCAGCACTGTTCAGCTGCTTCGTATTTCATTTCTTGAAACCCTCCAGCATACGAGTTTTCCTTAAGTTTGTCTGCAGCCAGACTTCATGTCATAGGCCAAGTTTTCGTATTTCTCACCCAACAGCCCATCGGAAAGCGAAGTAGCCAATGGTGGGAAATCGGCAGTGGTACAAAGCCCTTTTTATCCATACACCAATGTCATTAATGAGGGGATTGGAGTGCTTTTGTGAGTACGTGCAACAAAGATGACAGTGAAGGGAGACCGTAAAGAAGCAATACTGGCAAGATGTTCCTGAAGCCGGATGTGCAGATAGGCGAGCATAGTCTTTCTATATTCACTATTGTCTACCAACCAATATTCATGAGAGGATGTTCTAAGGCCTCCCACCATTACATTCTTCCCTCACCGCAATATCGAAAGTCCCGAAAGAGGCACCACAGCAGCCACTCTTCATCTCCACCTGTATCATGGCAGGTGTATTGCTATTTAATGTGCAGGGTTACTTGCATTCCGGACCCAACCCAGACCTATCATGCATGACCATATCCCGGCAATATTCTCGTGTCTGGAAGATCTTGTTCCTAATAATGGAGCTCTATCTTGGCCCTAGCACTAGGAAAAGCGTGGGGAGAGGCGGGAATGTGTTTAAAATCACAGGGACCCCGGACCTCATGACTTTTGGGTGGGAGCTGATCCCTTAAACCTCAATCGTGAGCATCTTGTTGAATTTGAAGACGACGATTGAACCACAAGGCAAGCAGACAAGATGCCGTCCCTCGATAATACGTTTTGGCCATTCGATGACTACCCCGGGTGGTCATCGATGGCTCCCTGTATGCGTTCTTGCGACCACGAGCTCTATTTCAACGTACGTCCCTCTCCTCTTCTCCAAGCCCAATACCCAACTGACATCACTACTCACAGGGCTGTGACATCGCAGCGTGTTGGTGCAACAAAGGCAATCTTGACCTACGAGTAGCGTCCGCGACACGATGCGCATCTTCTTCTTGCACTTACGCCAATATGAATACCGCGACGGATGTCGATATACTGTCTGGGATCCAGGTCCAATATTGTGTGGATAAGAATCACAGCCCAGCGGGTATGGCGCTGCCGAGTACGGTGGAGGCCGTGCCCACGGAGACATCAGATGCGTTTGCGGCGACGACGGCGGCAGTCACGGGGACGAGGACGAAGGCTATTACGGGTCCGACGAGTACCAAAGGTATGTTTTCTGGCCTGTGGAGTTGAGCTTTTCGTCCATTCAAACACATCCTCTCACCACATCACATCACGTTAATGTTGTATCTATCCGTGTCCCACTACCCTCCACTCTCTCCACTAGAGTCACTCCCCTGACGTGCGCCAGACCTCGTCACGTCCTTCTCCGCATCTGCACCAACTTCCAATCTCTATACCTCCCTCTCTTTCCCAACCAACAGTACACACGTCCCCGGTTCCCTCTGTCCATCCATCTAACTAACCACCCTGCAGCACCATCTGGTGGCAACGACCTCGGTTCCAACGTCCTATCCACCGCAGCCAAAACAGGCATCGGAATCGGTGTCTCCGCCTGCGCACTCCTCGCAATCCTCATCATCCTTCTCATCGTGCGCCGCAGAAAACCAGCACCGGTTTACTATCCTCCGCCCCCAAGTTATGGTGTCGCACCGCCTCCCTCCAACATGGGGCCGTCACCGTACTCGGGGAATGGCCCATTCAACCCCCCACCGACAATTCAGCAGCCAGTTCCTGTGCATGCGGGACAGCAAGGATATGCAGTGGGGAATATGGGGGATGTAAGTCCCGTTGAAGAGAAGGCCGTTCCTGTGACGACGACGCCGAAAGTCTTGCGTAAAGAAGTCAGCGGAAATAAGAGTAAAACGGACGTCCCGGCCAGCACGCCCTCGACTCCTGGACCACTTCCAGCTTCGACACTGAACCATAATGGACCACAAGAAATCCACGGCTCTGTCCCTCCGCCCCGACACGAAATCAGCAATGAGGGGCAGATCACAAATACAGTGTCGACGAGGGGAACGGAGTTAGATGGTAGTCAGCGGCCGCAGTACCCTGGGCAGCAGATATATCAGGAGAGTTCGCAGGGGTATCCGTATTACGCCCAAGGAGGGGGAGTGAGTGAGGTTGATGGGGGTCAGCAGTGGGCGCAGAGACAGGAGTTAGCAGGGCAAGAGCAAGGCCAGTGGGGACAGCAGCGGGGTTATGGGGGCGGAAATGTGAACGGGGCACCTTATGAGATGCCTGGGCGGTAGGTGGGAGGGTCAAGGTGAAAGGCAGACAGCAAGATAGAAAGGACGGGGAGTAAATAGTTAGGTAGATGGAAGCACAGTTGATAGTAGACAAGCGTTGGATGGAGAACATGTATATGGTTTCTCTCTCTGTCTTTCTCTCGCTGTCTTTCTCTCGTAATGTAATTCGATACCCGATTTTGAGCTCAAAATTCTTCTATTGCAGTGCTAGATGAAATCTGGACTCCAAATTCAAACTCCATGTCGCGGACCATGCTTCAGGAATGGACTAATATGGTGTCTATCGATAACAGAGATAATGAGGGATCCAGCGAGCAGAACGCAGTTGTTATGTGCCAGTTTGGATGAGTGCACTCAAAAGCTACTTGCTAGCCTGAATTACCTTTATGCGACCTTTTGGTGTATACTGAGCTATTCAGCCGAGACGGGGAAATAAATACGGTACGGAACCATAGAATAGAACAACCTGTCAGACGTCAAAGAGTTTTCCTCTGCCAATGTCGACAGAACATACGTGGACAGGTGCCACTTCCTCTTCGCAGCAGCAGCACAGCCCAGCTTAGCAGAGTGTCAAAACAAAAGTTCCAAGCAGCACATCACATCACATCACATCACATGCAAGACAAAAATGCTTAGTCCCTGGCAGCTCATTCCTGTCCTATCTGTACACATTCCCCCCTCTGACAATCCCCTAATTGTTCGCCGTCTTATCGTTATAATAATGAATCGTCTGATCCGCACACCCACTCGGCGTCCCATACAAATAATTCCCCAAATTAATATACATCTGCTGGCCCGTACACACATACCACGCCGCGGCATTCGGCCTGCTAATGCCCGCAACGGTCCACGTCAGCCCATCCCCATTCCACGCAAACTTGCCATATGTGTTCTTCGTCTCGGACCAGCTCACAGGCAGAGAAAGATTGTTGATCATGCGCGTCTCGGACACGATGCCGTAGAGGAGCTTCGCGGGCTCGGACGGCGCGGATACGAGCTGGACGAGCTGGCTGTCGACAATCTGGAATTGGCCTGCCGTCGTGTAGTCGCCGAGAACGGCGGGGCCGGTTGCGTAGAGGGGTTTCGATTGCATGTATTTGTGGAAGTTTGGGGCGGCGACAGCCCGGATCCAGTAGTAGCCGCTTTGGAGAGTCTTGCCAGGGCCGGTGCCGGCGGGTGTGCCCGTCGCGACGGGGGTTGCGGGGAGAACGACAGTGGAGGAAGCGGCGGGTTGTTCGGGGGTTGGGGGGACAACGGGGGCAGCACCCGGTTGGCACTGTGAGTAATAATCACTAGGAGCGTTTAGCGGGGTGAAGATGGAGGTGGGAGGATGGGAGATGGGGAGAAGACGTACTTTATCTTGACGCAGCCTGCGGTTGAGGAGCATGTCGTTTCGCCGCTCCAGTTTGAGCCGCCGCCTGTGGTGATGTTAGATTTTCGTGGAGGGGGATAGAGAAGGAGGAGCAAGGGAGAGCGTACATTGTTGCCAGTCCGGGACGGCGGCGGATACTGTGCCTGCGAGAAGTGCCACGAGGGCGGTGGAGAAGTGAAGCATGTTGGCAATTCAAATCACAGACTCTTTTAAAAGAACGAAGTAGTGCCAGAAAATAGGACAGAAAATTGAGAGGATGGATGTCTTTTGTGGCAAAAGAAATTGACGCGACCACATATACATATACGGCGAATAAACATCCAAATAGCATCTAGTCCTGTCCCCCAGGATCCCATGTGACGTTGAAATTTCCCCCATTTAGCACTGATATAGGGCTTGCTATATAAACCGTCGGACCGCGGTCGCCGTGCAGAGTAAATAGATTAACCGCAGGGTATCCTATTAGGCCAATATGTAGAGAGCGGCCGCGAACGACAGGCTGGCTGAGTCGTGTTTGTTTGCAACAAGAGCCCTGGGGTAATTAAAGGGGGGTGCTTGAGTCGATGAATGGTGGGTTTTCGATAAGGTCGACGTAGCCCTGGTCGTTGAGGAAGATGCGGAGGACGACTCGCCGAGATTCGGGTTGCGCACTTGACGCAAAGCGGTGCGAGTTGTCGTGAGCCACGGACTGATATGTATGCGATGGATCTAATATTGGCGTTCTGGGTGCCATTCCAGGTTGTGGGTAGCAGGATGCCGGAGAGCTAAAGTGGCCGGTTGTGCTCCCAATTCGTCCGCACTAGAAGGGACATTCGCCATCCGTATGCTTCTCTAAACGTTTAGGTTATGTGAATTGCGATAACCTCTCCATGTATCTTTATCTGTGATGTCTCGTCAGACGGTCAGAAAGCGTACCAAATATTGTCGAAGCGTCAAGACTCACTTTGCTTCTATCCACCATTGAGCCAACGGCCCAGGTTCATATGCATCCGCAGCAACACTTCTTACTCTTTCCCTCTCACATGCTTGCCCAAAATTCACCCCTCACTCTCCGCAGCAACAGTATCAGAAACCGGCTCCGGCCTCAGGGAAAACACAACCTTGTATCTCACCACCTCCACAATCTCCAATTCTTCACTATCCCCTCCCTCCACCTCTCCCCCCTCCATGCTCACATCCCCGACCCTCTTCCTCACAACAGCAATGGGGCTCCCTAATTTCTTGCATTCCCCCGTCATCCTCTGGTTCTCACCAATGTAGAAATACACCTTCTTCATCCACTTGTTGTCGCTGGGGTCCGCAAGAGAGGGGTCGTACAAGGGGAAGACCAGCTTTCCGACGAGGGTACTAGGGGAAGTACTCGTTGGGGGCGGGAAGTGGATGGTGCCTTGGATTTCGAGGAGGGCGAGGCCGGAGGGCGTGTGTAGCAGGGGTGGGAGGGGGTTTTCGGGAGGGGAGGCAGGTGGGAGGCATGTGTGGAGGGGGATGGATGGCATTGCGTCGGGGGAGGGGGGGTAACGCTGCAGTTGACGTTGTGGGAGAGAGGTAAAAAGGGTTGCGTTGACAGATGAAGGCGGAGAGCACTGGCGGGGCGCGACGCGTTCTGGTCCGTGCGTTTGGTGGGGTGAATTGAAAGCTAGTATAGCTGCATCGATTCAACATCACCAGCAGGTGAATCAAAGAGGCGAATCAAGTAGGCGATGGACTTTGTGAAGAAGGCAATGGCTATTTTGTTCTATTGATTAAACAATCAACTATCGTTTCCAAAAGGTATTCCAACCACTACCACTAGGTCCACGAATTCACGACCTCTTGCCGAAAACCGCGTCGTAGTTGACCAATGTGAACCGGAACTTCACATTGTCGCCCTTGTACACGCGCTCGACGGCCTCCTTGCAGCCCTTCTCGCTGATATCTATCGTCTCCACCCAGCTCTTGACATTCTGCTTCGCGGCGAGCTCCAGCATCTCGATCATCTCCGGACGGTTACCGATATGAGACGCGCTCATGGAGCACCCGTTGGGAGCAAACGCCTGGGCCATGATCTGCGGCAGCGGCTTATCGGGGAAGCCGACCATGTGGAATGCGCCGTTGACCTTGAGGGTAGAGAAGTAGTCCGGGAGATGGAAGCGGTCGGTGGCGTCGGCGCAATTGAGAATCAGGTCGAAGGTGAATTTCCACGGCTCAGCCCACTTCTCGCCCTTGGTGCTGATGAATTCTTTGGCGCCGAGCTTGAGCGCGTCGGCCTTTTTGTTCTCAGAGTGCGACAGCACGTAGGTTTCTGCGCCCATGGCTACGGACCAGAGCACGCCGAAGTGACCGAGTCCTCCGCTGTGGGGCGCCATTAACCCGAGCTCTTGTTGCCGGAATGAGTGAATGGAGGGTACCTACAGTCCAAGAATAGCGACCTTTTTGCCCGGGCCCACGCCTAGTCTCTTCAGAGGGCTGTATGTGGTCAAGCCGGCGCACAGCATCGGCGCAGCAAGTGCTGTGTCTAGGGCGTCCGGAATCTTGAATGTGAAGTACTGGTGTGCTCGCACGTGGCTGGAGTAGCCACCCTGCGTGACCGTGCCATCGGCGTACTTGGCGCCGTAGGTGTCGAGCTGGTTGGGGCAGTAGTTCTCCTGGTCGGCCTTGCAGTTGCCGCACGTGAGGTCGGCGCCGACCTGCGCACCCACACCAACACGGTCCCCCACCTTGATGTCCTTGACCTTGGAGCCGACCCTGATGGCCTTGCCAATGATTTCGTGCCCGACGCAAAGCGGGAGCGGGATGTCCCTGCCCCAGCCGCCATTGATCTTGTGCACATCGGACGCGCAGACACCGCAAGCGTCGACGGCGATGTCAACGTCGTCCTCCTCGAACTTCTTGAGGGGCACCTGTGAGGTGGGTTAGCCACGTTTTCAACCTACCTGGGCCAGAGTGGCCTTGAAACTCGCCTCTTGACGCGTGAAGTTGCTCCAGTCGTCGACGGAGGTGACCGTGAAAGCGTCCGTGGTCTCGGGATAAGGCATACTGGCTGCTGGTATAGGGATTGGATGAATTGGTATGGAAAACGACGCGTGTTGAAGAGATAGTGGACTGGAGTGAGGGGCACCAGGGCATTGAGGGGCACCGCCCGTATTTTAATCTCAGACGCCCAATTTGCGTCGTCCAGAAATCGGTCCATGTTTCCCCGCCAGTGAGGTCATGCCCGCTGTCTGGTAGGAGACAAGCTTTGCGCATCCTGTCTGATTGGCGCGTGCGATGCATCTCGTTTCTAGCTCTTCCGACCAAACTTCTTCTTTGTTTCTAGTCCTGCCGATCGCTCCAAGCGTCACCATGCCGTCAAGATGCGATGCTCGATACTTTTCCCCGTGCCGAGTCGATGCCGCCTGAGGAATGCCCCGGCGTGCCATCTATGGTCGTTGTACATCCATATCAGGAAAAAAAACTGGGTGCTTTCGTCCGTTTTACCATCGGATGGAGGGAGGTCCCTCCAGTTCCTTCATTTGATGTTAGACTGCAAGCTTTGTAAGAATTTGTCCGCGAATAGCGGTGCTTCCTTCTTTCCGATGGTCGGCCAATGAACAGGCCCTTCATCGGCATCGACGCGAGTAGTGCTCACCGCGTTCCGATGAGCATAATTCCAATTTATGGTCTTGGGGCGCGTGTTGGGGCTCCTTATCATCCAAGAACGCCAAACCCTCCGTTTTCTGTTTCTTTCTCATTCTCTCTTCCGACCTTGACGTGATTTCTTCCCAGTGGCGGCTCAAAAGTGTCCTCTGAGCTGTCTAAGTCGTTCCACCGCCTGACAACCCGGGCCGTCGACACAATTATCGCCGATCTAGACGTCCCCTTTGCTTTTTCTCGAGCCGGTATCTTTGCAACCTCCAGTCCTCGGAGGCGGATAGCCCCCAAAGGAGAAGCCCCTATGGACCAAAACGTTCTTCTTCAGCCCGTACCCCGCTATTAGAGCTCTGGCGATGTGGGGACCATCAACGTTGGCATTGCCCGATCGGGCATCCCGACCCCAAAAAGGAACGGCAAACGACGTAGTTGACCACAACGCCTCCCATGACCCCGAGTCGTATGAGCAAGCGCGGAGAAATGAAAGCCATTGCCATAGTCTATGGCTGTCGCAATAGAGGCGTTGCGCGTGGCGCCTTATAAAAGGTGCAAACGCCTCTCTCGAACCTCCCGAGGCTGCTGTTACATGATCCACCGTACACCACTACCTTTTCTCTATCCCAAACCCCAGCGCATCGATTGGCCTTCCTATCCGTCTTGGGAAGCTCCCCGTTGTATACGCCCAGAAGGGAATCCGCGGCCATGGTGGAAACAATGAAAGCCGTTCGGTTTCACGGCAAGAACGACCTGAGATATGAGGATATTCCCGTCCCGGAACTCGCCAAGGGTCAGGTTAAAATTCGGCCCTCATGGGTTGGCATCTGCGGATCCGACCTCCACGAATACCTCGGCGGTCCCAATCTGTGTCCAACTACGCCACACCCAATCACCAAAGAGACGGTCCCATTGACGTTCGGTCACGAGTTCAGCGGCGTCATCGAGGCCGTCGGCGACGGAGTGAGCGACTACCAGAAGGGAGACAGAGTCTGCGTGCAGCCTATCATCTACGATGGGACTTGTGGCACGTGCCTCGAGGGATTACACAACTGCTGCTGGAGCAATGGCTTTGTGGGACTGAGCGGTACGTCCGAGCAAGACGCAGGACTCGAAGGATCCTGAGCGCTGATATCAATAGGCTGGGGCGGTGGCCTGGCGGAGCACATTGTAGTGCCCTCCTCTACACTCTACAGGCTGCCGGACAACGTGCCTCTGGAGATCGGAGGTAAGACTACTCCAGGCTCCCCCAACGCCTTTAATTGACCAGAGATACAGCTCTCATCGAACCTCTGGCGGTTGGATGGCACGCCGTGAAGATCAGCCCGTTCAAGGAAGGCGACGCCGCTCTGATACTCGGCGGCGGCCCGATCGGTATCTCCGTCATTCTGGCGCTGAAAGCCCGAGGCGCCACCAAGATCATCGTATCCGAAATCTCCAAGAAACGCCAGGAATTCGCGAAGAAATTCGGCGCCGACTACGTCATCGACCCGACAAAGGAGGACCTTGTGAAGCGCTGCCGGGAACTATGCGACCAGCAAGGCGTGCATGTCGTCTACGACTGCGCTGGCGTACAAGCTGGCTTGGACCAGGCTGTTCATGCAGTCCGCGCCCGGGGAACCATTGTCAACATTGCCATCTGGGAGAAGGCTTGCTCCATCGTACCCAACGATATGACTTTCAAGGAGAGGAAGTATATGGGAGTTGCGACATATCAGATCGGAGACTTCCAGGAAGTGATTGTGGGTATTCGACACGAAGCTGAAGAGTGCGTTTGTGCTAATACAAATTCAGGACGCCATCTCCGCTGGAGACATGAAACCGCACGAGATGATCACCCGGAGAATCAAGCTGACAGAGGTGGAAGAGAAGGGGTTCAAGGCCTTGATCAATGACAAAGACAACCAGGTGAAGATTCTGGTGGAGGTGGGAGGCGGCTGAAGAGATGCACATATACCCGAGTACCTTGATGGTCGGGTAGTGCTATGTACGACACGGGAGTCGAGTACGAGCTGGGAACTGAATTCTCCGACCTTGGGTTGGTTTGTCATTGATAACGGGATCTTTTATCTACTGAAATCCAGGAGAACTTGTTTGAAATCATAGTTGCTCAGATTCCAACGTCGATGCCAACGCTAAAGGTGGGGCGGCCATGCCAAGCATCGCTTAAACTGAGTCGTCCATGGAGAACCTAACCCGGCACGTGCCCGGCCACATTCTCTTCAGCACATGATCTCAACATGATGACTTTATTGTATTGTCCACATCTCAGCAGTAACGCGAGTATGCGAAAGCATTGTTAGCGTGTTGTCAGCGCATTCGCAATTTGTAACCTGTCTAGAGTAGGTTTAGACACAACGTCGATTCAATTTCTCGGATATAGGCCTAAAAGAAGTAAGTATTGGGTTCTGAAAGCGTTCTAATCACGTCCTGCTGAGGCTACCAACACGCTCAGGGCCCTAGTGCCTTGTCATATGCTCTATAGCAACACCTTGTACATGCTGGCGTGCCACAAGCAACTCCTATACTAAACTGATGTGGAGCTGATAGATACAAACCTAAAGGGTGACTCTTTTTCTTATCAGTCTCTGCTCTAAGTGGGGTTCGTCGATATTGACGAAGCTCCTCCCAGAGCCGTGCGCTTGCATGGCAATGTGGACGTGTTCGTAAGCTGCTCTCAAGGTATTGCCAATATTTTGCCCCAGTGCATTGGTATTTCCACCCCAAGGCCCGGCCGCCAAGGTAGAGGCAGGTACCCGCTCGGAAGGGCTTGGGCTTGCTGAATTCTAGCTGTACGCAGAGGTACTGCGACAGACGACGTAAGAATTGTGAGCTCCTGGTATTGTTAATAGCATGTTACTATTCTGAACATGTTCATACCGGCAGATATTTCATCAGCCCAAAGAGATTCTGTCAAGACGTTAGTACGCATTCGTGTGTGGCCGCCCCACCTTTAGCGTTGGCCGGCTGAAGTGTAGCCTCCTGATTGGCCGATTGGCCGACTGGCCGAAAGGATCCTGATCGCCAAGGCCTGCTGATGAATGCTTGCAGGTGCGTCATATCTGGGGCTCTCCAAACTTTCCGAAACTTTACCTCAACTACGAACTTTGCCATTGCGCGTACCTGTTCCCATTGCAATCCTGCACGACGCCAAGTTTACGACTCTATCATGGCATCGACGATACTGCCACGGTCTGCCGTGCGCAGTTTGTCCCGAGCGACACCTTCTATCCGTTCTAAAGCTCCTCGAATCGCCACAAGATGCCTGCACCAGAAGGCTTCGCCGATGACAGCTTCGCCTCTGCAGCGCAGACCGACTGTACAACAATGGAGTCAAAATATACCGATCCTAGCTGCGAGTCTAGGGCGGCGGACCATGTTCATCCAGACCGAGTCAACGCCAAATCCCGACGTAAAGTTCCAACACACGTGCAGATGCAAGCGTGAAGCCGCGAGACTAACGATACGAAGGCCCTCAAGTTCAACCCAAACACGCGAGTCCTTCCCGAATCAATAGCGTCGCCCTTTCTCGAGTACCTCACTCCGCGATCGACGTTAGCGCCGCCTCATCCCTCTCCCCTCGCCGCTAAGCTGCTGAACATCGACGGAGTCACATCAGTCTTTCTTGGCGTTGATTTCATCACAGTTACCAAAGACAACGCAACACCATGGGCGCACGTGAAGCCGGAGGTTTTCGCCATCATCAACGAGGTCATGACTTCTGGGCAAACCATCGTCAACACAGTGGAAGACAAGGCAAACGAGGGCGGCCAGGGTGGGACAGAGCTGGACAGCTTGGCGTATGATGAGAACGACAGTGAAGTCATCGGCATGATCAAAGAGCTCCTAGAGACGAGAGTCCGGCCTGCGATTCAGGAAGACGGTGGGGATATCGAATTTCGAGGCTTTGAGGATGGGAAGGTAAAGCTCAAATTACGCGGCGCATGCCGGACGTGCGATTCGAGTACAGTGACGCTCAAGAACGGCATTGAGAGTATGCTTATGTGAGTGCTGTTCTTGAGAGCGATGCCTTTCCGCTGCTAACGAAACTTGTAGGCACTACATCGAGGAGGTGAAGGAAGTAGAACAAGTGCTCGATGAAGAGGAGGCAGTGGCACTGGCAGAATTTGCCAAGTTTGAAGAGAAGCTAAGGCAACAAAAGGGTCCGAATGCCGCGCCTTCCACAGTAGGCAAAGGAAGCCTGGACACCGTGGAAGGATAGTAGAAAACATGGCATAAATGAACCACTCGCATCTCGGAATGGTCACAGATTCTTGAGGAACATTTTTCGCATCGTGTGCTAATGCCATACAAAGCTTTTACTTGCCATGCGTCATCTCCAAAGACGATCGGCTCTCTGTTTTGCAGATTGTAAGCAAGACCTTTTCAATCCTAGAGGAAGATCTTGATGGTGAGATTGGATAAAAGGAAGAAGATTATGGGTAACCGGGCGGTGGGGTATTGAAACTGGCGGATTGATCAGGGTTTTGCTTGTTCACGACGACGGTAAGGTTTTGGCTCCAGAGATTACGACTATAGTTAGAAGGAATCGCCTATCTCTTCAACGAATGGAGGGGTTATTTTCACTGCCAGCACCTCGTAAGCAATACAAGGAGCCCATGCATAAGAGCGAGCATCACTTGTGAAGCGACATTGTAGTCCAGGTACCCAGAGCATTCAAGCTCCCAAAAGCGTACCGCTTGGGTACAATTCCAGGCATAACCCCAGCTCTCTTGCGAGCCGTGACAAGCAAAAGCAAAATCAGGTATACAGATCGCGATGCGTTTTGACCTGCCCGAAAGTACTACATCGACGATTCGCTGCAGCAACAGCCTAAACAGGAATTCAATACATCGATCACCCGCAAGGCTGCACGCCTTCCCGCCGTGAGACACGACCCCTCGCCAGGCCATGCCCAAAGTCTCACAGGCATTGCTTCTTCTTTTGTGAAGCCAGCCACCCTGTCACCATGCAATCACGCACCTACCACCCTACATACCCTGTCACACAATGCACGCCGGCCCTTAGCCACAGGGAAACCACGGTGAAGAAATCAGGGACTGCATCAGCACGTGATGTTGCCAAATTTGAGTTTTGCGCCCGAATCATTGATTTCAAGGGGTGTTCCTTTGAGTAATGATCAAGGCGGAGCGTTTAGGCCCAATCGTAGATTCCAACGGGAAGAGCTAGCACAAAGGTCAGATCTTACTAACGGAGTAGCGCAGATCGGGAAGCGAGGAGGGGAACGGCTCAGCGAGTGTTAGAAATGGAGTAAGAGGAGACGAGATGAACTGCGATGAATTGTGAATGGAGAGTCCCGGATCTGCGCACAATGCGAGTGGCTTGCAGACAGAAATTGTGAAGGTGGAACACGGGAAAAGAGAGATGTACGAAGCAAGGGATGCGAGGTGGTGTGGAGTATCTATCCCTTGGCGGGAGGCGTTGTATACGATTCACACTTTGCTGTAGCATACCGTGACATGGCGTTGGGGAGGCGCGAGGTTATTTGATGTCATCATTCCATGTCCCAGCTGCCAATTTAGAGTTTGGTAGCGAACAAGAACCACGGTCAACTAAGAGATAACAGCAAGCGCCGGCTGAAGCTAGAAACTGGAAAGAACCCGACGTCTTTGCCGTGCTTCCTCAGCAGTGGCTGTTGGATGAAATGAGCTTATCTGCTATCAATGTCACAGACGTCGAGATTTTGCGAAGACGGGAAGCCCTAGATGCAATTGCGGGTGAATGCCGTGCCCCTGAGGTCCCGTGTTGAGAAACAGCAAGCCAATGGCCGTTCATTCGTGAGGGACCTTCTGCATGAGAACTGGGGGATCCCGAATCATGGCGTTCGTGGAATTCTCTGACTGATAGGGGTTTGTGGGAGAATTGGTTCTTGCGGCACGTGCCCATTGTGGCTTCTCGAGGTCATGGTCAAACCTTGTTCCCTTGTTCACCTTGCTCATAGTACCTTCCTGCCACGCCGCGCGCTCCCTCGAGCAAAAGCAAACGCACAGTAGTGGTTGACGACGACGCAACGGCGTCGGAGCGGAGAGAGGGGCGTTCAAGGGTCAGTCGCGAGGCGGTGATGGAAAGTTTGGCTGACTTTTAGAACCTTGGCCTTGGAACTGCACCCCTTGGCCACGATCATTGTTCTGATTGGCCTGTCGGGCTGTGGTCATGGGTGCACCTTGGCCCCCCCAAAATGGCTGCACTGAAAATCACAAAATGCCATGCACGTCCGTGGTCCGTGGCTGTCTGAAAGTGCGTCATCCCGCTTGACATGGCCCGTTCCATTCTTGTGCATCGTTGTGCTGCCTTTCACAACTTCCCCTTCACAGAGAGAGGGGATGGGAGAAGAGGGACGGAAGGAGATCAGGGTTCGTACCATGCAGTGGGAATGCCTTGTTGCGACGACAGTTTGACAGGCAAGCCATCAGCGGCCGCGTGCTCGAGTCGGATGAACTACGTGCCAAGAGGGAAGCGCACAGGCCACATACAGGCCTGATACAGCGTGGATCTTGCGATCGACGTCCCGCTTACCCAGATTGCCGACGCCACTCTCTCGACCTCAGCGCCCGCGCACCACACAGCACCTCGACGAGCGTTTCCGCGTTGCCAAACGCCTGCCGCCAGCTCGACCCTGACCGAGCGGGGGGCGCCTTCTGATGGACGGCGACGTGTACGACGTGGCGGACGATGGTAGACGGCAGCTGCGGCGCTGGGCCCTGACTATGTGCAACCACAGCAGCAAGTGTCGAGCCCCATGCTGCGCGCCCCGATCTGGAGAGCGCGGCCAGAGAGGGCAGGTACGAACCTTGCAACCTCATAATACCACCCCTGTGATTGTCCCGCTCGAGGACTTGGGGACGGAAAGCGCCTTGTATTGCTCTACGCGCGGCCGACGAGGCCAGCGACTACATATATCCAGTTGGGCATTGCTCTGCACCATCTATCATCATCATCGTATCTCTTCTCTTCTCCTAGCTCCACTACGCTGACTAGCAACATCTTCTGAGTCCCTTTTGGAGCTTGGTCCGCAGCTAAACGCCAGTCCCTCCGGCTACCCGTGCGGCTTCAGTCATTCCCGAAGCGGTCAAGTAGCTTGCAGTCACAGCTTGCCGTTCCCTACTCACTGGGAGCATATATCTCCACTTCACCCATTCATCTTCACCCCGCGTTAGCCGTCGCTCTTTCCTCTTTCCTCTTGCTCACTTTCTTCTCCTCTACGTTCTCTCCATATTCTGTCGCTTCACTCCCACCTCCACCTGCGTGCTGCCTCACCAACATGGTGTATTCTCTCAGCTACCGTCGCCCCTCGCGGGTTTCTCGTGTCCCCTCCCGCGAGTCCCTGTCTGGCTCTGAGAAGGAAAAGCCCATTGCCGAGTCTGTCATTTCTGGCAGCAGCGGCATGTCACATGGCATTCCCGAAGCGCTTTCGTTCGACCGCGTCATCGCTGGCGGCGTCTGTCCTGTGAGTATTTCCTCTGCTTCCTCCCCAGTCCATTCGGCCGTACCACTTGCCCCGGATCACTCGTGACCAATGTGGCGCAGACTAACACCGCCATCACTAGCCATGCACTACACGCGACTTCATGAACTACCTCAAGTACATCGAGCTGGCTGCCGAAAACCTGCAGTTCTTCCTCTGGTATCGCGACTACACCAAACGCTTCAACGAGCTTCCCGAGAAGGACCAAGCTCTCTCTCAGCCATGGGAGAAGGAGAATGCCGAGCCCGAGAAGCAGCCTCGCTCTAAGCCGTTCAGTCCCGACACCGCTGCCGTGTTCAAGGGCACCGACTTCTCTAACGAGGCCGGACCCCGGGTCGCGGATGCTGACAAGAACAACCCCTTCTTCACCCCGCCTCGAACCCCCAACAGCGACATGAAGCGAGAGGGCGAAGGGTCCATTGACTCGTACGAAGGGAGCCTGACGTTTGGGGGGAAGAAAGACCACAATGACCGTACCGCCAGCGCGTTCCAGAGTGCGGGGCTCAAGTGGAAGCCTCGTGAGTTTGACTGAACATTTTGTTTCTTCTTTAGGCCCCAATTGCTCACTGTAGACAGTATCCATCCAGCCCTATCGCGAGGAGATTACCAGAATCATATCCATCTACATTGCCGATGGTGGTGCGCGTCAACTGAACCTCTCGTCCAAGGAACGCACCGCTCTTCTCCACGCGCTCCAGAATACCACTCACCCATCTGCCTTTCGCGAAGTCGCTACTACAGTGGAGTGGTCCCTCCGCTGCCAGGCCCACCCCAACTTCATTCGCTGGACCATCTGCAACGGCAACCGTCCTCGCGTCATCTTCGCCCGTGGCCTGGGTGTTGGCGGCATCGTCGGAGGCTTCATCGCTGCTATCGTCATCACCCTTAGCAGTGCCGGCCGTGCCTGGCGCGTGCTGTCCATCATCGGTTTCCTCATCGGCATATCCACCCTCATTGCCGCCTGGAAGGGCATGTGCGTCGTCCTGCACGGGATGCACCACCGTCATCTGCGACCATGGGAGCTGTTCACATCCGACGATGAGCCAGCTGGCTACGACATGAAGGGAGAGTCAGAGGACAGCCTCGTCTCGCACAACTCAAGCAACAGCTACGAGGACGAGCCATGGGTTGCCAAGTACGAGAAACGCAACATTGTCCGCAAGGTCTTCGATCGCGAGGTTTGGATTCAAGAGCCCGCGCTTCGCCAGATCCAGGACACCATCTTCCTGCAGTCTCTCCTCGGCGCTTTTGTCCTTTCGATTACTATCGTCGGTATCTTCTGCGCATTTCCCAAGGGCAATTACTTCTAAGGGAAAGGCCAGCCCTCGCTGGATACAACGCTACGCTAACAATGGCGATATTCACTCCTTTCGGTTATTTTCTTGATTCATGGTATATACCCCATCACGGTTCTTTGGGAAACAAGGTGTCTCTGTTATTTTTCCTGTCACCGGACTTCAAATAGGGAGCAACTATGGATGTTGGCGCATGGATGGCTACGGGTGTAGATCTCTTCTACAAAAGAAACCGGATTTCCTCTCGATAATATAACAGGGGCTCTTGCAGATGTGCAGGAAGGAATGGCGTTCAGGAGAATGATCTAGTCAGATAGGATTTTTGACTGAATGAAGACAGAACGTTTCTGGATGATGCTACTTTACTTATTTGTCTCTGACCCCGTGTGTTAATAACATGCTTGGGCAGGATGAAATATTCTCATTTTCTTATATGGCGGCACTTCTCCCAGCATCATCCTAACTTGCTCTTCTCGACCCCGCGAAAGGCGCATCCAGTAAGGAAGCTCTCACGTGATGCTCCTCGAATCACAATCCCGCAGCAAGCCTTGGCAGACGACCATTTGCCCCACCACTGTCACGCAACCTCGAATCCCTACGTCACCGCTTGCTCACGGTCATCCGTGGCCCCCTATATAACATGTCATCTACCTCCGAGACACCCGCTGAAATACCAATCTCCACCCTCATCGACGAGTACTACGAGAAGAAGCCAAACTTTGCTCAATATATCAAAGCTCCTGCTCCTACCAAATCTCCCTCACCATCGAGTCAAGAGACTGCTGAGCCGCAGAACGAGGAAGAGTTTCTCAGGGAATTCAAGGACAAGGCCAAGGTTCGAAAGAGTAAAGAGGAAGTCAGGCGAGAGTTTTACTTTGGTGAGACGATCAGGAATAACAGGGACGTAAAAGACCAACGAGCAAAACAAACCCCCGGAAACACTGCAAATATGCCGGTTCTTCCCAAGGAAGAGGAGACGCACGGCGGGAGTACGTATCCTCGCCCAATATTCCCACCTCGGCCTGCTAAAGGATGAATGTTAACGTGAAGACTGAAGGCATCACCGACCAAATCGCTAAGGAATCGGGCGATTCGACCGCGAGCGATCATCCTATCCATGCTGGAGCCGCGCAGGCACACAAGGCTGCTCCTGTAGGTTGATTCCTGTCCCACCCACTGCATGCGCGTTCATGTGCATGTACTGCACACAATTGGAATCGAGACCAAGACTGACGCATAGTGTTATAGGGCCCCGTCCAGGTCAAGGATATTGGGAAGCCGGAGAGCAAGGAGGAATTGAAGAAGAGGGCTGAAGAGTTGAATAAATAGGAGGGTAGGGCGACCATGTCGGTTCTGCCTTTCAGTATATTTGATATGGGAAGGGATATCATGTGTCTTTTCCTCTCGCTTCGTGTACACTATCTGCAGATCGGAGAATGAGGGGTGTCAAAAGGCTTGATATTCTGAGTGTAGACCTGATCCTAATGTCTCTTCTTTTGGGGGGGTATTGTGGTCATATGCTGGTGTATTTGAAATCAACGTCAATGTACTCGAGTTCCCTTCCCATTTCTCCTGCTCTTCTCATCATCCACTCGACCTGCCGACCAATCAAGAAATTAGCCTTGCAGCCCAGGACTCATTCCCTTCTCATCTTTAATTCCTAACCCTCTCTATTCCCCCCTGGCACCGAGAAATCCCCAACCAAGAACAGAGACACAAACAAACAGTACAACAGCTTTAAAAACGCACAAGAAGGCGCTGCGGTCTCGGATGCTGACTGACATTAACATTGACATTGACATTGATGCGTACCTTCGGATCACCTCGTCCATCATATTCGATGCTTCCATAATTGCGATTTAGCCCTTACACGTATGAAACATTAGGGTTGTGTTGCATATACCCGTAAATTGCGTGTGCCAGAACCTCAACGCGACCTCGCGCATATGGGAAAGGGACTGAAAGACTTCATGATGGGAGACCACTGGACACGAAGCTGGGGTGTGAAATGGTTTTCGACGGGCTTGTGTTGCAAGATATCAGAGAGACATAGAATAAAAACATCATCTTGAGAATATGACTAACGTTATCAAGAATTTCCGACATGGAAGGCATACCTTAGGCAAGTGGTCATGTGCGAGGAATTGAATGTCATTAGGATGGTATATATACATGACTTCATGATGCGTGGAGGTAAGTCTACAGAACGCCGTACAATCGATGAGACATCCCAAAATCTTATTTACAGTACCTCTTCGTTCTAATACTGGAAGCTCTCCGTGTGGAGGTAAATCCCCTGGGCCCCAGTCCCTTTATGTACGGCTCTTTCATCGCTTAGCGCGCAGACATCGTGCTTGACGTCTTCAGTAAGACCTCGAGGCCCACACACAACGACCGCAGACTCTCCCAGCGCTTGCTCCAGCGACTTGCGAATGATCTCACGAGGATTGGGCCGGCCTGAGAAGACTGATATGGAAGGATGCAGGAGGGGGTTTTGCTTTGAGTTGGATGACGGCGCCGTTGATGTGCGTGAAATGCGGTGAGTGGAGAGATTGTCTGCTTTGCTTGCACCGCAACAGCATGGAGGGGATATGGTGTCCGGAGATAGGGTCTCGTCGACCGTTGTTTTGCAACAACATGTTTGGTCCGGCCCACAGGTATCCTCCTCATTTGTGTTTGGTGCCAGGACCTTGGTTGTTCGTAGTTCCATGATCTCGTCTTTCGAATCGCCCTCTTTTCTCTTCTCGTCCAAGGACGGCGTCCGACTGCGGAACTCGACAGTGCCGTGCTGGGGATCTTTCGACTTCGGATTCGGAGCCGTCATGTTGGGAAACATCGACCCGTGCTCTTCGGTAAAGGTTTCGTCGCAAGTGACATAGACGGTAAATTCGAGTTTGATTTGTTTGAGGTTGTCTTGCAGAATTTGAAAGTCGGAGCTGGCGGCTGCGAGTTGTTCAGAGAACCACGCAAGCTGTCCCCGGCTCCTGACGACCCACACAAAACGGACATGGCGAGTGACAGCACCAGTTTGTGGTCTGAAAAGCGAAGTCGTGTTTCGCTCGGGGCTCGCATTCTCTTTCCAACCTTGAATGATATCCCGAAGCAATGGAACGGTAAAAGTAGCACCGGTGCTTCCCGCAAGGAAAACGACACTATCAAACTGACGCAAGGGTCTTATGCATCCATATGGCCCTTCGATTGCGACGGTTTTAGTGCATGATCTTGCCGAGGGTGCGGGGAGTCTGTGTGTTTTCTCGGCATGTCTGAAGAAGCGTTTGGTCCCCCCGGTTTCAGCTTTGACCAAGAACTCCATTTTCCCATCTTCAGGAATGGATGCAACCGTGAAAGGGTGGCTTTGCAACGGGACAATCGAATGACATGACAAAAACATGTGCTGGCCTGGTGTCCAGCTTATGGGGGGATTCTGGATGACGATTCGGGTTGTCTTGTTCGGAAGGGGCGTGAATTCTGCTTTGCAGGCCCAGAGGCCAGACATCTGCCCTGCCTTCCTCTGTTTTGGATGAAAGAAAGAGATGTTTGCGTACACCACGCGCACTACTCGTACGAAGCGGTCGAAGAAGAAGAGTGCGACGGACGCCCAGACATAGCCATGAACCTCGGGCGGCGTGTGGATATAGACGAAACCGATTAATACGGCAAAGGAAACGAGGTGTTGCAAAACAAAGACTTCGTAGGCCCAGCCCCGGATGGGTGTCATGGAACTGAAGACTATCCAAACCAGGACAGCCCATGCAACAACGCCCTTCCAGACGAGCGTGTTCTCCTTCAACTGCACTCCGATGTAGTCGTAGGGCGCCCAGTCGGCGAAGAAGTATCCCATGTGAATGGTTGCAGTAAGAAGTAAGCATCTAGCACACCACCGGTGGAGCCAGTTGATTCGCTCGTAACTGATGCCGGTCAGATAACCAACAATATTGTTCTTCCCTGCAAGCAGGAAGATGAGGGGCAGTTGGGCAATGGCCACAAATCCACATCGATAGCCGATATCCTCCCTCGACCACCTATCATTCAAGTCGAAGCCGTAAAAGCAAAGCACCACTATAACGACTATATTTCCTGCTATCAAGCTGGCGCGGCCAACCGTCGGCAGTGAAAAGATGCGCCCTTTGACCGGTATCCGGATGGCGAAGTGGGATGCTTCTCGTACTATGGCAAATAGGGTTGCGATTCCTACAAGGAACAATGTCTTGGGTTTTGCAGGCGTTAGCAACCCCGCCCTTGCTGCCGATAATCTAAGACCAGATCAGCTGACATGCACAAATAGCAGGCCAAATTTACTAGCCTCTGCGTATAGAGCGCATAGTTGAAGATGTTGACGAGCGTTGCGACTGCGACTGCACTGCCCACTACCGCCCAGTAAAACTTGGGGAAGTCGAGGAGAGGGGGCATTCCGCCCATGGACATGGAGCCCATCGCCATCCCGCTGGCAGACATGATGTCTTAGCACAAGAGTTCCACGTCACCAATTGAGTTCGTCCGTGGTTGTTTCGCAGAATGGAGGCTATGCGCGTGTGAAGGATAGTTGATGCGACCGGTCGGTGTCCGGAAAGTCGTCTGGCAAACAGGCCATATATGTTCTATATCGGTTGACAGGGCGGCTATCTCATACTGTGCAAGTTCTTGGGGCGATGACACGGTGGCAGGCGACAACAGCCGTCTCGAGTCGACAATAGCAGGATGTGAGGTTGAGGGTTGACGAGGAAGAGTGAGAAGAACGCGCTCACGGGGTGTATACTACGCAACGAAGGTTACACGCTTGGCAGGCCTATATGCCCTCTGGACGTTGCCGCCCTCCCGGGACTCGAGCTCGTGCGAGGGCCTGATGCACTCATGCTTGTTCTGCCCATCTCAGTGCATGTCGTTGAAGAAGGAACCCGCATCTTTGAGCATGTTTTCGGGGATGGCGTTCGGCTAGGTGGGAAAAAGCAGGGTGGGAGCCAATCAAAACATGCTCACATACCAGGTTGTGTACGGAGCAGTGTAGAGTTCCGCCAAAAGTCAAAGTGCAAAGGCTCACCACCCACGGCCAGAAGCAAAAGAGTTCGCCCCAGCCAGGTCCCCGCTCTAGCCTGGTCCCCGCTGCGGGCATATCGCAGTCATCTATCAACGCCGTGAGGATTGCTTGCAAGGGTACATGCCGAGCGTCCTTTTTTACGTTGCCTACATTCCGCAACACCTCGCGCTTCATCGCTCCTCTTGTCGCTCTTGTCATTTCTTGGACTGTCGCAGTATCAACCGCATTCACTCTCACAGGCCCCACAAACCTTCTCACGACTCCAAACCTGCTCCCAATGCGTCAATGCTAAGGCGTCGCTAATTTCAAGTCAAAGCAAGCCAAGTCGTACCTTGCACCTCGTACCTCCGGTTGATCCTATAAACACGACCTGGCTGTCACCCATTGCACGCCAGTCTGGAACTCACGCCTAATCTTCTCTCCAACACACGATAGCCCCATTTTTGATCCTCACACTTCTCCACTACCGAATCGTTCCTCATGGTCGCCCACGAAGGTCACGAAACCATGACCGAATCTATGGCAGGGATGGACATGGGCTCGTCGACGATGACCATGACCATGTCCTTCTTCACAGCGACAGACACACCCCTCTATTCCGCATCATGGACTCCGTCGAGCGCTGGCGCGTACGCTGGAACCTGCATCTTTCTCATTGTTCTCGCCATCCTCCTCCGCGCGGTCTTCACCCTGAAGGCTTTCCTCGAGGCCAAGTCGGTAGAAGCGGCTTTGAAGCGGAGATATGTTGTGGTCGCGGACCAGCAATTCCCAGCCGAAAAGATTGCCAGTGACTCCAACTCGATGACGGGCATCCTGACAACCAACGGCGTCCAAGAAAACGTCCGCATCGTATCTGCTCCCGTCAAGCACATCCAGCCATGGCGGTTCAGTACAGATCTTCCCCGGGCGGCGCTGATGACGGTGGCTGCGGGCATTGGCTATCTTCTGTACGCCCCCACATCACTCTTCTCATGAATCGAGACTGATCCACCGTGCAGCATGTTGGCAGTCATGACATACAACGTCGGCTACTTCCTCTCGGTGCTGGCTGGTGCGTTCGTTGGAGAGTTGGCACTCGGCCGATTCAATCAGGGGGTAATGACCATGTAACGGGGATACGACCACGCTTCACGACTTCTTTCTACGATCGGGCGAAGGGCTTCTAGGGCGTTTGTCTGATAGCATTTGTGCTTGGCGTTGATTTTGGCAGTTTGCGGAGAGGGCTTGGTATGGTTCGATTTAGAGTAGCTGCAGGTCATGCGGCTGCATTACATAGAATCAAGGACGATCTGTCTGCCACTGCCGTTAGCCAAAGCTTGACCGTGAAGGACGCTTCTCACATTGCTCTCCTCGAACTCCATTTTTATGGTTCGCAGCTCGCAGCCCCCAGCACAGCGCATCCGATATCCCAGCGAACATGGTGGCGTCGGAGATGGCTCGTGCTTGCATGGATGGATCCTTGCAAATGCACAACAAGCGAGCATGGCGTTGATAACTTGCTCATTTGTTCTCAACATGTACCTTGTTGTCCATATTCCGGGCTGGCACCATCACAAGTTTTGCTATTTGCCCTCCCATAAGCTGTCTGGACGCTATCAGCCAACAACGACCTAACAAGCGCAAATTGGCTTGATGCAGGTCTCCCGCATGTAAAGCGACGGAATGCACGGCATGCGGGGAACAAGGGGAGCTTGGGGGGAGCTCCTGCGGTCAATAAGTAAGGTACAGTTGCCCAGACTTTATTGTTATTCCAATTTCTTTCCTCGCAAATAAACTTCTCTCCTTCTGTGGATTCTTTTCCTCGAGCGTCTCCAGAATCTCAGCGTCACCTGCAAAGACCAAATCATTCATCTCCACCAACAAAATGGTCTACAACGCCCTCGCCCTTTTCCCTCTCCTCCCTCTAGCCACCGCACATTTCCTTCTCAACTACCCCGTAGCCCGCGGCTTCGACGATGCTAAAGCACCCGACTTCCCCTGTGGTGGATTCAACGACGTCAAGACTCCTCGGAATCCATGGCCGCAGACGGGAGGGCCCATCCAATTGGATATGCACCACTCGCAGACCAACCTCGCAGTCTACCTGGCAGTCGGAGACACGCCTGGCAGCAACTTCAGCATTGTCCTGCGACCCCAGCTTGCTATGGAGGGTCTGGGGGACTTTTGTCTGGGAATGGTTAGTGTCCCGGCATCGTTGAACATTGCGGATGGCACACCCGCGACGATTCAGGTTGTTTCGAACGGCGACCCCGATGGTGGTCTTTACCAGGTACGTCTGCAGTATATGCAGAACACTCGAGTTCCCTCGCTGCAAACCCATTCTACGCATTCCCAATAGAACACCGCTTACAAATCTACAGTGCGCCGATGTGACGCTCACCAGTGCCTCTCTCTCAACCGACGATTACAACTCGCATTGCAAAAACCGAACAGGTAACAAAGTCACACAGGAGAACATGTCAGGCAGCCCCAACGGAACTACCTCTGGAGCTACCACCGCGAGTTTAAGTGCCACTGCAAGTGGTGCAAGCGGTTCAGCCTCAGCGGGTGCGGTTACAAAAAGTTCTACCGCTCTTGGTTCGTTCCCTACGGCGGCGGCGTCGTGGATGATGGGTGCGGCTGGTTTAGCTGGTCTGGCCATGCTATGAGGGTTGTAGATAGCGTTGTTTGAATTAGAACGGAAGACTGCAAATAAGAATCACACAATGATACCTATGAATCAATATGAGTTTGGACACCGTATACCTACATGATATCGCGAAATGTGAAGAGCAGCTCGCAGACAGCAATTATGCTCCATGAAGCCAAGCTCAAGTACCATCTTGCTCGGCTGTGATTGGCTAATATGTGTGGACGAACGAATCCGCCTAGTCCTAAGTGAATAGCATGGAAACGAAGAAGAGCTGCGTGCAAATGCCTTGCATCGCGTTTCTTACTCAAGTAAAGCCTCCCACCGCGTGTCGTGTCGGGTGGGACCAGAGTTTTGTGTTGTCTTGAGAGGTGAATATTTACCGAGCACACAATCGGAGCCTCGGCGCTCTGTCCCCGAAAAGAGAAGCCTCAACCAACTCCATCTCCAAACACGATCTGAGCTTCTGCCCACCAGCGTTAATACAGGTACGCTGTTGACTCCAAGACGCTTACTGCATCCCAACTCTATCTTCGCAATCTTGCCGGCTACCTGCTAACATCCCGCTCCCTCTGTAGCCTCTTCTCCACCGAGCCTCACCTACCCTCTCTCCACCGCAAATATGGATCAAGCAAAGCTGGCGCGCATGCAGGCGTCGGTCCGTATCGGTTTGTCCTCCTCCCCTTGCCTGATCCCCCCTTAGCTTTGCTTTGAGCGCTCTTGTGCTGCCGCGAGAAGGAATCAATTGGCTAACCGGATGCGTAGGGTGAGTACAGTCCTCAATCTCCACGAAAATTCGACCTCCCTCGACTACCACCTTCATTGCCCCGAATTCGTTCTTCCTACACAGTATCGAGTTCAAATCCACGCGAGAAATTACAACATGCGAGAGCTTGGCTAATGACGTGGTTTGTAGAGGCAAAGGCACCCCCCGCAGAAAAGTCAAGAAGGTGCACAAGAGCGCTGGAACCGACGACAAGAAGCTGCAGACGGCCCTCAAGAAGCTCAATGTGCAGCCCATTCAGGCCATTGAGGAGGTCAACATGTTCAAGAGCGACGGAAACGTCATCCACTTTTCCGCACCAAAGGGTAGGTGGAGCTGCATTCTTCTGCCACGCTGCATCGAGCATACGAAGCCTCCTTCACCGACTGAAGGATCCTTCGGTTTTGTGCTCCAGCCACCTTATAGATCAGCCTCGGTTGAGCCTCTGACTCGAACTTCAACACTTTCATGCACACACTAACAGTCTTCCCTCCTAGTCCACGCCTCAGTACCTGCCAACACCTTCGCCATCTACGGTAATGGTGAAGACAAAGAGCTGACCGAGCTCGTCCCCGGCATCCTCAACCAACTCGGCCCCGACTCGCTGGCCTCGCTGCGCAAGCTTGCCGAGAGCTACCAGTCCATGCAGAAAGAGAAGGGTGAGGATGAGGACAAGAAGGACGACGACGACGATGAAGACGACATCCCGGATCTCGTTCCCGGAGAGAACTTCGAAACAAAGGCCGAGGTTGAGTAAGCTTTACACAGTACTCAGCTGCGTCGGTGACGGGGTCGAAATCTGTACAGCCATGGCCAGCTAGAATGGAGGATGGCCTACATTATGTACTCCAATGTGGAGAACTGAGCTTTGCACATTCAATCTGTTTGGTTGGCAGTCGTGGCGGAACCTTTCTGGCATACGGACACCGGACTGGCGTTAATTATCTACTTGAAAAGATAAGGAAATGGAAAAAGTCCCTGCATATTTATCATTAATCCTTCGTGACGCTCTTATCACTTGCTGCAACGGCCAGTCCATGATACATGGAAGTCGGGGGTGAGGCGAGGTTGACAAGCTGACATGGTAGAGCTCGCAGAGCTGCGTACTTCACCGACAGGCCCAAATTTGCATTCAGGTCAGGACTTAGTAATCCCCGAGCCGTTTATGGAGTCGTGCTTTGCGCAAGGCTTTCTCGGGGAACCTTGACGCCAATCTTCTTTGACCGTTCCGGATGGGCTTCGTCCATGGAATTGAGCTGCAGGTTCGACGGATCGGGTAGGTCTATTCAAAGCTTTGTTTGGCCAAATTAGATCTTGCATAATTACAATTGCAGTGGGCGAATTCCTTTCAGCTTCTCACGAGTATTGGAAATGTCCTTTGCTCTTAGGAGCCCCGATGCCGAGAAATTGAATTGTCAGCCTGCGCGGATCGGGAAGAGTGGGTTCCCGAACCGGGCATCCTCTTTGGGCAATTGCTAGGCCTCATGCGGTTAGATTATCATGCGAGGCCAGAGCTTCAACAGCTTCCCTCATCCATTCCTAAGCAATTAAGCAGAACAGCGTTTGTGCTGACCACGATGTGAGATGCCTTTGGAAGCATAGTCGTAGAATTGGGGTTTGTATATATTCCACGGTAGGCTTCGGTTTCCTTCAAATCATCACCACTCTTTGCTTTTGACCAAACGCACAACTTCGCGGGTCCCCTCGCTCAAGTCCTAACGCGTGAACTTGAAGCACACTACCTTCGTATCAGTTTCTGTGCTAGGTTACGGCTTCCTTGAATCGCGTCAGCCTCTCAGTCTCTTTGTTTACATTCCTTCTCAACTCTTCTCTCTTCAATCTTTTCTCGCTTGATACCCCACTGTCCACCGTCGCCATGAGTACAGAAACTATCCTGATCCTCGGCGGATCCTTTGCTGGAATCGGAGCCGCACACTATGCCCTCCGTCATACCATCCCCCAGCTCCCCAAGAAGAAAGGAACAACCTACACCGTTACGCTCGTGAACCCGTCCAAGGACTTCTACTGGAGGATTGCCGCCCCCCGCGCCGCCGTGTCCAAGAAGATGATGCCCCCGAGCAAATACCTCTACCCAATCGAGCCAGCGTTTGCATACGCTAAAGGAAAATTCAATTTTGTCCAGGGCACCGCCACGCATGTCGATACCGCTGGCCAGACCGTGTCCGTCACCACTGCTTTAGGCGAGCAACAATCGATTCACTACACCGCGCTCATCATCGCCACTGGATTCAGCACCCCTTCGCCCCTCTTCACGCAGACCACCAACGGCGAGGACCTCGAGTCTACCTACAACGACTTCCAAAAAGCTCTCCTGACCGCCAAGCACGTCGTCATCGGCGGCGGCGGTCCCGTGGGCGTTGAAACCGCCGGCGAAATCGCCGAATTCCTAAACGGCAAACCAGGCTTCCTATCTTCCACCCCCAAGCACCCCCGCGGCAAAGTAACACTCGTCTGCGCAGACAAGAAAATGTTTCCCGCCCTGCGCGAAGCCATCTCCAAGACGGCGGAGAAGTATCTCAAGCGGCTCGGCGCAGAGGTGCTGTATAACACCAAAGTGGTGTCTTCAGAGCCGACGGGCGACGGCAAGACGATTGTGAAGCTCGGCAATGGCAAAACCATCGAGGCGGATCTGTATATCGATGCCACGGGCGTGCGGCCAAATACTTCGTTCCTGCCCAAGTCCCTCCTCGACAATAGGAATCGCGTTGCCTGCGACCCCAAGACGCTGCGCGTCTCTGCTGCTGGACCCCTTGTCTACGTCGTTGGGGATGTGGGGTCGTATACGCGCGGTGGTGTTATGGATCTCGCTGATGCGTTGCCTGTTGCTATGACAAACCTCAAGACTGACCTCGTGGCGAGCATCACTGGCAAGCCGGCCGGGCCTGATAGACACTACACACCCAACTTGAAGGAGCAGCAGATTGCACCTATTGGGACAGCCAAGGGAGTCGGTGCCATGATGGGGTGGAAACTGCCCAGTTTTATGGTTTGGTTGCTCAAGGGGCGTGATTATATGATTGGCATGTTGGCGAAGCCCACTATCAATGGGGATGGGTTTAAGAAGGAAGGGAAGTGGAAGCCGGCTAGTGGTTAGATGGGGATGAGGGGATGAGGAGGAGGGAATAGAGGAGTAGTGTCGTTGTGGTGAGGAGTGGTAATGATGTGATCGTTTCTTTTTTGCTGTTTGTTTGTTTTGGATGTTACTTTGGATGCGTTGAGTTCGTATACCCTAGGGAGGTTGTGAGCCAGTGTTGCGTCAATCATCTATGTCTAAAGTTCTGACACTCATGCACTTCAATCTGAAAATTGCGACTTGTGTGAAGGAAAGGCCTGCGAGAAGGCTGTATTTTGAGCAAGCACTCTGTCAAATCTCAAGAGGGCGTTAGGAGATTAGGGAAGATCGCCACCACCACCATCAATTTACCCCACTAAAATAAGCTTAACCGCTAGTGCCCCCAGCTCTAAAAAGTCGCGAAGAAGCTTTGAAATTCCGGACCAACCCACCTTCACGACAACAACCTCGTCCACATTCCCTCTCTCCAGCACCCTCCCACCTTTCCAATGGCGACCACTGCCCAAACACCACAACCCCTCACCTTTCCCCGCCCCATCTTCGCCGCCCTCTCCCCACACCCCTTCCTCCAAGCGCACCTCCGGCACAGCAGCGCCAAATCCCCCATCCGCGCAAACGGGCGTCTCGCGCACGAATTCCGCTCTCTGGGCGTTAATCCAGGGAGCTTAACGCATTGCAACGGGTCTGCAGTCGTGCGGACGGGGAATACAAGCGTAGTCTGCGGTGTAAGGGCGGAGATTTTGCGGGAGGAGGATGTGCCTGGGACGCAGGTCTACTCTACAAAGAACAGTGCAGAGGGGAAAGATGATGAGGAAGATGACGCAGAAGAGATATCAGAGTTGAAGTTGCTCGTCCCGAACATTGAGCTCTCAACCGGCTCCACACCCTCCCACCTCCCTGGCAGCGCACCCTCTTCCGCAGCTCAAACCCTAATCAGCAGAATCAACTCCTTACTTCATTCTACGCACCTCGTGCGCGCTGACGATCTACGAATAATACACATGCCCAGTATAAACGCTGAAGATCCAGACGAAGAGCCGGAGGAGGTGTTGAAGGCATACTGGGTCCTCTACATCGATATCTTCATCATCAGCCTCGATGGGAATGCTTTTGATGCCGCGTGGCTCGGTATCCTCGCCGCGCTGCGCGACACAAAATTGCCCCGCGCGTTTTGGGATGAGGAGCTCGAGACTATACTATGCTCCGATGACCCTGCGGATGCGAAAGGGTTGAAGTTGAGAGGCATACCGGTCCCGTGTACATTCGCTGTCTTTCAAGGAAGGGCAGAAGATGCAGATGAGGGGGAGAGGAGGGATGTGGTGCTGAGTGATCCGGATGCGTTTGAAGAGAGCGTATGTCGGGAAAGCGTTACGGTGGTTGTGGATAAAGAGGCAGTGAGGAGGATCGAGAAGAGCGGTGGGGGGGTGGTCGATAAGGAGATCATGAGGGATCTGGTGAAGAGGAGTAGGGAGAGGTGGGGTGTTTGGGAAGAAGTGCTTAGGAAGGCTTGAGGAGAATGGATGCATCATTTGGATGGAGATCTGTGGGTTTTGGTTTGGGTAGAGTCAAGATACGAGGAGGTGGAGTTGGAGTTTGACAGTCGCATGTTCGTCAATGGGTGAACATCAATGGTTGCACACCCCCCTGTAGGAATATATACCCCTTTATAAGAGCATGTAGTAGTGTTACTCTGCAGGAGTGAGGACACTTTGTCTACAGCCTTTGCGAGTGCCAAATGAGTCTCGAATGGCAGACTATCTAGTGGTATCAAGTACTTCTCTAGTGCTCACACACCCACGTTCATTACCACTTTCTCACTAGATGACGCACACCAAGCGTAAAGTTAACAATCATATGTATAATGATGTAGAATACATTAAACAAACCGGCTGTCTCATCCGGTCAACCCAACTCCGTAACACCCAACTTAAGATGTTTGCCGAAAAGATGCTAAGATGCCATGCAAAATGTGAATGACAAGGAACAAATGAAAGAGATAAATGGGCAGGACAGGACAACAAGTCCACGGGCGCGCAAGTAAGGGCGGAATGCACGCGCACTCACGATCGCTCCGACGCCAAACTCCACCTCCAACCTTTTTGATACCTGTTCGGCAATCCATCCAACCTTCCATCATCCATCACCGAGCCAACCATCCACTATCCATCAAGTCATATCGGTCACATCGGTTCCAAAACGTATCACATCCAATATCCAACATTCCTTATCCTAACATTCACTTAATCATTCTCTTGCTCCGTTGAATAAACGGACTCGGCATTTCCTGCTCGACCTCGGGATCCCAGACCGCGGGCTCCAGTATGCCCTGGCTCCGCGCCGCCTTCACTGGGCTTCGTGGTCCAACCCTCAATCCACGCTTGCCCTCGTCTTCGCTCATCGCCTGGACCGGGATACCGCGCGCTTGCTGCAGCTCCACGAGGGTCCGGCCTTGCACAGCTACATTGTTGCGTGCGGCCTGGATGCGGAATTCGGCGCCCTTCTTGGATCTAAAGCCCGTATTCTCGACCTTTGCGGGGATGGTGGGGGTTTTGCGGACGGGACTTATGGGTTCGGCGGATCGAGATTTCTGGCGAGAGGGAGAGGTGGCGACGATGGGGACTACGTTTGCTGGTCGTGCTTTTGTGCCATTAGGAGCGAGGTTTGGGGCAGTGGCGAGACGTTGATTGGGTTTAAGCATCGGACGCTGGGCAATCGCTAACACTTTGAAGGGATCTTCATGACCGTGGCCACTCCGAGCACCTGAAGCGCTACGGGCACGTGTAGGAGATGGAAGTGTTAACATATCGTCCATATCATCGAGGTCGTCAAAGTCGCCGTTCCATTCGTCTTCTGTGGGGGACGGTGGGACATCGGCTTCCCATTTCTTAGCACTCTCTTTGGCGGCTGTGAAAATGTTTTTGCGGGGAGCAGTGCGTCGGGGTGAGAGCGAGAGACCGGCAATGCTGGCCGGAGCGGGACTGGGGTCGGCCATTTGGATATCCATTGGTGAGGCAGGAGGGTGGGTTGAGACAGGGGCAGCGAACATGGTTCGGGCGCGGGAGAGCGGCATGCGAGCAGAACGTTTTGCAGGTGCTGCTTTGGGTGCGGGTGCAGGATGAACGGTAGCGTCTTCTGGTGAGTCGTCGATTGAGAGAGAAGAGAGATCAGTGCCACTGGCGAAGCCAGATGCGGTGCCGAGTGTGCTGACAGAGCCACCACCATTAAGAGCTGGCTCTGATGACTCCGTAGAAAAGAGCAATTGCTGCCCTGAAGGCATGGTGGGGGTACTGGAACGGGGAGCGAGCTTTGGTGATGTGCTTGCCTGGCCAGGAATATTCTCGAGTGCCTTTGCAACGCCAGCGGCTACCGCTTCGTCGAATCGCTTCTGAAGTATCTCTACTTCCATATGCAACCGCCGCTCTACTTCAATCTTGACCTGTCGGTCAATTTCCAAACGGGCCTTGACCTCCCACTCGCGGCGCAGTTGGCTATCCATCTCCTGCCGCATTTGCGCAAGCTGTTCATTTTGCCGTGCAATCGTCTCTTGCGCTTCCTTCATTTGACGAGCCGCTTGCTCTGTCTTTTCTTTCAATTCATGGCCGAGCTTCACCACCTCTTGCTCCTTGCGCATAAGCTTGACGACCGGAAGGTTCAAAAGCTGGGCGGTGTCTGGTCGACTGGTCGGGTAGGTTTGAAGGCAGCTGGCAATGACCTTACCCAGTTCTGCGGAATAGCAGGATGGAATTGGCGGATATCGACCAGCCTTGATCTTCTGGATGAGCTCAAAGTGCGTTTTCGCGTTGAACGGGGGCGCCTTTGTGCACATCTCGTATATGATGCACCCCAGCGCCCAGATGTCCGAGTGCGGGCCGTACTGTTCCGCCTTGCATATCTCAGGGGACATGTAGAATGGGGTGCCGACGTAGGTGGAAGCGAAGTCGTGGGATTGGAGGATTTTAGAGAGGCCAAAGTCACCGAGCTTGACTGAATTATCGTCGCCGAGGAAGACTAGCGGGTTAGTACATGCCAATGCACCGGGACAGAATAAACTTACTGTTCTCAGGCTTCAGATCGCGGTGTAATATCATAGGTCGTCCAGTGTTGCCTCGCGGCTTCGCGTTCGCGCCCAAGCCCATGACGTTCTGACCAGCTGCCGGGGGGTCTTCTCCATAGTGGCAGCGGTAGAGTGCACTGACGATCTGAGAGAAGATGCTCCAAACGAACTCCTCCTCTGCCAGCTGGTTCTTGCGCTTCAGGTCGTTGATGACTCGTCCCAGGTCGCCATTGCCGCAGTATTCCATGTATAGGTGTAGGTCCTGGGAAGCCTTGATGTGATCGCGCTCAAAGTATGCAACAATGTTGGGGTGGCGAAGCTCTTTCAGGATGGACAGCTCCGCCTGCAGTTGCTCGCGCTCCTTCTGCGACATTTTGGAGTAGGAGATCTCTTTGCGGCAAAGGATCTGGGCAGCGTTAGCGATTGGGTGCAGGCCAATAGGGTGCGCAGCGCCGTACATAGCCATCCGACTTGCGCTTGACCTTGCGGATGATGCCAAAGGAGCCATGGCCTGTACATGTGTCGGTCAGTATGTGCATTGGACAGGACAATTGCGGTGTGTGTGCGTACCAATCTTCTCCAGGACGTCGTACTTTTCGTCCTCAGGCATTGTTCCGGATAGGGTGAGATGCAAATATCATGCAACGAAAGCTGCTAGGTGAGGCTGCACGCTGTTATACTGCTGTGTTAGTAAAGTGTCGGGTGGAGGAGCAAAGTAGGTAGAAGTCAAGTAGTCAGCGGCATCCAAGGTTCGATGCCCAGGCCCGTGTTTACCCTGTTTACCAACCGCTCGTCGCTCCCGGCAACCACACCAGCAATGCAGGGATCAGCCATCAGCCACATGACACTAGCCACATGACACCAGCCACCCGTCTTTGGTTCGGCGCTATCGCCTTATCGCCGCCACTCCGTAATCCACGACGCCAGAACTTTTTGCCTCTCCTCTCCCACACTCCTCTCTGACTTCCCGCTTACCTCCCGCCACGATGGTCGTTATGAAGCATGAGATCGAGGCTGCGCTTGCTCAAGAGGCGCAAGCCATATCCTCCGGAAAGCTCAAAGAAGACAATCCCCTCGACGTCAGCGACAACTTCCGGACATTCTGCGAAGCATGTCGGCGGGGCGACCAGAAGGTGTGCCAGGAGATGATTTCGCTGGGCGTAAATATCAATGCGAGAGATCGGTTTGACTATACACCCCTCATTCTGGTGAGCGACCTTCTCTCATCTACTCGGTTCTTCTTGAACTCTACCCCCCCACACTCCTCCAGCGTGCCAATTGTAACCATTGTATAACAAGGCTAGCCTGTGTGGACATTTTGATGTCATACGTCTACTCCTAGAGCACGGAGCTTTATGCGAACGAGACACCTTCCAAGGCGAACGATGCCTGTACAACGCGCTGAACGACCGCATACGGAACCTCCTCTTATCCTACGACTATGCAAAGTCGACGAACCCATTGCAACCGCTTGCCGCGCACGTAACCTCCCTTCTCTCGCGGCCGACGCCGAAGACTACTGATATCACAATTACAACGTACGATGAGACCTTCCACCTCCACAAGTTTGTGCTCGCAGCGCGATCGCCCTATTTTGCAAGGAAGCTAGCAGCGGCACCGACAACGGCATCATGGAAGCTGCCGCACAACATACCCTCGGCATCACTAGGCGTTGCATTGCAGTACCTCTACTTCGCGGAGGTGTCAGCCAGGTCAGCAACATACGGCTTGAACGATGAAGACGAATTGGTCGTGTTGAATGGCATTGAGAAGATCAGTCGACAGCTAGAGATAGAACGACTATTTGAGAACATCACAGAAGTCTCAGACAGGCGGTTATTGCGGCAGCAACGTACAGATGAGCTCGATCGCGGACGAGACCAGCTTGATACGTGGTTCAATAACCACGTGTTGAGACACAAGATAGTTGTGGACACAGACAAGGTCGACAATGTGCAATGGGATCGCGAAAACTCCATTTTCGCAGATATTCTGCTCAGAGCGGACGACGACGACGCATACGATTTGGACCAAACAGACTCTCGTTCAAAACCACCTCCCGTTCGAGACACCCTCGGGCCTTTACGTGCTATTCCTGTTGGCCCCGTTACATCTCGTTCACCATCACTGCATCGAGCACCTCGAAAGTCAACACTCTATCCTGCACACCGCGCAATGCTCCTCCGGTCTGAGTACTTCTTGATCATGTTTAGTTCTTCCTTTCGGGAAGCGCAAGACACGCCGCACTTGCAAATTATCAAACTAGATTGCTCGCCGGCTGTATTGGAGACAATATTGACCTTCCTGTATACCGAGAAAGCGGACTTCGGTCTGAACATTGCAATCGATGTTCTGTTCGCGGCAGATCAGCTGTTCATCGAGAAGCTCAAGCAACGCGCAGCACTCATCATATCCAGCCTGGGAAACGGAGCATCATCAACTGTCCAATTTGACAACGTACGTGGAGAAACTGACGCCGAGGAAACCGTTGATATCTACGAGGTCATCCGCGCCGGCTGGGACACAAGGGTTCAACGGTTAGAAGAGTTTGGAGCACGATATATTGCCTATAGGCTAGAGCGCTACGTCGACGAACCGGAGTTTGCAGAGCTGGTTCAAGAGTCGGCCAACAGGGTGAAGGCTCGACAAGAAACGGATACTGTGGAGTTGGTCGACGATATTCGGTACTATCTTAGCGAGAGGTTCAGGTTACGATTCGAGGACAGCGGTTTGGACGAGCTGATGAACGAAAACCCACAAGAGAACCACCCCGAAGAGAAAGAAGGCGACGAAGACTCCGAGGTCAAGGAACAGGAATCATACGCCTCTGATGTCGAGACGCAGCTCGCGGCTGGCACGATTCGCACGCTTGAAGGCCAATCAGTGAGCGATGAATTTGCGCAGGATGCTATTGACTATCAGATCTTGCTAGGCAAGATTGATAAGTTGCTTGAAAACCTCAAACTTGACGCTTGAGCACTTTGTCGTGGAATTGAGGCTCCCATTGACGTGTCTGTATTGGGATACCTGAGAGCGATCTGGAGGTATTTGTAAAATCCTATCTACGCTGTTTTGAGGGCCGTAGTGAAGGAGTAAGTACATAACTTGTGGCATATGTGTATATGTAAATATCTATATATATGCCATATATCTTTCTTACTCAGGTTCGCTTCACGTTCGGGAATAACTTGGGCTATTGGAACGGTGGAGTTGTGCCCCGCATCATGATGTAATACTCCATTTGACCCCGCCAAATAATAAGTCACCAAGGACCCCTGCCCAGTCCATTACGACAGCCGGCCATGCGCTATCTCTGCAACCTCACTCCACTCCTTAGACCGCCCCTCTCCCCCTCAATCTTCTTCTCAACACTTCGAAAATCACCAATTGACCCCAGGATTCGACCCATAGCTCAAGTAAGGAAGTTCGCCAACATGTCGATGGAATCTACCCAGTCGAAAGCGTGTAAGTCACCTCAACCAATCGCGATACACAAGACATGAAGGGGCTTCCTGCTGATCCATTGAGCAGGCTGCACCGTGCCAGCCATCGTCAGCAAAGGCTATGAGCCCAAGGGCGACTACATCACTGTCGATGGAATGAAGACGTGTAGGTTCTGCCATCACAGCACCTCCCCCCACAACCACAAGATCAGCCTACCTAACAACAATGACACCCCCAGACGCCACCGGCCCCAAGACGGCTAAACAAGGCATCCTCATCATCTACGACATCTTCGGCTTCTTCCCTCAGACGCTCCAGGGCGCCGACATCCTCGCCTTCTCCGACGCCGAGCACCCGTATCAAGTCTTCATCCCGGATTTCTTCGAGGGAGAGCCTGCGGATATTAGTTGGTATCCGCCAGATAACGAGGAAAAAGGGAAGCTGTTGAGCGAGTTCTTTAAGGCGAAGGCTGCGCCGCCCAAGACGTTGCCGCGCGTGCCCAAGGTCGTGAAGGAGTTGGGGGAGAGTAAGGGAGTGGAGAAGTGGGCAGTGGTGGGATATTGTTGGGGCGGGAAGGTATGCCACATTCTCTCTTTGTCCGTCATGCGGTTGGAAGAGCGATTGGCTAATTGCTTTTCGTGAACAGATCGTCAACCTCTCCTCCCAAGAAGGCACCCCCTTCACCGTAGCCGCCGCCACCTCCCCTGCTATGGTCGCCGCCGACGACGCGCCCGGTGTCACGATTCCCTACGCGCTCCTCCCCAGCAAAGACGAGAGCAAAGAGGACGTTGAGAAGTGGGAGAAGGGACTCAAGGTCCCGCATCTGGTCGAGTGGTTCCCTACACAACTTCATGGGTGGATGTCTGCGAGGGCCGATCTCGAGGATGAGAAGGTTAAGAGCGAGTATGAGCGCGGGTATAAGCTGTTGCTAGATTTCTTCCATAAGCATATGTGAGTACGGTAATGAGGAGCGGTATGGGGGGAATGGGCGTGGCTGAGAGTGTTCAGGGACTCGAGCTCGAAGCTCTGATATGGGGCACCGGACGGGAGAGATAACATAATTGAGTCCAAAATTGCCGATTTACAATCGAATACAACAGAAGAATACGAGCTCGTTCCAGTGCTATTTCTTAGCGTATGTTCCTATGTCTTTCACTGCCTTGTCTCTGGCCTCTGCCTCCCCGCCCCCTTCAACCGCCACACCCTTCTATTACCACCTCCCTCCAAAACCATAGCAACCAACACGCATGTTGCGTCTCTCCAAAATACTTTCAAGCTAAACACGTTTGTTGTCTTCGACTAATTATTTGGATGCAAAGTTTCATAGCGGAAGAGGGGAACTGTTTACTCTATGAAGACTTTCGTCAAATGTCCAGTAAGGGAAAATGACGGTCCGCGGTTTGAACCAAGCCCGCTGCGCAAAATGACTTCGAGTTCTGCCTACGGGTTCTCTTCAAATTTCTTTCAAATTCATTGAATGCCCTTCCTCTCCGGTTGTACTTTTGGCACGGGATATCATGTACTAAGCGTTTGGTTGGGTTTAAGTGGTATTGAAAGATGTTCGGCGAGTGTTCAGCTGGGGTTGAGTGATTTCTAAGCCGAACTTCCAAAATCAGGTAGGAATCTCAAAATGTGGGTTCTGCGCAGGTATTGAAATCTTATATGGAAGCGGGACATAACCGTGGGCTTGCGCCGCCCTGAGTATATAAACCACTACCATTCTTACTCCTTAACTCTTCTTCACACAACTTCTTTAAACCAGATCCCTAAGAGAGAGTAGGGAGTAGTCATCGAGCTATAATCTTCGACGGGATCGTGGGCTGAAACTATACACCATAATTCCGGGTGGCAACATGGACCGGTTCCTTGCTGAACATCAGCAGGGTTCAAGCCTTCTATGTGTAGAGCGAATTCTTCCTCTCGCAAAACCTATCCGAGAATCTCTCATTGAACGACACTGTTCGGCCAAAGCGAAAGAGTAGATAAAAACACTGCTTCAAAAAAGGGTTGCTAGGGGTGTTTATAAGTGGGAAAGAGACAGGAAAGAACGAACAGCTCTTTCTTTTAACTCCGGAATTTCAACATCTATCTGGATCAAACGGAGCAACTGGAGCTGGATGCTCTATATCTCGCCAAATATATTGCAGATCCACTGGCAGTCATGCACTGGTCAGTCCATGCGGATGCTATCAATGTTGAATTTGTCCTTGATTCTGCTCCAGACCAAGTCCAAATCCTACACAAATTACCACCAAGCCTCTCAATGCAAGCAACATTACGAAAATACTTTCGAATACCTCGACATGTTTAAGTCACCACACCGATTTTAAGAGAACAATTACACACATCTGGATGCTGGACTTCAATCGATGCGAGAAGTTCAAAGAACGCAAGTCTGGAATCTAACAACTAGTCCAATCCTTCTTTCTAAATGATTCGTACTACCCCCGACCTCACGCTACGTCGGTTAAAGACAAACAGCTTTTAGGAGTATTTAGAGATCAGTACTTGTCCGCAAGCTCAAAATGCACCGAGTCAAATCTTCCTCACATATTCATCGATCATGTCGTAGAGGAGCAGCGAAAGATGGAATCCAAGTCGGTGTCTTTAGTTTGAGTTGAACAAGGTATGGTTCTCCGGGGGATACGGTTTCCTAATGTTCGTCGGCGAAACTAAACCCCCTCTCCTTTGTTGTGTATTTAATAGCTTCGAGTCACTCTCTCTAAGTAAGCAAGGGGCTACGCGATGTTCTTCAACGATTGTATACGGAGCGCAATGTAATTTCAAAACTGAAGAAAACTGAAGCCATGCCTCTTCGAAGATGTCCTGAAAGAGTAATTTGGGGGTTTCATTTGCTGATATACATAATATGGTAGCTAGGAGGGCTCTGAAAGCCTCGATGAGGATCTCATGATCTTCCCTTGCTCTGATCTGCTGAATTTTGCCTTTCAAATACACCGAGTGCTGATTCCATAGACTCAACGTTTTAACCACTCTTTAGACAAATAGACTTTTCAGCAACTTTTATGCATAAATGGATGCCTGCATATTCTATTATCATACGTATCTCTTCTACGAGTGGCCTTTGGTGTCTAAGTTCAAACAGAGCATTTTGCTTCTCCTGGCCGAACATATTCAGTTCTCGTTTCATCTAAGAGTTCAACATTCTCGTCCTTGACAGTGGTGTACTTGCCACTGTCGTCCTTAAAGATAAGCCCTGGATGGGCGACGCAGAGGGAAAAGACGGAGATGACTATGAGCCTATTGTCATATCAATTAGTACTCGCTTTATCTAGAGCCAGGAAGAGACAACTCACGCTCCCTCAAGACCAATAAACAGATCCTCTCTCCGTATTGTCTCGCCATGATATCCATCCTTCAACTCATCTGTGCGAAATATGCATCTAACAAGGATAGTCACAATGGCCAAGCTCATGAATCCGAGAAAAAACTTCTCTCTTCTCAACAACTGCTTCTCGTTCTCAGAATGAAAGTAGCGGAAGAAGAAGTCGGCGAAAAGAACGCAAAATGCGATCAATGTGATGACTTGGAAGATGAGTCCTGCCATGGCGATATTGACACCTGTTCTGCTGTCGCCTGAGCTAGATGCTGACATGGCGCCACCGACACCCTGGAGAAGGAGGGAGAGGACGTCGCAAGGGAGAAAAATACGGTAGAGGTATTTTGGTGGGAAGCGAGCTAGCGGTGAGGAGAAATGGTCGATGCTGATATTCGGTGAGCAGTTGCTGAGTGATCAGTACCAGGGGATGCTTTACCATTTGCCGAGGGTGATGTAGATAGCTGCACAGTAAAAGACCGGGGCTTGAGTAATTGTAACTGTTGGCATAGTCAGAACGGAAGTCACCAATGTTGAGGTCGAGAGGGCACTTACTGATCTGAACTATGAATGGCACAAAGCTCCATGGGTTGTAATGCAGTTTAACACGCGCAATATACCCAATAATTTCATGCAAACATCCCAGATTCATCAAGGACATGAATCTCCAGGTCTTCCATCGAATACCCAGGAAAATATGGACGAGATTGGCTAAAGCGAAGAGAACGATAAAGGTAAGATTTGCAGTAAACGATGGTGCGTAGCCGTAGACGCTTTCTTGCGCTGTACATATCTGAAAGGGAAAGATGTTAGCAGAGTGCTAGAATTTGGTGACCAAGCACCAGAAAAAATGACAGACCTCGAATGTACAGTTTGCTTTGGGTCCAAAATACACAAGATATTGACGGTCAATGGGGACTGACATAGTAAAGACGTTAGAAGAGGTAATGAGGAATGATGAATCAAAGCTGCAGAAACATCAGAAACATCTTGTCTCTTTAATATCTCCGAACATCAAAATGGACCCCAAATGAGGTGCAACAGAAGTCTGTACAGCCTCGTGGTGAAGTCCCCGATAGCGTAGGAAACATGAAAGCTGATTGGCTTGCTCGCACCGCTAACCGAATTGGGACAGGGGCCATCTCCCACGATCCTCCTCGTTTCACGGTCGGCGAAGCTTGACATGCTTAACAACAGACTAAGCTTTTGAGACCTCCATTTACTCCTCTCTTACTGGATAGCTCGCTCCAAATTCCACACACAGGCGACCCACAATATTGATGTCGAATCTGGTTGGATCACTAAACACCAAGGGGAAGAGCAGAGGCTGTGCATCATGCAGAAAAAGGAAGATAAAGGTACGAATTGCATTTGGAGAACTTGATTAGGGTACTGATCGCCGACGCGTTCCGTATAGTGTGATGAGTCAAAGCCGGCCTGCAATCGATGTGTGAAAAGCGGTTGGGTCTGTCCTGGCTATGCATCCGAATCCGAACTCATCTTTCGCAATCAAACAGTTTCTGTAGTCAAGAACATGCGTCGTAGTCTCTCCCCCTCGACTACAGACCGTGCAACTTCTTTTTTCATTTCTCAGTATGTGTTTCAAAGGAACACCGATGCGTCTAAAGCACCACCCAGGGGGCACTATGAATACCTGCCAGCACTTTTACGTGGGGAGAGCTCGAACAGTCTCCTCGCTACCACAGTCGCGGCAGCGGGTCTAGCTGGTCTGGCAAATGCAGGGAATTCAAATACTTGGCGGGTAGATGCGCATAAGCTGCATGGGCTGGCAATACGTAGGCTAAAAGAGGTGTTGGAGGACACGAGTTCCGCGACTACGAACAAGACCCTTACCGCAATAGTACTGATGGGAACCTTTGAGGTATGCTTCTAATTCTTATAAAACTTGTTCAAGCTTAATACTGATTGAGTCTCGACAGCAAATCGCATCAGCAGATGCAAGCTCGATGAATTCATTTGGTCAGCACATTATGGCTATAGCCAAATGCATAGAGTTACGCGGGCCCAATCAATTCCGGAGTGCAACGTCTATTGGGCTCTTAGCCGAGATACGACGGTTGGTCGTGCGTATACTCCCAAGGCATCACACCTTTCTGCCTTCTGCTAACCATATCTTCCATAGATAATGACTCTTCATCGATTGCAGGAACCAGTTCCATCTGCTCTTGAAAAATGGACCTCATGGGAAGGAGATATTAGGCACGAAGATGAAGCTCCCGCTAATAAATTCAGCGAAATCAGCACGCAATTGCTCGCTGTGAGAGCTGAGATAAAGCGAATGGCGATCTATGATCCCGTTGTTGTTGCGAGGATGCTGATGCCCATTGATGAGAAGTTCGAAAAATGGCGAAGCGAGCTACCGCCGTCATGGCGCTACAAGTCTTACACAGCCATCGACTCAACTGCATCATCACAAGATACGTACGATTCGACTTATGACGTGTACGCGGATCTCTGGGTCGCATCATTTTGGAATAGCTATCGAGCTTCACGCCTACTACTACACGAACATATCATGTCCACAGTCCTGAAATATGGGACATCCGCAGACAGCGATATGCTCCAAGCGGCAGCCAAAGTCCTGAATACCATGGTCGATGAGATATGCCACAGCGTGCCTTTCCACCTCGGAATCCAGAGGAAAGGAAGAGGCGCCAGTCTCAACGATAGTGATGCAATACCTGGATGTTATTTGCTCATTTGGCCGCTCTTTGCTTCCGGAATGCGACGCACGACTCCTTGGTCTCAGAAGCAGTGGATTGCAGAAAAGCTGCGTTATATTGGCCATCGGATGGGATTACGTTTGGCCGTGTCGATGGCGGATCGATTGGCGATGGAGAAGAAGCCTTCTGCGGGCTCGGAGGTATGGGTTATGGGGGAATGGTATCCGAAGTGAAGGAAATCACTTGTGCTTGTACGTCTCCTCTCATTACCTGAGAATGGCAAGTTCAGATGTTGCGCATTTCGAAACGACTAGATAGTATCTCTAATATTCATGATCTGGAATGAGAGAACATTTATTTACACTGTGCCGCAATTCTACACCAGAGTCGGCGCCCATCCTTCGAACAGAATATCACAAAGCGTCTGATTCACAGCACATCCCCAGCCTGCCCCTGGCATGGTACCAATTGCTCCCTTGAAGTTCTTGAATCTAATGTTCTCGAACGACTCCTTCCAATCATATTGTGCACATTGCGAATAATGAATAGTCTGACAATGACACCTCTGATAGCATCGATCTCCAACCGCTGCATTCCCACTGAGCACCATCACGCCATCCCAGGTGATGTTGGATATCTTCTCCGGGTCGAGCTCCAGCATATTCATATAACCTGTTGCCCAGCCACCGTCGAAAGTGAGATTGGAGACGTGGATGTTGTTAACTCCTCGACCGTTGCTAAGTTGGGGTGTATTGGGTCTGCCACTGTTTTCGTTTAGTGCTGATTGAAGCGAAGTACCGACCATGACGCCGACTCCGCCCCAGGCCTTTTTACACAATACATTCTTGACTGTCACGCTGTTTGTTCCCTTGTCGAAGGCTGCACATACACCTATGCCGTCTCCCGGCGGACCACCTCGTTTTGGACCGCGAGCCCGGAAGTCCATGGTAACGGTGTCGATGAGGACATCAGATACATCTCCCATCTCGAAGCCAAATGTCTCGGACTCACTGACTGGGGCACCTCCATATTGCTCGATGACGCTGAGATTGAGTCGCGAGTAGGCAAGTTTGGTACTATTTCCATCGGCGCGGAAGAAGCGCATAGGGACGTTCTTGACAGTCAGATTGTCAACAAAAATATTAGATGACCCATTCGTAACATGCAGGAAGTGCGGTCCATCGGCAGCAACGAAGTTCCACCTCTCCCTATAGTAGTACTCGATCGCATTGCCGTCAATGAATCCTTTACCAGTAAGACTTCGAATTCTAGCTCCGTCAACACCAGCAATCTTGATGATGGATCCAACGCCGTTCCAGTACGTCCATTCGTCGCGTGAGATAAGGAACTGGCCTTCGAGTTGGAAATCGCAGTTCTTGCAGGGTGTGAAGTCTAGTTGGGACCTGATGGAATAGATTTGATCCTCTGGGAGGATAATAGTGCCGCCATTTCCACAGTCGTTGATCGCTTTGTTGATTGCGATGGAGTCGTCGATCATTTCCCATCCTTCGGCGAGAGGTGTGCATATAACTCGTTTCGTTACAATCGCGGAGGACGAGGCGACCAGGAGCCCGAAAGCTAAAACGATGAAGGGAACCAAATGTCGAAACATTGTGAACCACGTTTGGAAATCGGAGGGGACATCTTTCTTGGCTGGCACCTTGTAGCTTTATACGTGTACTCCGACAAGGTGAGATGTGCAGTAGACTCCAACAGCTTGGAGGTATTTCCTTTGTTACAGTCGTATGCTACAGTGTCATGGAAGAAGCGTATATTTAATATTCTTATAGTAGTTGGCTAATGAAAGGTGGGGTAACGGAAAGGTAAAACGAAATTCCGAGCAAGAATACGTATGCGATTCTCTTATGCCTAAATGTATTATCTGGCCTTTGTGTGAGCGCTAAAAGAGGCACTAATTTTTCAAAATGGTATCATTGCAAAACCGGCGAACTAAGAAATACACTTTGTGCCTAGCTTGTACATGCGGTAGCAGCTACTTGATGCCATAAGTCCTATATCAACGTCGTGTAGGAGAAAGCATAAAGCTCTAAATGCAATGGAATATGAAGGAATTGATTCTCTTTGTGTCGAATTTCTTGGTCCAAGGATTTTTCACAGTATCCATGAATTTGATGCTCTGGCTCATTATCGTCACTGCTTCCAAAGTCATTGTAAATGACTCTACCAAGTGCGTCAACAACTCTTTCCTGAGACAGGTGCTGATCTATACAATAACAAGCCCCCAAAAAGATCCGCCAGACTAGGTGCATACTATGGCTCCTTTCGGGCGCATAGTCATTGAACGGCTGGCGCTCATTCATCGGATAGTGGCTAATTTAGATTCTGCCATTGACTCTCGTGTACGACAAAGCAATACACTCGATTTACACGGGACAGTCACAGCGCGCTCCTTTTCACGTCAACATTCAAGGAAAAAACTATACTCACTGCCTTTAAAAAGTGTGTCCTTTGTGATGACGAGGTCAGTCTTCACCATCGTGGATGTGCAAGGCAAATGAAAGGATAGGTAGGCTCTATTTCAACTACACTAAGATAGAGGGAGAAGAGGTACTCAGGGAGGTACTCAGGGAGAACGATCCTATATACAGTGAGGTACGGTCCGGGCGCAAGCCGGCCGAGCATGTCCTGAGGGTGTGGTATGGCGTGGCGCGCACACGTCGTCCGACGTGGTTGAGCTGATCGTGCGCCACCGTCGCATCTGATGCGTGTTCCTATGACGCGTGGTTGAGCTCACCGCCTGCCACTGTTACTTCTCACACGTGTTCATGTGATGTGCTTCTCGACACCTGCATCTGCCTAGTGCCTTCGCAATTCTTTCCACATTTGGATCTAGCCGCGTTTCGTCATAGAACAGGAACAGCCATACAGCAGATGCTCTTAGCTACATCAGCCGAGGCATTGCGCGTTTTAGGCGTCACATAGAAATAACATGTCCACTGTTGTTTTCCGCATGTCCCCCGGGACCCGTGGGATGCGAGCATTTTGCACATCGTATTCGATCGATCGTTTAATAATCCTGTCCACGTCAGCTCGAAGCAACTGATGAATACATTAAAATAAAGGACAGTATTCGGCTTTGTCCTTATCGATACGTACCCAACCATGGAAGTCACGCCCGTTAACATCGTTCTGTTTTCGCTGTCCGAGTCGGCGGTTGCTTTCTATTTCCTTCCTTATGTACTCCCTAGTGGGACTCTGTCGATATTCTTCCTCCTTTTCTCCATCTTGAACTGGAGCGGCTTCATTTTCTATCATCTCATCATATACCCCTTCTTCCTCAGCCCTCTACGGCATCTACCAAATCCTCCCCATGGCTTCTGGCCCATTATCGGACATGGACTTATTATGTTTCAGCGACCGCCTGGTGCCGCTCATCTGAAGATGATGAAGGAGACCAAGAATGATGGCATCATCAACTATCGAAATTTCTTCCACCAAGACCGACTGCTCTTGACAACGCCGGCAGCACTTGCGGATGTTTTGGTCCACAAGAGCTACGACTTCGAGAAGCCACCGTGGATTCGAACATTCTTGCGTCAGTTTCTGGGCGATGGATTGCTCACGAGTGAGGGCAACGAACACAGGCATCAGCGAAAGGACATCATGCCTGCATTCAGCTTCAGACATATCAAGGAACTTTACCCAGTCTTCTGGTCTAAAAGCATTGAACTATGCGAGGTCTTGAAAGCCGATCTTTGGGACAAGTCCGATAAGGTACTGGAAATTAATCATTTCTCGACCCAGGTGACAATGGACATTATCGGCCTCGCGGGGCTTGGGCGCGATATCGGATCACTCCGCAATAGCGATGATGAGCTCATCAAGAACTACGAGGAAATTCTCGAGCCGACAGTAGAGAAGGGGATATATTTCGTTTTCCACCTGCTCTTTCCCGCATGGCTCATGAAGGCATTGCCATGGAAATTAAACGAACGGGTGAAAATCACGACGGATAGTCTCAAGCAGATATGTAGAGAATTCGTGAAAGAGAAGAAGTTACGCATGAAGAGGGAGAGCGAGGAGCATGTCGATATTCTATCGATCATGATTGGTTCGAATAACTTCTCGGATGATGGGCTTGTGGATCAGCTCCTCACGTTCCTTGCAGCAGGGTAAGATCTTGGTTCGTCCTTCTTTTCACCTTTGTTATATACTGAGATCTGCCAGGCATGAAACTACCTCCTCAGCGCTCACATGGGCAACGCACCTTCTTGCTACCAACCCAGCCATCCAGACACGTCTTCGGACCGAGATCCACACCGCTATTCAATCACCAAAGACCCTCTCGGTCCCCAGCGGGGATATTGCAGGTTTGCTCGAATCTCTTCCCTATCTGAACGCTGTCTGCAATGAAACGCTTCGCCTATACCCTACCATTCCCGTTAGCGCACGCTTCGCAATCCGCGATACCACAATTGATGGTCAATTTATTCCAAAGGGCACGCTTTCCTTCATCGTACCCATAGCCATCAACCGACTACCTCAGCTTTGGGGCGAGGATGCGGAAGAGTTCAAACCTGAAAGGTGGATCGATGCGGAGTCGGGACGTGCGACCAACAACGGGGGCGCTGACAGCAATTACTCGTTTCTCACATTTCTTCATGGACCTAGGAGTTGCATTGGGGAGAAGTTTGCGCGTGCGGAAATGCGAGCGTTGGTTGCGGCTTTCGTTGGGAGTTTCGAGATGGAGATGGCGGATCCAAATGAGATTGTTAGGGGCGGCGGGACGATTACATATAAGCCATTGAATGGGATGCGGTTGAGGTTGAAGGCTGTGCAATGGGGAAGCTGATGTTGGGAGTAACGCTTTTATCATGTTTGGAAGAGCAATGACTTTTTGGATGAAATTACACGATTATGATGACTTTTGGTATACCTCCTCACTTAAATACAATGTTGGTGGTCTAACATGGATGAATGGAACATGACATTTGTACCTATGATCTTACAATTTGATCGATTCTGCCTGCGCACGTATTGTGATGGTGTGCATCAGCGGTGTTGCAAGATCGTTGATGTTTGTTCACTCTCCCCTTCTTCGTACCTCATATTGCAATAAAACAGTTCCTTGCTAGTGTACATTTGCTCCCCAGATTTCCGTTTGGGAAAAATTATCTTACCATAATAATATTCCGAAGCTGACGCAGTGGACAAAGGCTCAACTTTCGGGTAACCGTAATCAAGTTTCTCAGACAGTGGCGTGTCCGGATGACAGGCCAACCCCTGCAGCTGGGAAAGCAACGCATCAGCGTTGTGCTTTGGCATTGCGTTTCTTTCCCCAATGTTGCTCAGAGGATACAAGCTGCAGCATAGTAGAGATAGAGAGCTACAGGATGTACATCTCTGAATAAAAAAGAAATAACCCGGAAACAATTTGCGCGATATGACATGGTGAGGATGATCTCGGAAGCCTCTGCACGTCGGATATCTACTGGCCGTCTCACTCTTCGCCTCACTGCAATCACTGTACATGTCTGCCGTCCTCCAGACACATGTTATACTTAGCTACGATGGGCAGCTAAGGAGAAGGAGAGTAGGAAGACGATTTCGAGCCAACCCCGAGCATGACTGCAGCTTAGGCTTCGTATAACAGCAGTGTCCTCTGTATCCTAGTCAATAAACCCCAGCAGTATCCATATCTTCACAGGTAGCATACGAGTGGTCGGAGAAAAAAACCGACTATAATCGACACCCTTTCACACTAGTTACCTCATGAGGCAGTTTGGAAGGACTAGAAGTGGCGTGAGGTAAACTTTTGATGTCATAGCTTGTACTGTTTTATAGTGCCACGGCAAGGCTTGCAGTGCTCATTTAGAGGGGCTTGGGCAAGTCCAATCGTGTCGATGAGAGAAAATGAGACTAGCCAATCACTGCCTTCTGGGCTTGCATGTATGTGCCAGGACTCTGTTCCCAGTCTGATTATATCTATGATTTTCTTGCCGAAAATATAAAGCCAGCCAATAATTTCACTGGCACCATTGTGGCCCGAGTTTTCCACTCCAAAGACATACCAGCAATCACTTCTTGGCTCACTTCCAAGCTTGGAGACCGTATGCCAATTCACTCGCCTGCACAGTATGGATCCCAAGGATTCATTCCAGGCCAATTAAATCCTATTTCACCCCAGGAGTGTTGTACCCGTATTCTCAGAGGTGCCAGGCTGGCAACGCTCCAAACGCATTTCACCCGTCCGTAATTTCATACTATTGTCAGGCCATGCCTTTAGTTTTGAGGCATTCGACGTCCACTTGGGGCAAAGATCGACAGCTGCCGACCTGTTGCTTCCGAGAGTTGGAGAGAATGAGGCACGGCCTTCGAAGACCACGCATATAGATGGCCGCGGTTCTGTGTGTGCCTTCTGCCCTATGAGATGCTACTTTATTGAGCCTTATCGGGGGTGGAGGAGTTATCAAATTTATTGCCTTCCCGGTGTTATGTCATATTTGGCACCCGTCTAGATTGTCCGACGGAGACAGATCTATTCCACGATCCATCATCCTGTATATCCGTCGTGGGGCGTCGTCGAACTCCAAGCGCATGGAGTTAGATCACACCATGTGCGGTTAGAGGAGCCGTATCTGCGCCAGGCGATAAAACCGGCAGCGAATTCACCTCGACTCAAAGTCATGGATCCTCCGTGAGCACCAGCGAGAGTGTACAGGCAAAGGCATGATTCACCAGGAACCACCAGTCGAGGCTATGTGGATGGAGGAGTTGAAGGCGAATCAGGAACCGCAGGTTCCTTGTCTCGCGCAGGCAGATTAATGTGTGCAATTCGCCTCCTGAATGTAACGCCATTGTCTCAATGACAAGCACAGGTACACACAGTCCTCTGGCCGCACCTCAAGTGAGAGGCAACAGACGGTGGCGGGAATAGGTCCAGCGTGACGCGTCACAAGACAAGACAGTTCTAGAGTACGTCTGGCTACCAGCAACTCGAACAAGAGACTTTATCTATACCAACCTTCAGTGCGGAAGTACACCGGTCCTTGAGGATTCCTGAAGAGCGTGATGCTGGGGTTTAGCCTCTCGTGTTGTGAGTTGTTGGCCACGACCAGGAGGCTTTGTGTAAGACGTTTTCTGTCCAGCGTGCTGGCATCGTTGGAACGTGATCCATGAGGGGAGGAAGAACCGAAGGAGAATCTAGAATATGTTTGTTAGCTACGACTGAGCGAGTATTGTTCTCTGCTAGTGCTCGCAGCGCTCCCGAGATCTGCTCAACAAGGAGGTGCGCTCGCTTGGCGTGCAGCCTGGGATATAAGAACGTCGGAGACTGGAAGCGCAGAGAACATGAAAGTGTCTGGGGGGGCGAAGTGCCTTGAGGAAAGCAGCAACGTGAGCACTGGTTCGCAAAAATGCATCGTAATGTAAGTCCAAGCTCCGCCGCTCCCGGTCTATGAAGGGGCTAGCGCCTATGCTCTTCACTGACAGCGCTACCGCAACGAACAGCGGCATGATTTTACGTATATGAAATTCGAACGCTCTCGATGACTCGATAAGAACATTTCAGGAGCCCGTGCCTCTTCCAATATTGCACGCAAAGTTGGTGTCAAGACCTAAGTTTGAGGAAACGTGTGAGAGTAGGGACCGCGAAAGAGGACCATCCATCCTCCAACCCCTCGAGGTCAAGGCCGCTTGAAAACGGTATTGTAGAATCATGGGAAGAACCCAGAGAGATGCGCAATAGTATAGTCGTAAAAGAGTTATGTTGACCGAAATAGCGACGCTTAGAGGCGCAGTGTGCCCGCTTTCACGAAGAGACCTATGCCTCTTTGCCTTTCAACGTCTGGTATGTTCTCGATGTCACAGTGGTGGTGTAGGCCTCTGTTAAAGCTGATGGATGCAAAAGATTATTTCGTTGAGCCATGGTTGAGTCCCTTCTGTGTTGAACAACATGGAAGGGGGAGCACATCACACTATCGGGATGAACGCAACTCATTTACTTACTTCCTTCGAAGACAATGGAGCGAGATCTTTGGAACGAAGTAGCTTTCAAGAGCATGATACGCTCGGAAGTGGCTCCGCGTCGCTCTTGTCCCCGTTCATCGTTCAAGAGCCAACGAACAGCCGGGACAGGAAGGAAGGCGTTTTTGGCGCACAACAACGCCCCAAAACAACAAGGACCAAAGATACTGGAGAACAAGGCTCAGTGAACTCACAGGAAATGCGTACGTGAGCAGCAAGCACACACGCGTAATATTGAGCTAAATGTTGCAGTCTGGTCAACTCTTGGAAGTGCACGCCGTTCTGGTTCGCTGGTCGCCTGGCCCGCGAACACGCAGTACTTCTTCCGAGCGACCAGTCGCTCACGTGAACGGCACACTTATTTGAATGGGCAATGGATGCAGGTAAAGTCGCCTGGTGCTCACATTAACACATGGGGCATCACGTCGTCCAGCATCTAAAATACCTGATATTAACTGGTTAGGATATTCATCCAAACGCCATGCTTGCCTTTACATCGGGCGGTATACACCTATCAAGAAGTTCAAAGGTCGCCTTTTAGGACACCACCTGCATTACTTTTGCTCTGCGAATACGAACTCATACCACGCATCTTCATTCGACAGCCGCCGCGACACCACGCTATCTCATACCTTCGCAAATCGTTCATTCTGCCATCCTATAGTTCATACCGTTTTAGTTATTACGAAAGTATGGGCCGTCGAAAGACGGATCGGTGTTTTGTTGCTGAAAAGTCGGCGTGGGCATGGGGCTGAAAGACGTGAACATCGAAGCTGCCGTATGGTCATCATCGGGCAGTCTCCCTCGCTCAGTCCCGTACGGAACGGCCTGCGTTCCTCTAAGGTTGGAATTCGGAAATACCATTTGGTCTTCCAACCACAAATCGGAGATATTGAGGGAGAGTCGGCCAGCTACAGCCTCCAGAGTGGTGAGGGCCATCTGATACGCTCGTTCTGCTAATGGATCCTTCATCATGCGCAACCAGCGCACCAGCTTCTTCGTGTACTGCGATAATACTACAACCTCTTGCGAACCTGGCACAGAATACGAAAGCCCAAGGAGAAACACCGACACGGACTGCATCAGTTGGTGCACGACGCACCACCAAGGCCCTTTTTCGTAAATAAAGAGTGGGTCTGGCTGGTCGGGCAAGAAATCGGTTACAGTTTTTGCCGCGTCTACGCAAATGTCGGCCATCCGGCGAATGAAGGTCGTTGGGACGCTGGGGTCGATGACTGATTGAGGTTGGCTCAAGCTGAACAGACACGGTCTCGTAAGAAGAATGCGGGCGCTACAAAAATGAAACCCAAGCAGCACACACTCGCGGGAGAAGTTCTGCGATGAAAGATTGGGCGCTGTACGCGGGTTGTGAGTTTGGAAATTGAACTCGGAGGGCAGGGACCCGACCCACTGGTCTAGACGTTGGCTCAGTTGGACCATATCATGCTGGATCTCGGCCAGAGAACGGATCATGGTTGCAGCGGAATACAATGAGGTGAGAATGTTCTGGGTTACAATGCCCAATTGAACCACGGCCTTGAAGTACGATCCGCAGTTCGCTGTAGCTGTCACCACACCGGTGGGAGTACGAGAAGGATCCATCATCTCATTGGAAAATGAGCTGGAATATGCCGGTGAAAGTCTGGACGATGAACCAGAAATTTGGGCGGTAGGGTCTCTCACAGGATATCTCAATGCGTTACTTTCCTCCACATAATCCGAAAGCTGATCTTCCGAGAGAGGCGCCGGCAAGGGGACACTGCAGGCAGAATCAACAATGATGCTGGGCCGTCCAGTGATTATACTGAGAAGGCGCTCGAGGGAGTAAAGACTCCACCATATCCGGACCAGCATCTCCCTCTTTGTGGTCGAGGCGGATGGGTCTTCATTGCGGACGTGAAGCCCAAGCGAGTAGGCGAAGCGGAGAGCTACGCCCACAATGATCCACGCTCTGTAAAGGCATCAATACCACATCGATGGAAAGGAACAGCCAGGTCAAGGCAACTGGACAAGAGGAAATAGAAGATGAAAGACTTGCCGGCTGATCTGGCCCACGGAGAGGTAATAAAACGCGAGCAATCCTGCGACTTGGATTTGCGGCACGTCCGAATGGCTGGTGAGGGCAAACTCATTCAACCCAAATGCCCTAGCTCTGGCCTGGTAGACAAGATGGTCCACTTCGTCTGCCCGCCATCGCGCCTTGATCAGGTGGGAGTGCTTTGCCCCAATCGCAAACACTAAGTTCATAATGGCCTGCCATTTCGGACTCAAGCGAGGCGCATTGCCAACCCGCACAGCCTTGAAGTATTTCCGAAACTCGTCTTCAAACTGCTTTCGTGGAAGTATGGGGAAGGAGTCGTGCACTGTCTCCATGTAACACCCGAGGAGGCGCTCCGCAGTCTCAGGTGCCGGTAGTTCGTATGGATCGATTACGAAGTCCAAGTCTACACCTTCACTGTTCAGGTAAAAGTTAAAGGCACTCACTTGCTCGATGTTCTCTACCCCATACGACGAAGGACGGCGATCAGTCATTACGGGCGACTCGTCATCCCGCTCCAGATGCAGCATGATGCTTCTCAGCCATTGGAGCTCTGAATTCTTCCCAACAAACCCTGTCGCCCGCGCACGATCATCTTTGAGAAGGTCCTCGTCGAGCAAATCCAGGGACTCGGTGTCCAGGGGTTCAAGTGGTTCTTTAGTATCGATAGGACTGGCATCGACCAGTCCTCTAGCCTCTTTGGATCTGTCGACATCGGTGTCGGGGTTCGAAGGCGTAAGCGTTTGCCGCATCTCGGACATGTCTTCTTCAACCTGGACAAACATTACTACTGGAACGTGATCATCTGCACGGCCTTAGCCTTTGATACGCACTGCTTCCAGCAGCTCGCCAATTCTGGCATTCTCCTCGTCGTTGGCACGCCCTCTCAAGGCGGAGAGCAGCCCAGCCATCTGCACGCATCGTTCCGTAATACTGGTTTTGTGAGAAAGAGCCATGAGTATCATGGAGAGCTTGCACTGACATCTTCAGTCTGTCCTTCCGCGGCAGGATATATACGCACTCCCGGTTAGTCCCTTCGCAGTGCTTGCAGCGTGGAGTGTCGCCTGTGCATTTGATCTTGTGGTTTCTACACGCTGTGCAAGCTCGTGGAACGCGCCGCCTATCCTTTGTTGTATTTTGCCCAAGCCCAGGCCGTTGAAGACGGGGGATGGCTACTTTTCGAGAACCAAATGGCGCCGTTGGTGTACCCGAAGACATTGCTGGTTCCGCGCCGGTCAAGGCGTGCTGTTGTCGTGCGAAGGACCACCACTAAGGAAGCAATCAGCTAGGAGTGAACGGCTGCTAAAGCCCCGCCCCAAAGTAGCTATAGCAGGTCTCTCTTCTATTCAAGCGCGCTAGCCAATTACATATCAGTTCTCCAGATCAAAGCGTTGGCAGCCGTGGCCGCAGCCGCCGGTGCAAAAAGCGGGCACTATTCACACCGTTCCGGCGCGGGAAGGAAGCCGGACAACCAATTTTGCGTGGCGCAAAGAAAATTGCAACAGTTACCTGGTGACGTGGCGCTGATTTGGTAGTGCCAATCGCAGGGCGTCGATTCGGTCACAAGAATGGACCGTGGTATGAAAGAGAAGAATCAGAGGATACAATAATGAGATAGCGAAGCCATCATTCCGAACAGGCGACTGTGAGCCTCCACTGAGAGCACATACAACAGAAATCACATTGCGGAGTGGATACGTGGATGATGTAAGCTAAACCTGAGCTCTATGGAAGTTGAGGCCGGGCCAATCAGAATCTTCACGATTTGCGACCGATGGATTTGGGACCGACCATGGAATTTTGAGAGCGGCCTCTCTATCGGCGTATCTAATTACCCTGGCCTGCCCAAGCTCTGGACAAGTCTCCCACGTGGCGATCGCTCAACTGGTACATATGACCTCCAGGCCACTCCCTTTTTATCTGTCACCAGAGCTGTTTGCTGCAAGCGCATGCAAAGAGCAGTGGCAAGGAGTGTTCAAAGGTTGGTCGTCTTCTCATGTAGTAATTTGTTGTGTAGGAACAGGATATCTTTCCCTCCGGAGTGCTATGCTTCGTCGTCGTTACCGGCTTTATTCACGCTCCCAGCGTCCCGATGTCCGATTTTCGGCTCCCTCTCTACGCCACTGTTGGTTCTGATACAAAATCACATCTCTCTGTTCATTCGAGTTCACTCCTTTCCATCCCAGATAGAAGTGGTGTGATCGTATGATTTCTGCCTCCGCTCGACTCCAGATCCCTTGCGGTTGCGTCACTTGTCTCTCGTCTTCGCCGCTCCCAACAGAACTTCCGTCCACCGAATGGCACGCGCGACACTCCCGCCACGACGGAAGAAACGAACGAATCTCGGTGGTGGCGATGGGCACGAGCGCTCGGCGAAATTGGTTCGACTCGATTCCAAATCCATGCTAGACCAAGCCCGTTGATACATGCGTACGACGCGGCCCAGGACGATGTCTTTGAAAGATGCTTACAGACCAGGCAGGATACGGCAAAGACTCGTGGAAGGGTGGGTTTGGACAGGCAGGTGTTCTCCGGGACTCAAACCACAAAGGCTCTGCAAATTCTGTCGCAGCTCCGGAGATGGCACAGATTGCGGGTCAGCCCAAGCCAAGAATGTGAGAGCCACGCGAGCCGGACGGGCAGCTGCATGGGAACATGTGCATGATCGACCCAGAAGGGCAACTCTCTCCAACCCCGGATATTCTAGTAACTGACTGTTGCTGTGCAGTCTGATGCCTTCGATATTCGCACGGGCTCATTCCTTATCACCACGCGGGCCGCAATAATATCGGCGAAAAGAACCAGCGTCTCAAAATTCCTTCCTGTCAACCATCCGTCTTGGCGCAAGTCAATTTGTCGGGATCGAATACCGAGCCAATAAGCTTGCTAGGATTTTGACATCACACTACACTTCAACTCATCCACATCATTTCCACAACGACCCTTATTATGGATAGCCTTTCACTATGCGTATTACATCCTGAAACCGATGGGTCCACTATGGTTGGAACAATCGTGATCTGTAGTAGGGTGTGATAATTAAGTGTAAGCCCCGCAGCCTGCACCTATTCGCGGTACCGCCGTCGTAGGCGCTTTAAAGTTCGGAACTACTCTTCCAGCCTCGATGTTTACTTTTATCTTCTCCTTTGTCAAAAAAAGCACAAGTGCATCTCAATGGCACCATGCAATTTTACTTTTGTCCACTTGTCCTTGTGCTATCGAATTCTCGCATGAATGCCGTATGCGAGGACTTGCTGGGAGTCAGCACGGTTTTCTCGGATCCTATGGTACGAGGAATGAGTGCAAGTGCAAATAAACCCCTCTCTGATCAACCCCTAGACTAGGTCTGTACTAATTTTCGTCGACATCTAAACCCATAGTAAGAACCGCCATTATCGGACACAAAGCCCAGATCAATTTCTGGTTAGCTTTGGGCGAGGGCGTTACTGCCAGAATTCTTGGGAACTCTCATTATTCGTGGCCAAATGAAGTAAGGGATATATTCTTATACCAAGGCTGTTCTCACTGTACTGGAATGGACACGTCTTCAATGCGCCCACCCAAACCTGATGCTTTTGGATCACCAAGCGCATCCTTGCAAACGAGCTGAGAGGATCGGCCTTGCAAACGAGCTGAAAGGATCGGCCAACAGTAGGGCGTGTCTTAATACCCAACGAAGGGATGTGTCGTGGTGGGATCGCGACTATGCACAGAAGCGTAAATGCCCTGATTTCAATCTACGATACCACAGTCAAAAGGCAGAAAAGGACGTCCGCAGATCTACGATGACCTGTGGTTAGCTAATTACGCCAAACGAGCTTACTTAACCACATCATAAAAATGCAGTATCTACAGGCAATACACCGCTTGCGATTCAACACCCTCATTGGCGAGTGGTTTGCGAGGGGCTGTGAGCCCCGCCTGTGTAGCGTCCAACCAATCAAATAGATTCCGGTGAAGGAGTACATCAGGCTGACCCAGAGGATGCGAACGAGCAGCTCAAAATACCGCCGGGGACCGGCATGGAAGCAAAGCGTCGGAAAAAAAATACTGCCTGGAAGAAAACGGATGAATCAAGAATAAATGGCTGACGTCTTAGGTGGTGCCGCATCTGCGTTCACCATTATCAAAACTTTGGCATATATCACCAAATACATCCGCGCCTGCAAAAACGCGCCTCAAGAATCGCAACGCCTTATCCGCGAGCTCAGCTATGTTCGGGGACTTCTCGCTACCCTCCAAGAAACAATCGATGAGCAGGAAAGCTCCAATGACGCTTGGTCTTCCACTGGCGTCCTGCTCAACGATGGAAACGGACTTCTTCCTCAATTCAAGGAGCTGCTGGATCTCCTGGAGCTCCGAATCGGCGGTGCTTCTCATTCTAAGGGACTTCAGAAGGCCAAAAGAATCTTGGAATGGCCGTTCAAGGAGCCCGAAACTCTAAAGTTAATTCATACAGTCGAACGATACAAGGCACTCTTCGAGCTAGCGCTTGACAACAACCACATTCGTTTATCAAAAGCTATACACGATGATATGAAGCAGTTGGCGACTATTGTGCAAGAAATCAAGGACGAAATGCTGCTGAGCTCTGGAGATTTGAAGATCCTAGGTCAAAAAAGTCAAAATACATATGAAGAGGTCTTAAGAAACACCCAGCAACTGGAATCGCTCAGTGTGCAAAGTCAAAGTGTCCACGAAGAGGTTTCTAAAAGTGCCCGTCATTTGAAAAGGCTTAGTATCAAGACCGAAGGTATGCGCTATACATCAGCCCTCTATGTCGCACCTTCGATATATTGTTAGTCTCGACTCGATGCAAGCATCTAATGTCTTAACCAGATACTGAATTTCGGAAGGTTTTCGGTTGGCTCTCGACGTGGAACTTCTGGAATCATCAACAGGACGTCATTACACAACGTATTGGGAACACCTGTGAATGGTTCCTTAAAACTCCAGAATTTTCGCGGTGGAAATCCAACGATTCGCAATTTTTGCATTGTTACGGGCCCCCCGGAATAGGAAAGACCGTGCTCACTTCAATTATTGTGGGTCATTTGCACTCGACGCTACCCCCGGATTATCGCACAGTGGCCTTCTTTTGCAATCATACTGACACATCAAAAGCCAAACAAACAACTCTCTATGGTGCTCTGCTCCAGCAGTTGATCAAAGACGAATGCTCAAATTGGGACGATATCAAGAGCTCCTACGAGCAGCACCTACATGGAACGAATCCTAAAGTAGCCGAGTTCCTGGCTCTGCTGCGTAGCGAGTTGAAAAATGTTCATAAAGTCTACGTTGTTTTAGATGCGCTCGATGAATGGAGCACGGATCCAGATGAGTTGTCCCTCTTGGTAACCAACCTCAAGAGTCTCGGATCCAATGTCAGCATCCTCGTCACCTCGCGACCTGCAACATATATCCCCAACTTGTCCGTCGGTGATATCCGGCTAGAAATTAGCCCACCGAAAGCGGACCTACAAAGCTATCTACGATCACGGATCGTCAAGGAGAGCGAGCGTAGCGAGCGCGGATTTCTGAAGCACGATCCTCAGCTGCAAGAGAGGGTAGAGAATATTGTTCTTGAGAAGTGTGAAGGACTGTAAGTATTCATAGCTCGGGCTTGGTTCACTAGCTGATTGACGGCAAAAGGTTTCTTCTCGCACGCCTGCAAATGGATCAGCTGTCACGACAAAGGCAAAAGAGGGCATTCATCAAAACACTGAAAGAACTACCTAGAACACCTGACGAATTATACAACGCCGCATTAGCACGTATCGAAAACCAAAGCAAGGAGGACGCTTCTCTCGCCCAACGAACGTTCATCTGGATCTTCTTTTCTCGAGAACCCACATCCATCAAAGTCCTACAGGTTGCCCTTGCTATTGAACCAGGTGACACTATAGTCAACGAGGATGGCTACGTTGACTGGGAGACTCTAGTGTCAATATGTGGGGGTTTGATAGTCATGGACCATGAAAGCCAAGTTGTTCGCTTCGTACATCCAACAACCCGCACCTACTTCGAGCAGTACTTCGATCGACAACCCCACAGTCAAGAGGTTGACGTCACATTAACTTGTTTAACCTTTATTCTGTCTGATACTTTCAAAGCCATGGCGACCGAGCTGACCGTCCCCTCTTCCCAAAGCTCGAACAAGGGCGAAAGCGGATTTGCCAGTAACTACCGTCTATCGGCTTTTCTCGTCTATGCTTCCAGGCATGCGATTACACATTACGGTTCGGACATAGAGGATCGAAAGAGCTTTGATATGATGAAGAAGATATTTCATAACAACGAAATTCTTACTTTCTTCTGGTGGGTCGGAGTACGGTTTAGTATCTCGGCTTGTGGCTGGAAACTGCTTACAGTGTCGGATGCGGACAAGTTGTGCATCGCATCATTTCTTGGGCTTGCACGAATCGTTGAGTGGTTGATAGAGTCTGGCTTCTCTCCGAATGATCTAGATACGACTGGACAGACCCCTCTATATATAGCTGCGAGCCAAAGTGAGAACACGGTTGCCGATATCTTGTTCAGGAACGGAGCCGACCCTCATCAATTCCCCATGGTCAACTACAATATCGAAGGGCCTTGTTATACTCCAATGCACTGCGCGTTAAGACGTGGGAACATCGCTCTGGTCAAATTGCTTGGGTACTATGGCGTGGCGATGGAACCCCTCAATCACGGCTCGCAACTAATCACCCCTCTTCGCCTAGCTGTCGAGTCTATGTCTATATCAATGACAGAATATGTCTGGCAAAGAAGGCCGCAAGATCTTCAAGACGAAGGATTTGCTGGGTATTACCTAATCCGAGACGCTGTTACAAGTGGCTCGCTCGAAGTTTTAACGCTTTTACTCGAAGCTGGAGCAAGCACAACTGGCATAGAGGGCGGAGGGTGGCTTTTAATTGAGGCGGCAATATGGACATCTCCTTGGAGAATCCCTGATACCCTTTGCTTCTCGATCTGTAAGATACTCATCAAGCATACATCATCAGTACGGAGTTTCTTCGAAGCTGAACGATTTCAGCTATTTCGACCGGGACTCTGGGCATACCGACCACAGACCTTGAGGATACTCTTGGAACGACATTGGCGCAATGAGCACAATAATCCCGAAAGCACATTTGGCGGCCTTTGGGCTTGTCTCAACGAGAATACGCCCGATTCCGCTGATCATTTTGTAAACGGCCTGGATCCTCAGAAAATCGGAAAGACAGAGCTTGAAGAATCGAATGTCCTGCAATACGCTATCTTTCGAGGCTGGGAGACTACTGTTCGATCTCTCCTTCAACTTGCGGATATTCTTCACTGTAAGGTTGACCTCAAAAACTGGGCTCTTTGCGAAGCCATCCAGTCGAATCATGACAACATCATGAACGCCCTACTAGACATGGGAGCAGACATCAACGCCGCCCTGCCTACGGGAACACCACTCTGCCATGCAGTTCGGAGCCCACGATTAGTTGAACAACTTCTCAAGAGAGGAGCAAATGCAAACGCAGTATGCCCTATATTTGGGAGTGCTATCCATGCGGCCTGTCATGAGTACTTTCTTCCTCCTGCCGACTATATCGACGCCACTCTAGACCTCCTTATTGATTATGGCGCGGACGTGAATAGCACATCCCATAGGGATGGTACCATTCTTACCGTGTTGGCAAAAACATCGATCCTTGAAAGTCTTCGGAAGATTCAAATTTTACTTAGCAAGGGTGCCGATTGCAATACCAACGGTGGAATTCTCTTCACGCCACTCATAGCTGCAGCTGGGTCTTCGGGTGATCGATCCATCGGATTACTGCAAATATTCTACGAGTGTGGCGCTGACGTGAACGCTTTTGGGGGCTCACATGGTACTGCTATACTCGCAGCGTTAGACCCAGGTTCGTACGGTGGGATACACAAGATACTGAAACTATTCGAATGGGGCGCAGATCCAACTATACGAGGTCCGAATGGCAACTTCGCGGAAATGGCAGCAAGGCACTCAGATCCTACAATTCGGAATTTGATATTCGACAGCGACAATGCACTCCAATCTAGCATAGTTGATGGAGCTCTGGTGTCAGCAGCTGCTTCCGGTGACATTGAGACAATGATAGATCTCATCGAGAAGGGTGCCAACATGAACGCTGAGGCTGATTTCTTTGGAATGACGGGCACATCGATCGTGGCAGCGCTCAACATTGACCCAACGGACGAGCTGCAAAAATTAAAACTTCTCCTGACACATGGTGCTAGTCCCAATATTCCTGCTGTGGGCTATTCAAACGTCTTGCAGATGTACTTGGATCGTGCGAGGCCATCTATATCTGTTGTTGAGTGCCTGCTTGGGAGTGAAGTGGATATCAACGCACCCAGCGGCGCGCATAGTCATGGTACTGCAAGCGAGATCGCTGTTCGGCATTACGTGCAAGATGGAGTGTACTTACAAGAAGCGTGGGAAAAGATCATTGTTCTTCTATACAAGAGAGGTGCTGTGTTCAACGATGACGATTTTGAGATTTTGCTCGAATTTCCTTGGTTTCTCGATGCCATGACGACTGATGCTATGGATCTCGATTGAGATAGGAGCGAAGTCGCTTTCCTGGTGTAGACTCTTATACGTTTGATCTCTGGGGCACCTCTTTTATACTAGAGCTTTACGCATCATCTACTTTGTTTTCACTCGCTCTGCCGAGTCCCGCGTCTAAATAATTTCACTGTGTGGATTTATTTGTGCTAATCACTTGAAATACACTCTGCATTTCCTCCTTCCTACCATTTACTCCTGCTGAAGGACATGTGCATAACTGCATAACAGGTAGATATAGAGCCCCTTCTCCGTGTTACCAACACCAGCTACTAAGCTATCATTGCGTCGGCTGGGTGGGCGTGGTAGCCAGTCGAGGATAGTTGCAGAAGTTACGACTCACGATTTCCACTCCAGGCGCCTGCGTGTGGGTTCCATGAGCTATGAAGAGTCACTGCACGAAGACAGAAAGAGGGTGCGAGCATCTCGTCGTTGTAGGCATGACGTTATGATCAGGAGAGGGGAGGACTTGGTAAGGAGTATAGGCCCCGTACTGTGGAAACGTTTTCTATTTCAACAAATCCATGCACAAGAAGCCCCTTCCAAACCTCTCAAGCGCCTTCTTTCTTTACACTCATCCGGTTTTTCCCTGCACTCCCATGCCTTCAAGCAACCCCTCAGCACAAACACGGCAAGTGTATCGTCTGGTAATTACTGCACGACTTCCCACTCGGCGTATCGCTCCCCGTCTGGAGATACAGGTCGTAGTAATTAGCATCCGTCGATTTGCACGCCAGGAAATTCAATTCTGTTCGCTGGTCAGCTTCGATCCACATCCACTCCTTTGCTCATTCGTTCTCCTCTCTCCTTCCTCCCTCCAACATTTGCGTGGGTCCCACTTACGCCTCCCAAAGCTACTACCCGTTGTCGTAATGATGGTATCGCCCTCGAGCCCCCACGCCGTCGTCGTGCTGGTCTTCTCAAACACAAGCGGTTTATAGCTCGTGCTTGCCGCCACGATATTCAGGTACTGTGATGTTTGCTTGGACTGGATGGTCGAGCCGATGGTGAAGTCTTCGGCCGTGGCTTCGGGGCCGAGGACCGGAATGGACGTGTTTTTCGAATTCGCCTGCAGGTACAGGTGGTAGATGGGCGATGAGACGCCTCGGATTTTGCCGACGGTTGCGCGGGGGACAAGGGAGGTGGGCGCGGCTAGTGTCGTTTGCAACAAGACGAGAACTGGTGCAAGAAGAGAGAACAACATGTTGATATTGAACTACAATTACAAGGAAGCGAGGGAGAGACCTAGGACGGCAATTACCTGGCGCAAGTGGTTCCCGGGACGCTCTTTATACGATCGATAGGTGGCTGTTTAGTTTCTCCAGAACCTAAATTACTATAGATGGACACATATATCCAGAATTTTCCCATGGTGTTGCGTCACGCGTGCCCACGCGGCGAGGTGATTTGCCTGGGCTAAATAGCAAGCCCTGTCTGCTGTGTTATTTCTTCCGCAAGATCAACCGTCTGAAGACCGAGGCCAGGATTGAAGTCGAGACCGAGGCCTTATAGACCGTACAGATAACAGGAACAAGAGGAAGACGCGCCGTTGTAGGAATTGTTAGTGAATATGAAAGTGTGGAGTGCATATTTGCGGGGAAATGCAGGAACGGTGTTGCGGGCCGGGGTCCAGATGAGTCGTGCTAAATCAGGACTTACCTTCATGTTTGTAATAGGCATCAAGCGCCAAGAAAGGAGCAGAAGAAGAGTAGTGTAACTAAAACGTGGTGCTGACTATAAGTCAAGCAGTAATATATTAGCGTATTCCTAAAGTCATAAACCGTAACTCGCTCTATGCAGAAATCCATGTGGAACCATTCTGTAGACTCCTCGCTAAGTCCGTAGACCGGCGTTTATCACGCCATACATATCTAAAAATCACAACACACACTCTCTCTTGCTCGTATTTCCAACCTCTCCATTGCATTACGCTCCGTAGTTCTGCCCATGAGCAACCGGCTGATAACCCCCGGGAGGCGCATGAGCATGCCCATGACCCATTATCGGCGGACTCGCAAGCGGCGGGCTCATCAACGGCGACATAGCATATGACTGTGTGCCTGTGTACTCCGTGCTTGTAGAATAATTCGTGCCCTTGTGCGTGAGTGGTTGCCTATCGGAGTCCATGTCCATGCCGTGGATACTCCAGGCTGCAGACTTGCGGTGGTCTCTGTGATCTGGTACTAAGGACTCGGCCGCGGGGTCGTGCTCGTGCGCTTCACCATGGCCGTCATCATGACCATGTTCGGCCCCAGCTTCGAGGGCGTACGGCTGTCCGCTCTTCTTAAGGCGCCAGTTGCAAAACGCAGAGGTAATTTTGTCGAAGAAGACGATGAGGAAGAGGAGGATGACGCATACGGGGAGCAAGACGGGCGAGCCGATGACGGTGTACAGAGCGTCGGCGTTACCGACAAGCGCGATCAGCGTAGCACCGATGGCGAAAGCGATAAGGCGGACAATGATGGACACGAAGTCGAACAAGTCGGCTTTGTGTCTGCGGATGAGGACTAGGAAGATGATGGTGCAGGCGATGAAGGTGCAGAACGAGACCCAGTAGTAGAGGTAGACAATTTTCCAGCTGGCGAGGGCGATTTCGGTGGAATACTGTTTCTCCATCTTTTCGGTTGGGATCTTCATCCCGATGCCCTGGTACACGCCGTCCCAGATGTATATCATGATTGTGGAGATATCGTCCTGGACCCACACACCCGTCTGCTGGTACTCTGTTGCGACCTCTGGTGAACAGATGCCAGTGGTGTTGCCCGCACTCCATACCCAAGTCATAGTTATGTCCTCCAAGCCGGCGGTTTCCATCTTGGCGTTGAATTTAAACGACTTAACCAAGGCGCCCAAGGCGTTTGTCAGTGCTTGTCCGTCCAAATTCTGTACGTGGCAGATCTTGTCAATGTCCTTCTCAATCTTGACAAACGTCTTCATGACATAGCGCGCAATGGCAATTTGTTGGGACCCTTCCACTACACCCACGATGGCAAGTTGAAATGGGAAGTGCAGGCAGGACCAGATCTGTTGGCGAATCGTCCCGTAGTGGCCGTGGGGGAAGTTGTCGAAATACAGAGCCCAGAGCAGAACCTGGAGAGATTTATTAGCAGCTGGGCCATTTGCACCCCGAAGGAAAACTTACCAGGACCAAGATAATGCACATAACCAGGAAACAGCTCTCTACGTCTAAGCCACTTTTGCCCATCATTCGAGAGACGGTCTTGGTGACTCCAATAGCACCCTCGCCGATGACAATGAGCGTCAGCAAACTCATGCGTTCCATTAAATGCGTCTTTTTAAAGCTCAACATTCTCCAGATAGAAGATATGCCAATCACAACAATGGCTTCGAGGAGCATAACGATGTACCACACAACGTAGACACCCTCGTGTCCATCCTCGTTCTCGCGGAAAGCTGGAGTCATGGCGCCGAATGCAATTGCAGCCATGGCGTAAATGCCAATCATCAAGCCGAGGGGAAGATATAGTTTCGAGTAGCGTTCTTTCATGGTGAATATCTACATGTTGTTAGCGGGTTTCGATTGCGTTGGCAAGAATACTCACCAGCACAACAACATATTGAATGGTCAACAGACCTCTGCTGATAACCAATGTATAGCAGAGAATGCGGAAATTCTTGGTCTCGGTTAGCACGGTGGAGGGCCGCAGTGTCTGTAGAGCCTACCTGATTACTCCCCACTTTGCCAGGATTGAAGGCAGATCCGACCAGAGCCAAGCCAACGAAGACAATGAACTGTATGGTCTTGCAGACACGCTCGTATATTGAATCGCGGGCGAAGCGGACATCGTGTAGTGTGACCTGGAACCAGCAGCTCCATAGAATACCAAAGAAGCCGACGTAGGCTATCAGGTACGATTTGTCTGTGATGCTGTGATACGTAGTAAATGTGGCTAAGTTGGCTACCTGCTTCTGTTAGTATACTGAACTCGTCTAGACAATCTACCTCTTGTGCCTTACAAAGAACAAATCGAAGAAGAGCTCGACGGTATTCGCTTCATGGCGCTGGGAAAAGACGAGCTTCTCTTGATCGGCGCCTTGTAGTGGTGACTCGATGAAAGGCGTGGTCTTGTGCATGCGCTTGAGATGCTTCTCTGCGTCGCTGTTTTGGAGGGGTCGTGTTAGCTGAACCCATGCTCCCCTCAGCTTCCTGATAGGCCACTTACACATCTCTCTTCTTCTTTCCTCCGTGGAATCCGAAACCCATTGTCACGGCTCAGCTCTTTGAAAGCTGCAGCAATTCAAAGGAAAGCAGGAAGAAAAGCAGGCGCTTGAAGGAAGGAAAACTGGGCAATGCTAGAGGCCCTACAACGAGTGCGGGTTCCAGACCTTTAAAGTCTCCCCGCGCAAGCCATCCCACGGGGTGCGCCAGGCCTGTTTTTTTTTTAGCTGAAGGCATCGCCTAGGGGTACCACTTAGGGGAGCCTGTGGCTTGGTTGCTGTCTGTGCTGTTCTCGCAGATGTTCTTTTCTAGGTGAGGCTGACAGAAAAGCTTTGGTGCCAAGCCGTTAGACCGACATGGGCTGAACAAAAGGCTGACGACCCAGCCCCCAACGAGAGATAGAGAAGCCCTATCGAGCAAAAGCTCGGTGGCGAAGAGCCAATAGCGTAGCCCCAATTGCGACTCAAGAAACACGTGCAGTCAGCGAGGGGGGAATGCCAAGCGGGCAGGGTCTGGGCTGAAAAAGCTTCGAGGTTGCTTGGGATTAATACGTGGTTGCAGCAATGGTGGACCCGGGGTCCAGCTGTGGCTTCGTGCGCCTCTCCAGCGTGCTTGGGCTAGAGAGATTGCCATGCTGTGCAAAAGAGCCTTTGCCGAAGGTGAAAGCGTGATGCTGATGGTGAACACTGGAGGTTTTCGTGTGAGGAGGTCTCATGCAAGAACGAGCCAAGAGTAAATCAGCGGCCCCCAAATGACCCCAATCCCTCATCCCCGGTGTGGTCCGCAGCAGCAGGCATGAACAACGGTAGCGTAGGCGCCAAATTGCCGGAAAGTAGAAAAAGCCGGGGGAGCCCACAACTCACAATGTAATCGTTATAGATTCATCTCCCAGGAACGCTACCCAGTGGCCCAGGGGCTCTCGTGGCAGCATGTCGTACCATTCATTCCTTGGGGCTGAAAATTTATATCATCAGCAAGCAACTTCTCCTTCCGTTTCCACACCTATCCAGAAACTTGTCGCACCAAAACGAAGCGACGTCCAAACACGCTTATGCCTGTCGGGCGTTTCCCCGAAAACGACTGCACGGAGGATCCGATCCCTCAGCCCCCGGCTCCATAGAAACCGCCGGCGAGCCAAAGGACAAACAGGACTCGAACAACATCAATGCCACGACAGCGTCCGTTAGACGTTTTAACCATGCACGATGCGCAACATAGTTCCTAGCAGTCTCCTTCTACGAGTGTGTACCCCATGCTCAACGGCTGGCTTCGTCGCGCTCCAAGGCCTAGCCCATTCAACGGTAAAATACACCTGGTCAGTATGTGCGTTACACGAGTACGATTTGCACCATGCGCTCGCGTCAGTTCTGTGTTCTGCAGTCAGTCCTCATGTGTGTCATCTCATTCATCTCGCAAAAGTTGTCATTGTTTTGCCTTTGGCTCTGCACAGCCGCAGCACGAACACACCCACAGGTCCGCATTCGTAAACCCGTGTTCACCTAAAAGCGCCATACACCCCCCACACGCACCGCCTCTATCCTCAGCTCAAGTACGTGCTGAGCTAGAGTAAAGCACAACACCGTAGTCGAATCGCGGAAGACGAGCTGATGAGATCGGCATGCAGTCGCGCTGTATGTCCAGATTCAAGGTCTCGCTTGCATACCGAACTTTCCATTAAAGGTATGCGGGAACGATAAGGTTCTGACGGTTGCGGCACAGCCCTTCCCAAGTGCACAGTAGTACACCTTCCCCCCTCGCTTCTCCATTTGGGCGTTCAATTAAGAACGGTCGACTTGTGAAAGTCGCTACAGAGAGAACGGGAAGACACTGAGATATATATTCATATATAAATAAATAAACGTATATATATAGTTGGGCACATGCGAGCATGAATGCCAATCCCATGTACAAGCATACAAGCGTGAAATCAGAGGGGGCCTAAGCGCTCTCCCACCCACCCATCCATCCCATATCAAGATGCACCCATGTGTATGTTCGTTTCCAAATGCCCCAAAACCGCAACTATAAACGCCGCGTCTAATCATACTGATGCAAAAGTAACGGTGCCACACTCTTACATGCCATGCCCATCATCATTTCCTCAGCAACGTTGTCCCCTCATTTGCGCTCTCTCCGTGGCCCACCGCGCCCACATCTTCTTCCTCGTCTTCGCTCGATTCACTCTCGCTCCAGCCTTCAGCTTCTAGTCCCTCACCGCGTATACCGAAGCTCAGAAGAAAGCCCAGGAACGCCACACCGGCGAAGATGCCGAAAGCGAGGGCCTCGCCTTTGGGCTTGAGCTTTGTAGATGCCGTGAAGAGAGAGCCGGATATGAAGGGGCCTGCGGCACGGCCAGCAGCGGAGAGGGTTTGGGCGAGTCCGTTCAGAGTACCGAGCACGTTGTGGTTCGGGGCCGAATTGGTTATCTGCGTAGCTTCGTCAGCACTGCACGCGACAACATCCAAGAGCAATATGGACTTACCAAGAGCAGCGCAGAGGTCAGGCCTCCAACACTCGCAATGGTCTTGATCACCAGTATAAAACCAAGCTCAGCCCACAGCCAGCCTCTACCGGTCCCAATATTGTGCCAAGGAGCGTTCTCCTGATACCCAACCCAGGGCATGAGCAGAAATGCTACCACAAACGCCGCCAGACTAACCCGATAGGTAACCCGGTTGCCAATTTTCTCCCGGAGCTTGCCATATATTCCGATCTGGAAAAGAATGGTAATGGCGCCCGCAAATGCCAAAGATACGCCGACGGCTTCTGGTTTGAGTCCCCTGCCCGTCGGCGGCTGCTCTTCGGCAAAGATGGGGTAGAGCGAGTTATACGAAATGTTGGCCAGCTGGAAGATGGTATACGTGACAAGGAGAAGAATGGTGTCGCGGTTGAATATCCCTCTCCTCACAAAGGTGTCGCCGGAGGGCTGGGGGAACAGCGCTGGGGCTGACGCTTGTGATTCGTCGTCTTCGGCTTCGGCTTCGGCTTCGTTTTCTTCCTGAACGCCGTCCAAGTGACTGTCGTGGTGGTGGTGAGGGAGGTGACGGTGATGATGATGATGACTAGCGCTTTTCCTCCTTCCCATCAATCGTTTTATGTACGTGGGCCGCGTCGAGCTCGTGAACTGCCAAAGCCATGTAAAGAGATTCTCCACCCTCTTGCCCAGCGGAGGCAAATCCCGGGCTTCCTCCAGACTCTCCTCGAGGAAAAGCATGCATATAACCAGGTCTATCGCAAGGACGACTGCCGAGAATAGGTTGGGGAGCAGGTATGGGTACGGGTTCTTCTCGCCGGGGCGAAATGGGTTATGGTAGAAGACGAGCACGCCGCCCACGAGCGGTCCTGTAATGCCGCCGATACCGTACACTACTGGCAGGTAGGTGAAGGCCTTCGACTGGTTGCTGCGGTCGGTTATCTCGCCCAGACACGTTGACACGACGCCGGCGTTCCCATTGACAAAGCCCATGAGCATCTGCACCACAATGGCCTGCCAGAGCGTGCGGCAGAACCCAAACGCCACAAAGCACGCCAGGGTGAGCAGCGTGCCGAGCAGTATCACGGGCTTCCTGCCAATCCTGTCTGAAAGCGAGCCCCAGAAAAAATTGGTCGCGAACTGAGCGAGGGCGAATGAGGACGCGATCACGCCCACATACAGCCCCATCTTCCCCTCCTTGACCTCAGGAAAGGCCTTTGCCATCTCAGGCAGGTACGGGCTGATGGAATTGAGGGCTGTCTGCTCGGCCAAGGCGATGACGGCCAAAACTGCGAGCTGCCTCGTGGGCAGCGGTGACTCATGGTGGATCTCTTCCGACTCGGAGCCGTGGTGGGGCGAGGTGGCGCCAGAAAGTGGCCGGCCTCGCGAGGTAGGCGGCTTCGTGGGAAAGGTCTGGTAATGCAGCGTCGACGACTTTCGCGTGGGTTGGATCGAAGGCCTGGTGCGACCCATGGCGGGGCGCGGATGGGAAGGCGTGACGGTGTGGGGGTAGGGAGGGGGTCGCGAGTCTACCCCGTAGAGGCAGCGTGCTCAATGCAAGGCCTTTTGCGCATTGAGGAGGGTGGCGGCGTGAAAGATGGGCAAAATGGATGGGAGATGGTATGGGTGGTGCAGAAGCTGAACTTTGGCATAGCTATTCCGTCATCGTCATCCCAGGTCCAGTTTGCAGATCCCGACCGGCCGGCTTGGCCAATGACAGGCCGTCTCGTCGTCACCACCAGATCGGGTATTGTGCATTGTCAGGTCTGCCTGGTGCGTCTGGTGCGTCCGGTGCGTCCGGATATCGCTTCTCCATTTCTATTCGCACGACAATGGGGGTCGTTGTGAATTGCCAGGTCGCCAAAACAGTCTGTCTGGTGCACCCGAGCACTGCTTCTCCCTTTCTATTCGCACGACAACGGGGATGATATCAACCGACGGCCTTTGAAATTTACAAGTGCACGTGTGTTTCATTTCGCCCAACACCAGCACTTATCCATGGTGCCAAGTTGCTAGTACGCCCTCCAGCTCCTGGTCATGTGCGCAGCACTTTACTCTCGCGCGAGCATACACCAAGGCGCAACCCCATCCACCACGAGACCTTCACCATTTGCTGCCAGCCGGGCTACTATGCGTTGCCATGTCCGCCCTTAATGAATCTGCTCAGTCCTCGTCAACCAGGCATTCAACACCAAGAATTATAGTCTCTCCTTGCAATATACATCTACATAAATGCTCGCAAATCTGCTCAGATACTGAGATGCCGCCTAGGTCGCACGCTTTCCATTACCGGACTCCGTGCCAAGGCTGACCACAGCCCATATTAGTCTGGATAAGGCAACCAGCTGGCCCAGACGGGAATTTTGTAACGCCGACCGGAATGCAAACATACACTGATCCTCTGGAATGTAAACCGCCGACAGTACGGATATTGATAGAGTGCGGGACCGGTGGGGAATTTGGAAAAGAGGCATGAGCGTCCATCGTAGGGAAATCATCATCAACACAACACTTCAACACTTCACTTCAACACAACACTTCAACACTTCACTTCAGCCCTTCACTTCAACCCTTCACTTCAACCCTTCAATTCAACCCTTCACTTCAACCCTTCACTTCAACCCTTCACTTCAACCCTTCACTTCAACCCTTCACTTCAAGCTCAGCACTACCCTTCACTTCCCTCTCCTCCTCCATTCATTCATCGGTTACGTTCAGATTCCCTAGCTGCAAGCTCACGAATCCCCATACTTCTCTGTCTCTCGTGTTACATCATATCAACACCTCTTATACTCAATTGCTCCATCCTTCCCGGAAAGACGAACCCCTCTTCACAGCACAATGCGTTTCTCAACACTCACTCCCTTCCTCGCAGCCCTCCCCTCTGCCCTCGCCGTTCCAGAAAAACCCAACATCACCGACACCACCGACCTCCCCCTACACTTCGGACTCGTCTTATTCCCCTTCTTTCAAACCCTCGACGTTTTCGGTCCAATGGACGTCCTAAATTCTCTCTCCCTGCTCTTCAAACTGCCCCTGCAACTCTCCATCCTCAGCGCCACTACGGACGGCGTGAGCAGCTCGCCCGCCAGTGGCGGGATGAACATGACACACAACGATTTTGGTGAAGCCATCGTGCCGACGATAACCTTCAAGGACTATCTTGCTACTGCTGGAAATGCTCCAATTCACGCGAGGCATGAGGGGCATGAAGAGCTTGCTGGCGGAGTGAACAAGATAGAATGTGGAAAGAAGAGAATGGATATGAATATGGATATGAAAAAGAAGGATATTGAAGTGCTGATTATCCCGGGTGGTGGTGGGACTAGGGGTCCATTGAAGGAGGAGATTGCGTTTGTGAAGGAGATGTATCCAAAGGTGAGTTTTCACAATAGCGTTGGAAAGTCTGGCTTTGAGCGAAATGATGGGCTAACGAGGCGCTAGGTCAAATATATCCTCACCGTTTGCACGGGAGCAACCATCGCATCGCGCGCCGGCATTCTCGATGGGAGGAGAGCGACTACAAACAAGCTAGCCTGGAAGTGGGCGACGTCGACCGGACCAAACACGAACTGGGTCGGCAAAGCGCGCTGGGTCGACGATGGCAACATCTGGTCCTCATCTGGTGTATCAGCAGGCACAGACATGATGTACGCTTGGGTTGGACATATCTACGGCGAGGAAGTTGCAGACTATCTCTCCAAAGCGGCGGAATACACTAGGTGGATGGATGCGGAGAACGACCCTTTCTCTGCTATCTGGGAGGTTCCTGTTTGAATAAAGAGAAAGGAAAAGGTGGTTGAAGTAAAATGTGTATGTTTTGATGGCGAGGTGCGAGAAGAGCGAGGGATTCTTGTGAGAGGGTATTATAGGACTATTGTTATTCGTGTATATATTCGATATTGGTTATGTGGAGAGTAGTCCTCACTTCAGGAGGAACCATAAGTGGAGACGGTTCTATTATAGATTTGAAAATATATAGACTAGATGCTGAAACTCAAAGTATAAGTGATAGAACGCTGTCAAGGTGTAAAGAAATAATCTTTGTACCAAGGACCAGTAAGGGCCAGAAGCGTTCGGTCGCAGTGAATGCAGGACGAGATCTAGCGCACTTCACTGCTACTTATAAGTTTCGCCAACTTAACTATCGCGAGGGATTAGACCGTAGAAGATCACTCATCTTCCCCAGATCGCTTGTTTCACAACGTATCTATTGCGCAAAGATCGTCCAAACTTCCAACCACCCTTTAATAGTAAAATTTGGTTGCAGAAACGCAAACTTGGAAAGAGATAGAGACAGTCAGATGTTGGGCAGTGGACAGGCTCCGGGTCTTGGTATTGAATTAGGACTGTGCGATGAGGAGTGAGTTGCAAATATAATACATGTAACAGTAGGAGCATTTTTTCAATCCAAAACGCCTCAGTTATTGCCGGACCACGTTCGACACACCCTCCCTAAACAATGTCATTGCGTATATCAGGTGAAAAGAAAGCAAGACTTGCGGTAACAGGGGCTCGTTACCAACCGGTTTGAAGGCGATGTCGGAGTATTCTATCAGAACTGTGTTGGCATCTCTTCTCGAGTCCCTCCACACTGAAAACCGATGAACACCAGCAAGATATCCTGTATCCGATCCAAATGCAAAGTCAATATAACTATGCGTCTGAGTTGCGTCGGATGACTCCTCTTCTAGCTGACAGTCCACGACCTGGAACCCGCCAAACAACTTTGAGTGCAACGGTGGTAATTTTCGCTCTAGGAGTTGAGATGCTGACCAAATGGGAGGGCATGTATTCATTTCGCCCAGTCCTGAATATATTTCAGAGGAAGATACATAATCAGAGAGTAGAAAACGCCGAGCTTACGATTTTCGTAACCAACCAAATCCAATCGCAATGTGTTCAGCACCCACCTCTCAGGAGCGAGTACATACCCTCCAAAGAAGCCCTTGACAAATCGTGCCAAAATAATCTCATCAGAAACGCCATGGGGAACGTTCAATTCGATCGATCGACTGCTGTTGTGGGAAATGTGGTTCTTAGGGTTCACGATCGACTTGACGGACTTTGAATTTCTGAAAGTGCCGGGTGCGGTTCTGGTGCTGGATATAATTCTGGTGTCTATTAAGGAGATATGTTGCCAGGTAAAGATGGAATATGCGATAGCCGCAGTAAGGATAACAGATACAGATGTTGCGAGAATTTGATTCATTGGTGAGGTGAAAAGTGTCCTGCGAGGTGGAAATGTCTTGAAATATTAGAACCGCTAGACTGGTATTGCTTATGGGTATATATATGTCTTAGAGGTAGCTTTTTTGTCAGTGGAGTTCCGCTCCGTAATCACCCGTCATGAGGCTGTGAACTCATCTTGGCGTACTACCATGATTCCGTAGTCCATCGCGAATTCCGAGATTAGACAGAAAATTCGACAGAGAGTTTGTTCAAAGTCGTTTTACGAGATATCCTAATACTTTACAGTGGAATAACCGCTACTATAACCACTCGTTCCTGAAACTCTACCGCAAATAGGTTGGTTGTCTAACATTTGACGTTGCATTCAGTCTTCAACCCGACAGTATATGACGCTGTACTTGCACCCGCGATCCCATATGCTGTTCTTTATGGGATACATTTCTACCTTAGTTCCAGGTTGTGGTCTTTGTGTTTTCGTCTACAACTTTAATGTTACCCTTCTCTTTGCTTTCTGCTATCTAGCCATATGTGCTGCAGCAATAGAGTGCGGAGACTTTTGATGTAGGGCGATGTCGCGGTGCCAATTTTGACATGATTGAAGTTGTGGAGGTGATATGTAGGACATGGAAGCGGCGCTGAATTGGAGGTATTCTCTGAGATGAGTAAGCGAACCCATTAGAGGTCGGTTCGCACAACTCCAAATAATTTCGACTTTGTTTTCAGTTTCATCCTTGCCATTAGAATTAACAGTCGAATCAAAGTCGACAGTAACAGTGTATATGAACAAAACGTATCAAACAATGCCAAGTTTTAGGCGCCCATTGCTACAATCTGAGCCGGGAGTCAAGAATATCAACATTAAAAATACTCATTACCTTCTTCAATATGCTCTAAAAATGAAGCCTCTCTCGTATATTTATTACTTTATGAATCAAGCCCAGACGAAATACTTTGGCACTGTATCAAGCTGAATTGCGCCATTCTTACAGTCTTCGGAACCCAAGACGCCACATGGGTTACGAAAAGAGAGTACCCATCCAAAAGCAGCCTGCAGCGTTAAAAAAGCAGACCATAACGGTCGAGACATGTTTTGCGCTCCGGAGCGTGGAACGGCCGGTTCTTGAAGTTCCCACTTCGTGTTTCATCGACCCTCAACCTTCTTTTCCGCTTTCGTTGTTCTGAGACTCAACGTGAAGCAGATCGTGGGGCGCATGAATAATGGTCCCCACAGAGGAATATCCAACAACACTTCAAGAACGATTATCTACGGAATTCAATTGGAATGGAAGTCGATTGAGAAGCATTGCACACCAAACAAGCCCTGGGTCAAGTACCGAGATGCTTTGCGAGACGTTCGAGAATACGCAGCTTGAGTATATCCTTTCATAAACTTGAGACTCGTGGCAGCTGCAACACTCATCATACACACGTTCTTGGCGCCATGAACATGCTCAGCACAAGTGGTTAGCCCATCGAATGTGCGTCAGAGGCGACCCACAAGCGGCTGCACGCTTGAGGCAGCATAGTACCAAGCCTTTGGAAACCAGCCCAGCCATGACTGTTCCATGTTTCTGGGCAGCCCCCATCATGCGTCCCAGGTAATTCCTTAAAGAACGCAACCCAGTCTTCGGTGGGGCCAGTGTTACCACTTCTTACTGCCTCGACGGATCATGCGACGGTGTTGGTGCTCCGTCCTTTATACTTGACGGTGGCGTTGCCTTCTTCTATTCTCCTATTGCTGGCCAATCTTTATAATGCTTTAATACTTACTTGACGTGTTTATCCGGCACCCTTTCATAAACGGGCTGGCTTCTATCCGGATTTCTGACAAGATGTTTACATTACGACACCTTCTTTCACTCCCGGCGTTCCTATCAACGTCACTGATTGCACACGCGCTCGCTGCTGGCAACGGCTTCATCGACGTGGAACAAAATGACGTTAACGTGGACCTTGCCGCACAGTTGACGGGAGGGGAGAAATGCGACGATACGGAGTTGAAAAGTATAAGAGAGGGGTTTAACGAGATGAACTTGCTATTCCGTGCCGCGGTGCCGATGGACTGGAAGGGAGAGGCGGAACTTGAGTTTTTCGGATCTCCAGACCGGGTGCAGAACTACACCCAGATGATTGAGGGGAATCTCGCGCGCGCGGCGCAGTACTCGAATCTCAAGGGAAACGCGACGCGAAACCCCGATATCCACGTACGATGTGATGACCCGAACGATATATGCGACGAAGGAAACAAGAAAGATGGGAAACATGTGGCATACAACATTGGAAATGAACCGCATATCAACTTCTGTCAACGATACTTCAATATGGATCCGTTAGAGGATACGGTAGACAAGGCGGCAGGAAATCAGAACACCAACCGGGACATTATGCAATATTACAATCGAGGTAGGAATTCTATCAATTTGAGTGGAGAAAGAAACTGACCATTTCTAGCAACTGCCTGGGCAAGGCAAGTGATGCACTTCTCTGCTGTCGGCACAGCAATCATAGAGAGGCCGGTGCTGAATTCACAGTCTAACTCGACTGGCATGTGGACCATCAGTACTTCCAAGGGCGCAATGAATACTTCAATCTTGGCTGGTGTCATGAATGCGCATCCAAAGACACCAGGGCCAAACGACATCCAAACATTCAAATACGCATACGGCGCAACGCGAGCCAAATTGATCGCAAAGATGACGATCCAGGCGCCGTACGACGCGGCGAACAATGCGGAAAACTACGCTCTATATGCACAGGCGCGCTACGTGATGTTGAGAAAGAACTTCTTCCCTAATCAGCCGGTGATCCAATTCGACAATGAGATGGTAGTACTGGCAAATCAGCAGCTGCAGGATGGAGGCGAAAAGAAATATGCATGCTATGACGACACAGATGTGTTGTAAGTCAGCTAAAGTCCAAGTTACGAATGCAGCTAATAACGTTGTTAGGCCGCGTAAAATGAGTACAAACTCGATCGGTGCGCCGATATCATCTTCTTCGGCTTGGTCGATAGTCGGGACAAGGTCGCGGTGGACAGATCAAGCCAGCTTTGCCCTGTATTGTACTCTTGTCTGCTGTTGTATTGTGTCAATATTAGGTTAGTTCCACGGAGGATTCCGATGCCGCAGAGAGCATATATGTTTGTGCAGATACCCAATAAGAAAGTGATTAATCAACAACAATCTTGAAGTACAAGAAACGATGAATGCGGAAGTGATACATCATGAACTATGCACTACTAAGTGTTGAGTTGACAAGAATTGAAGATGATGAGATATACGAGAAGTATGAAATTTGAGGGAGAAGTATGTACAGGGCGAAGCCAACGCGTTAAGAAGTTTGAGCATGGAAAACAGAAAGTGAAAGTGTTGTTTCGTGGGTATCACCAACGCTGACATAACGCTGGCATATGTAAGCAGAACAGTGAATACAAGAAGAACAAGATTGGGTCCAGCCCAAGCAGAATGAAGATGAACAAAAGAAGAGAACGCAATAAAGTGACCGAGGCAGACGAGATGAACAGGAATGAGAGGACCTGAAGATCGCAGGTTCCGGGATCGCAGAATCCGCAGCCGCAAACAGCAATCCGATCAAGAAGGACCAGATCATGAAGATCTTAGCGGCTTGGTGGCTTATCCCAATGCATGAGCATCTGGTTCAAAGCCCAATTCCATTCTGCGATGAAAGCATCGGAGAGCTGCTTTGCCGCTTCCGCAGACGGTGTATGGCCTCCCCACATGGCAGGCTGCGCCGCCTGATACTGAGCGTAGTATGGGATCAGTTGACTATGGACGTTAGCTTTAGTACAAGTATATCTAGAGAAAGTTTAGTGTTGGACGTACTCATTTTGGATCTTGGCAAGAACGAGCCAGCAGAAGTTCCAACTACAGTTGCTCCGGGGGTCTGAATATACGCGGTTCTTGGCTTCATCAAGACACTCTGCACTGTAGATGTAGTCAGCATACGAACAAAACCCAAGTGTCTTGAGGGTTTCAAAAAATGCATACCTGAATGGGTAATTTTTCGTTAAAGCTCGTATTTCTGTAAGCAGACTGTGGCTGTTGACGTAATAGGACCCTAGTACCCCGTTAGTCACATCTCAACCCCGACTTAGCATTGCAACTTACAAGCAGCTGTCATAGGCTCAGTAACGTCGGGAGACCCTAGTACTGCAAATGCTCTTTCGATGCGCCGAAGCTCAACTAAAGTATTAACGTGATGGGCTCTTAGGGCCTGGATCATTTGATCCTTCTCTGCCTGAAAACGGTCAGTATCAATATATTCTGGGGAAACAATCCGCCGCCGGATCGGAAAGCAAAACATACCACCGAGATTTTTCGAGACCCTGACATCTTCTGGAATGATGGAACTTGGTATATCCTTGCTGGTGGGCTGCTGTATGTGCTGTGCTCGGAACTGGTAGAGGTCGATGAATACACAGACATGTATATTGGCTCAGGATACGATCCGAAATTCCTCTCTGAGGACAGATAGCTGGAAAATAATATGTTGAAAGAGGTTGACAAGGCCTGGGATGATTCGAGAAGTGATAGAGGAGTGGTTTCTTGTTCTAATGAATCCATAGATGAGTGGAAGATCCAAGACCATATATACAAATTTAAGGCTGATACATGATGAACTAAGAGATCAAAAGAGAGAAGGTCAGCGCTATACGTCAAGCAAATGCAACATTACATTCCCCTCAGACCAAGGGGACCGCGAAGTCTGTCTTCGACTGAGCCACAAGAGCAGTCAAAGCTCCGAAGCCACAGTGCCATGACAGCTTTCCGGATTACGGGGAGTGGATGACAGTATGGAGAGAGAAATAGCCACATGGACAGGAAGCAAGGGTTGAAATGTGAGGGGCTGATGATGTAGCCCTACAGTGGCTTCTTACTGTGTACGACTAGCTCATTATCCACTACTAGGAGGTTGGCTTGGCTTGCAGCAGCGGATCTCCCGCCTGCCAAAATCGAGTGAGATGGAGTAGCCCAAGCTGTGGGCACGGTCTCTGTTAATCCCCAGTCGCCCTACCACCCGGGATGTCGTTCGAGCCAAGACGATGCTGAAGTTGGCCATCAAAATGGTCAGCCACAGGACCATGTAAAGAGTCAACGAGAGACTTCATTCGTTCCCGGACACAAGTAAACATTCAGCTTGTGGGCATCAGTGGGGTGGCGTGGCCAACGGCAGGCATTTGGACCACTTCGCACATATCGGAGAACTCGGACTCCTGTATGTTTCTGGTATTGTGCGGTGTAACGCGCAGCACCTGAGGCGGACATGTTGCTACGATGTCAATGGCGGCCAACAGTTTGGTGGCTCGGGCGCAATGAAGCGGTGTTGCGCTGAGTGTTCGGATAGCTGCCATTCCGGACAGTGGTCAAGAACCGTGGTATTTGCAATGGATAACATAGCAACTTGATGAAAAAATGCCGGTGGTGTTGAGGCTGAGTGCGCATGCTGATGCTGATGTCGAGCACTTCGCCCTTGTGCCGATCCGGAACGTTCATGAGCCGGGTGGCTAGTGCAGCTCAACGTGGCGCAGTGTTCAACTTCGACTCGTGAACTCAACACCACACCGCCGCTTCTTTATTGTTCATAATAAATTTGGAGATTTTCTATACTCTATGTTGTGTGGATCTATCGGAGGCAGCCCGGTTCAGTTGTTACTGTCAGCTACGCCAGCAGTCAATCCCATCTTTATCTAGGGAGTACTTCGTCGAAATCCCCTGCTTGTTATTCGAGATGCCCCGCCCACGGGGAGGCCGTGCAGCAAGCTAGCGGGCAGTCTGGGAGCCTCATCGGGAGCGATTTTGTGCTTATGTCCACGACTTTAATCGCACCATTCTATTGGACGTCTTAATTTTCTCTCACTGTTTCTCGTATGAGGCTGAACACTTCCTGGTCAGCCGCCACGCGCCTAGCTTGCGTATACAGCTTACAACCCTGTCTCGGAGTGGCACTTTATGTTCCTGGTGCTCACAGACTCTACCCGCAGTATGGTAGCTACGGCTGATAATCACACTTGTAATATTTCCGGTCAAGAGGATTGGCTGTCTCGGATTCAAGCATTCAATGATCAGCCACTAGCAGTAAGCATACTTCTTCTGACTACATCTGCATCGGAGAACTTCCCATTTCAATTAATCACTCCATAATCAATCAACTTGTATCCAATGATGGGTAAAATTGGCAGCTAGTCCCAAGCTTCCCGTGGCGTTCCCGTTCCAAGCCCGGTTTTCAGCTTAAGGTTGACAATAGAGTTGTTTTAGTCTCATTTCGACCGCCAATCACCGTCTAAGCGCATGTTCTATGACGCCTTCGGGATTCCAAACATGTTTCTGAGGTTGCTTAGCAACAGCTTGCTCACCATTTGAGGCACAGCGCCTCACAAGCTGCTACTATCGGCCTCCGAATGAGGATACTGTCTTACGCTGAAATGGGGCCTGCTGCTGTTTCAAGCCAACCTCATTGTCATGTCACAACCCTGTTGAACTGTCTTTCCTCACCCGCCCGTTAGCGGGAGATCTTCGTTGCAGGCAGTCGTCTGTATCCTACCTAGGGCTCTCTGACATCAGCATAGCCCCATGGTGTTTCGATTTCAGATAGAGCATGCTGCTACCAAAGGTCAACGCACTCCACCAACACTCTACATTCAGCTCCATACTTCTGTTCTGACTTATTTCTGTCAAGGGTTAAATCGCATACGCAGACTGCTGAGCTTTTCGCCCCAACGTGTGAGCAAATGGTGATCGAAGAATCGCCCAGACGAAGTGCCATTTACTTTCAGCTCTTAATGTTACATGTGGATATAACCGTTGACGGAAAGGCCGAGTTGAGTAGCAGATTTATTTCTCAAATGCCTCGTGGGCCAAGTATTTTCCAAAAATACACCATAAACTCATAGCGAGAGTACCCCAGGTCTTAGAACTGCTTTACTTTCACTTTAACATGCTGTGGATCTCATTCTTGGTTTCCAGATCCTCTGGGAACGGTTCGGACTAGCTGATCTATGATCAAAGCTCTCTTGATTGGCAAATACTGATTGAACTCCTACGGCTCTGTTGCCTTGCGGATTTTGATATCGCTCCAGGGTTCATTTAGGGAAGTCTGTTGTGAACAAGGTCTTCAAGAGAAGTTATTGAATTATTATTTGACTTAGTCTGGTATACTGATTCCTCACAATTTCTTAGTATACATGCCTATGAAGGAGCACCGCATTCCGTTACACATACTCTGGTTCAATCCAGGCGATGAAAGGTGATGAATAATTTTACTCATTTGCCATTTTAATTTTGTAGTTCGATACGCCGCAATACTTTCCAACTATGAAGGAGCTAGATAAAATTTAATATGGATCTCTAATTGCTCCCATTCCACTCATTGCATACTTCTTTTCATCCTCCAAATTTGATAATGTGAGGCAGTATTGAAGGATCTGTAAACCGCAATCTACAGATCTATACATGAGTCTTGGATGTTTCTATCATGGATCTCTGATGTTTTTCATTGATCAAATCTGGCAAGTTCAATGAAGGTTTTTGTGCCTGTTACTGGGTTGGCCAACACTTATTATTGCACGTGACCGTAATCACGCCAAGACCGCGGATTATCTGTCAAGGATGGAGAACGGTCGCCGCGGCTATCACTCCCGAAATACCACCACACCACCTTTCCACCTTCTCACCTTTTCTAGAACTGCTTTACCTCGATATTTGCAAACTTATTGTGCAGCAACAACCATGTGGATTGTAAATTGGTAAGCCTTGACCTCCTTCCCCAGGAAGAAAGTACTAATCACATGGACAGGTGTAAGTTTGTCCGTCTTCCGTGCACTACAATCCCCGTCGCCGCCGTTCTCGCGTACGAAACCTCGAAACAGCTCTGTCGGATGGGAACAGAATGAGCGTTCTGCTTGGAAGCTGTGGGGCTATAGAGCTCTTCGAAGTCGACACCGACCGCACGCCGGCAGTCGCATTCGACCTACAGAGGATGCCTTACCGGGGCGCAACGTCTACCAATACACTGCGGGCTCTTGTTTTGAATAGATATACGGGGACTACAAGCCTGTGATACACAAAATACCTTAGGGGCATGCTGATCGATTTGTGACTAGTCTTTGATGTCCTTGCCTCGCTCGGTCTGCTCAATAAGGTGAACATTTCTTACACAACAATACTGAATAGATCGTAACCAGCTAAACTGTCCTAGCATGCCAAACTCCTGTTCCTTGGACTGTATGTATCCCAACATTACCGCACCCCGCGTCCATGCTTCAACAAATGCTGACCGCGGACACAGAGACAATGCCGGAAAGACCACGTAACAGATCGCCACCCCTAGGCATTCAAGCCACAACTGACACTTTGAAAGGCTCCTGCACATGCTTAAGAACGATAGGGTCGCAGTGCTGTAAGGACACTATAATTCTGGACTTAATACTGCGGCTGACAGCTATCCCAGTCAACCAACACTGCACCCGACCTCAGAGGAGCTCTCGATTGGAAATGTGAAGGTGCGGCAGGACACTCAATTTCACTACTAAAAAAAGGCTTACGAACACTCCACAGTTCACCACCTTCGATCTCGGAGGCCACGCACAAGCACGTCGCCTCTGGCGGGATTACTGTATGCCTCCTTTCCTCTTTGTTGCCTATACCGCCTCCTAACTTTACCGCCTAGTCCCCGAAGTGAGCGGTATCGTCTTCCTCGTCGACGCAAAAGACCACGAGCGCTTCCATGAGTCCAAAGCCGAGCTCGACGCTCTCCTCGCCATGGAAGACCTCTCCTCCACGCCCTTCGTTATTCTCGGAAACAAGATCGACCACCCCGATGCCGTTTCCGAAGACCAGCTGCGCCATGAGCTGGGTCTGTATCAGACAACGGGCAAGGGCAAGGTGCCGCTTGAGGGGATCAGGCCCATCGAGGTCTTCATGTGCAGCGTGGTTATGCGACAGGGCTATGGTGATGGTATCCGCTGGCTTAGCCAGTACGTGTAGGCTATTGTGGCGAGTGGGCTATTGGGGTCGGGCGTAATGTGGGGGACGTAGAAGAGTAGCTAGGGAATGTATGATGTTCAATTTGTTCTTAACGCACTCTAGATGTCCTGTCATGGGCTACTGCGTTCACCTAGGAAATGCATTATATGTCCGTTGAGTTTCTTCTTACACTTTTACTTGGTGATCGAAAATCATATCTGTGATTGAATTGATATAAAAGTAAAAAGTCTACCAAATAGCCGTGTGCCGAGGTGGTGGTCAATAAAACTTAACACAGTCCATCGTCGCTATGCAGTGATCCCCAATACGCCGCCCAATGCTTTTGAATGGTACCTGTCGATTCCATCCAATTTTGTATTTCTCTTCTCCCGTGGAACACTCTCAGGTGCTTAATCCTCATACTCAACATCTTTGACACCACAGAAATCTGTGCCAAAGCACGAGTCTACCATGTACCAAACCCGCCAGTACAGACTCGCGCTTGCATTATCAAAAGATCCATCTTCTTTCCGCGGGACCTGATCGCCAATAATCCCATGCCCAGAACCAATAACCCATCCAATGATCGGCCACGATCCGAACGTCTGCTGCCATCTGGGGGCCGCAGGCAGGAATGCCTTCTCTGGAGGAAGAAGAACACCAACCTTAGCGCCTCGGAGGCGAAGCGTTCGCTGTCCGGGCTCGCGCTGTGTTGTCCGCGCAGCGCCAGCTTGCTGCTGTTGGGGGGCGGTCGGTTCGAGGGGGTCGAGAGGAAATGCGCTGCCGAGGACGGGCTCAGATGCCATACGAGGAGGCATAGAGGCAGCCTTTGAGGCTGTTGCTGTCGCTGATGATGCTGTGACGGAGGAGCCGAATGGCAGAGTGGTCGAAGATAATGTGTTCGGAGACGCGTTTTGCGATGAGCATCCTCCGGCGGAGGCGTGTATCGGGCGATCTGCATTCGGGCCTGTGCCTCTATATCGCTCTGCGAAGACGGTGAAGCCTTGGATGTTGTGCGGGGAGTAATGGCATGCGCGCTCTGCTGCCTCGGGGGAGTCGAATGTGACTTTTATCCAGTGTTCTCCACCCACAAATTCGTTTACTTTCCGCAATGCGGATTTCGATAATGAGCGGTAGGATGAGGTTCGATGGGGTGTGAAAGAGAGACCGTATTTTGCGGTTGCGGGCTCGCGGTCGTATTCTTCGAAGATGAGGCCCATAGAAACCTTCTCGTAGTAGTCGATAGCCGCCCATTGTACCTCATTCCCGTATCCATATATTATTACTTCGGTCGGCTCTTTGACAGCTGTTGGTGCGCCGGTGCCGGGCTGGAACGAACTGGCTAGGCCTCCTGCTTCGACAAGATTTGGCGCGGACGCGGATATGGGAAGCGAGGCAGAGGGCCCAGATGCCTTGCGCACTCGCAGAGACTCTTTTGTATCCTCCTGTGCTTTGTGTCTAAAGAATATATCGTCGATTACCCGGAGGCTGTCGATCTTCGCCTGGTCTTCTTTGCGCGCAGGCGTCGCTGTTTTGCTGCGCGAGGTTCCGCGCTTTCGAGCTTTGCCAAAAGGACCCTTTTCTTCGGGAATGCGGCGCTGGGTTTGATTGGCACTAGGTGTGGTCAGTCGCAGTTCTAGACAATACAAAGATGAGGCCTTGACGTACTCCGCATACTCATAGCCCCAGGGTAAGCGCCTCCCCGTGGAGTCGACCACACGTTCTGAATCGGGGACAGCGTGGACCTGCATTTTTTTATTTATTAGATTGCGGGTTGGGGTTGGGCGGTGTTGCAATTGTAGAGTTGCGACTCTTTGTCTTCGTTGTTGTTTATGTGGAGAAAGTTCACGGGGCAGCCGTTACCATGCCAAGAGAAGTGAAAGCCACACCATTCCCTGGTCGGTTGTCTATTCGTCGCCACACTCGCATCCTGTGCCGAATTCCGCATCCCGACCACCACCGTCCTGCTGCCTACATCTTCCCGTATAAGAATGACCCTCACACCCGTGAGAATTCGAGGCAAGAAACGGAATCGCACAGCTCTCACATGCACATCTTCAAAACTTCGGCCCTCCGCCTTGAACTCAGAAGCATCAAAAGTTGCAAAACGCATCAAATCTCAGAAACAAGCTGTACCAGCCATGCCGACCCTCCAAGGTCTCCCCCAGGAACTCCTTGAGCTGGTCTTCCTGCACAGCATGAACATCAGTCTTCCCCGCGCATCGCCGGACCTTGGTCGCAAATTGTCCTCCAAGGCCGTGACTATGGAATTTGTTATGCGGTCCTTCTTCCGCACCGTCAATCACACGGCCAAGTACAATAAAGAGAACCCGGCCCCTACCAGTAGCGCAATTCTCCAATCTGAGCTTCTCACCTGCCGATTCTTCACCTGGTCGTTCTTCCTAAGCTACGTCAACAAAGCACATGACGAGCTCGTCAAAGTCCGCGGAAAACCGTGGGAAAGCCTTGTTGTCCCTGATGCCAGCGCGTTCGATGGACTATGGCCATTCAAATTTACCAAGATAGAGCATTTGGGCTTTGCAGAGAAGTTCCGTATACCAGAGAAGCTGCTGCATGGGCCATGGACGGCGAACAAGGCGTCACTGCTCTATGTGCTTGTGTCGTTTAATGGGGAAATCGACTGGGAAGGAGGACTGGCCGGAGAGACGGCAAAAGAGGGGCTGAAAGACGCTATTAAAGAAGAGAACGAATACGCGGTTGCTGCATTATCAGTGCTAATGGGCGTTGCGAAAGCCATCACTACTGACACCATTTTATACGCGGCCGAAAACTGTGGAAACGACGACAACATCCTGCGGCATCTTCTTTTCAACTCCCAGATCCTGTACAGTGACACCCCTCGAGAGACACTAGACTTCTACGACCCCGCACTCTGGCAATGGGCCGATGCAACGGAGAATGCAGACGGCGAGGGCGAAGTCTTCAAACATATGCTAAGAGAAGCCGAGAAGTTCTCCCTGGATTTCTACAGAGATGTGGAGACAGACTGGACGAAGATAGTTCCGTTCCCATATAGCGGAGCGAGGTTTGATACGAGGACGAGGTTTTCTCGGTTTAGTAGGGAGTTGTTGACCAAGCTGTATCGGAATCATGGGAGGAGGCTTACGGAACCGATGCATGGGCAAAGGCGGGCGAGGAGTATTCCACGAGGGATTCTGCGACACGAGCCTGCGTTATGATGATCTGGACATGCAATTTCCATTGAGTCTGCATTGGACTGGCACCAAAAACATCAAATATCTCAATAATTTGTTCACTATCACATCCAACAGGGCTTCATTGACTTCATACCCTCTATGGACCACATCTGAGGTAGGAATGAAGATGGGTGCCACAAGGAGACGACAGGTATAGGCGTGGATAGGATCATGTGATTTTTCTTCGGTGTTATTTGAATGTATATAGTCATTCCTACCCATAGCTAATGCGTTATCATATTGCGAAGCCGCGTGAGGCTGTGTCTTGAATAGACGCTCACGTGCGTCGAGGAGCTTGGTACTCTATTATGTTCTTCGTTCAAGTGGCGCTCTTACTGGCCGTAGTATGAATCTGTGCGTCTTGTCAGCTATGAGTCCAGTAAGATAAAATGCTGAACAAGAATGAAGCATTGAGTGTCCTCAGTGATCTTGGTGATAAAAAGTATCATACCCCGAAAGGTCAATTACTATCTAGGCAAATTTTTTAATCATTGGACAGGGGTTGGGTGTGTTGCTGAAAAACTAAAGATGTAGTACATACCCAGAGTTAGACATTCGACAATGAGTGCGTGTGTTAGGTAGCAGTAGCGGACGTCACAACGAATTTAGGTTGGAAGCTTATCTAAATTTAGACATCTTCATTACGCATCTTGAAAGCCTAGAAATCTTTGCAAAGTCAGCAATGCTTCACAAACAAGATAGAACACAAGGGGAGAGGTGTTGGAGTGCTCAGAATATGTAAGAAATGGAATATCATAGGTTCGACGCCGTTGATGAAACCCCGGCGAGGGTCTCCGACGAAGAACTCAATCGCAAATTACATCATCATAGGAATACGGAATGTGTGGAGAAGAGTGAAGACTCACCAGTCAAAGACTAGAGCTAAAACCTCAGAGCCGTGCTGTTCAAAGTTGCAGACACATGCTGTGAGGTCCTTTATAGAGCGATGATGCGCACTAGCTAGACTCCAACTATCATCTGAGTCTGTCTTGTCATGCCTGCGAAAATGTTGCGACGTTGCGAAGGTGGTGCGAAGGGGTTGTAGGAAAGAAGTTGGGGAAGAAAAATCGAGACGGAAAAAGGTCTAGCTTACTAGCGCCATTTCACGGAAAAACATGGGCTCCGTGCCTTCCCACTTCCCACAAGCGAACCTTGGCGACACCACATCGCGAAATTCCAGGGCAACGACAACTCAATCTCCAACCGCAACAACCCAAACCCGCCTCCTACTTCCGACCGGTACGCCTGCGAAAACACTCTTACGTTCATTCCAGCTCCTAATAATCATACACAGCAAAACACGTCGAAATGGGTGACGTCGATATCACAACGAGCGCCTGGCGGTACGTCGAGCTCGGCCGCGTCGTTATCTTTGGCGCAGGCCCATACGAGGGACGGTTAGCGACCATTGTCGAGATCATCGACCACAAGCGCGTACGTCTCCTCCCGGAGGCTGCGAATTTTGGAGTTACTCACAATTTTAGGTGCTCGTGGATGGACCCGGCAAAGAAGTCGTTCCCCGTCACTCCGCACCTCTCAAGCAACTCTCCCTGACTCCTATCGTCATCCCCAAGCTCCCCCGAGCCACCGGAAATGGAACCGTCAAGGCGCTGTGGGAAAAGAACAAGGTCGACGAGACGTTCGCGGAGAGCTCCTGGTCAAAGAAGCGCGCTCAGTTCCAGAAGCGGAGGGATTTGAACGACTTCGAGAGATTCAAGGTCCTGAAATTGAGGAAGCAGGTGGGTTGCACTCTCTGTCGCCGGCATTTCACCTATGAATTGAATATCCAAGCTTGGGATGTTGTAAACGAATACGCAAAGCGCAATAGCTAACAGTATTATGCAGGCACGCTTCGAGGTTCGCAAGACTCTCGCTAAGGTCCGCGCAAGCGCAAAGGCATAGATGGTTCAATGGGGTTTGCGAGACTAGGTGTGGCAGGGCCGGTAGTGCGTACTGGAAGGCAGTGGAAGATAGCGAGCATTTCACAAGCATCATGAATGGCTATCATGGCATTCAATATCCGATACCTAACTTCAGGTGAATTTCTTCATGGGTCATGGTGCAATTCGGATTGAAAGGTTAAGACGGCTCTCTCATGCAAAAACATGTAGCAAAAAGGGTCAATTCCACAACTTCATGCAACTACCATCAATAGTTCACAGTGACCTCTGAATCCCTTCTCAATTACTCTGTTGAGCTGTATTTCAGACGCGATGGTCGATAATATGTCACCCAAAGTTTCCTCGCTAAATTGCCCACAAGCGGCCTCGGGAGAAAACGCAGAAAGCTCCAACCCCAACTTTGCCTTGCCTGTCTCCACCACGCCCACTACACTACACATACTACCATGGCGAACCCACGTATCGAAGAACTCCCTGACGAGCCCGACAAGAAGGTTGCAGAGGTTGAGGATGCCGAATCCAGCTCTGAGTCCGAGGCCGAGGCCGCAGGTGAGGAGGAGTCTGGCATCCCCGCAGGCGCCTCTGTCGCCGTGCACTCCCGCAATGAGAAGAAGGCTCGCAAGGCTATTGCCAAGCTTGGATTGAAGCATGTTGAGGGAATCACTCGCGTTACCCTTCGACGACCGAAGAATGTGAGTTCAGCTTTGTCCAATCGCGGACACAGGTGTCAACACCACCACATAGCACATCTTTTGGCGACCCATCGACAACGCCGAATCCTAGCTGACGTACCGATTTCAGATCCTCTTCGTCATCAACCAGCCCGATGTCTACAAGTCCCCCTCCAGCAACACTTGGATGTATGAACCCCACCCGTACAATTTACATGGCACAGTTGCTGACCTCTTGACAGTATCTTCGGTGAGGCCAAGATCGAGGACTTGAACTCCCAGGCTCAGGCGTCTGCCGCCCAGCAGATTGCCAGCGCTGAGGCCGCATCCCACGACCACTCCGGCCACGATCACGACCATGACCACGACCACGGCAAGGCTGTTGAGGAGAAGAAGGATGAGGATGAGGACGATGGCGAGGAGGTGGACGACTCTGGGCTGGAGCCAAAGGACATCGACCTCGTCATGCAGCAAGCTAGCGTGTCACGGAAGAAGGCCGTCAAGGCTCTTAAGGAGAATGACAACGATATTGTCAATTCTATCATGGCTCTTAGCATATAAGGCGACCAACTGCGGCTTGCTCTTGGGAAAAGTCGGGGCGTCTAGGAATCCCTGGGACTTCTATCACCCATGTACAAGAGACTTCTAAAATGGATATTCCAGATATATGATCTTGACATGGCATTCTTATTATGCCTTGCAAATTGTGATATATTTCCAAGTGATTGTCAATTGTTCCTCACCACGTTCATCCTGGCTACATGGACTACAAATTCAATGTCCAGTAGCCTTTACTTTAGAATATCCCTGCTTTCATAAAGCTACGATTGGTTTAGTGTCCGGCCTCGGGAGATTTCAACACCAGCTGCTGACTAAGGCCGCCAAGGTTTGCGGGCGGAAAGGGCGACCGGACCGGCATAGAACTTCACCTTTCACAAATACCCTTCCCACCACAACCCCGTCCCAATCCATCGCAATGGCAGTCGGAGTACGTTCCTCCCTTTCCTCGGACCCCTTGGAAGCTCAGTGAAGCACGATTGCTGCGCGCGCCGAGCTGCTCCTCCTCCAATGGCATCCCCAATTAAGAACCATAAAACTAACGCATGTTTCCACCGCAGCGCAGCGCCGCTCTCAAGCTCGACTGGACCAAGCTCGCCACGCAGCTTGGCCTCAAAGGCAACACTGCCGCTGCCCTCCAATCGTTCAAGAAACGCAACGATGACGCGCGCCGCAAAGTGACTATCCTCTCCGAGCAGGCCCAGACTGTCGACTTCTCTTACTACCGCGCCAACCTCAAGAACACCTCCATCGTGGACGAAATAGAGAAGAACTTCGCTGCCTTCAAGCCTCAGACATACGATGTGGACAGGCAGATTAAGGCCATTGAGGCGTTCGAGGCTCAGGCTGTGAAGAGCGCCGAGGAGACGAAGAGCGTCGTTGACAAGGAGCTGGGAGATCTGGAAAAGACGCTGAAGAACATTGAGGAGGCGCGGCCGTTTGATGACCTCACGGTGGTACGTTCAAATAGCTGTGTTTGATGGATTATGGATGGATGCTAATATAAACACCGCAGGAGGAGGTCGCCGCTGCTCAACCAGACATCGACAAGCGTACCGAGCAGCTCGTATCAAAGGGTCGCTGGGCTGTTCCGGGCTACAAGGCAAGTCCATACTATACATTAAATCGGTTGAGATACTTGGCTAACTATTCCGTAGGAGAAATTTGGCGATCTGTCCGTTCTCTAGATCTTTCTCTTGTCTTGTCAAAATTGCCCTAGCCTGGGTTGTACTACCTACGTATTGTGAATAGTTTCAAGGTCTCAGTGCAATCTTAGATGTTACCGTTCCCTTCTCAGCTTGTTCTGTGGTGCTTTTCCGAATCATGTTGAAGTGCCATATTTCGCATCAAATACATGCCTCAGTTCAAAGACATTGTAGTCGATAAGACATGATCTCCGCACCCTTTCAACTGTTTCACTTTGCACACTCACTCTGGTATTACAGGTGTACAGCACAAGGGTTCATGTTTTTGGCCTTTACCAATATTGTAAGTGTGGAGAAAATGGCCGTCCAATCTTTTGGAACACGGACGGGAAGTAATTCTGTACGTTCCAAAACTCGAAGCACCTATCAAGCCAACTCTCATCCCAAAAACCTAGCAACATATCTAAACAGTAGCTGTCGAGGGAGCCGGACCTAACCTCGTCATCAGACATAATAGAGCTGCAAGCACAAGCCCCTACGCAAGCCAGTGGAAATTCCACTCATCCACTAGCTTACAAACGATTATACATGTCCTAAATGGCTTATTTTGAAACCGTTGCAATGCAGTCATTGAAGCAGGAGAGGGAGGATCCATTAATCTTTTCTTTTTCTTTATTATGATTAGTCCCATGTTAGGGGAACGCAGCTATGTACCCCGTAATTTAACTCTTGTCCAAATTAAACCCCAAAACACATCTCATTTCATCTCATTATAAGCCATATACATTTTGAGTAAAGATACCACCGAGCCAGTGCTTATAGCATAACGATGACACCACCGATCATTCCGGCAGCAAGTGCTCCAAGACCGTACGCAGCCGTGGGCGCGGCACCGGTGTATTGAGCAGGGACAGAGGTCGGGATAGTGTAGTTTCCGGTTGCAGTAGCAACGGGGGCCTGGGTTACTACTGGTGCTGAGGGGTAAGGGGGTGTGACGACCGTGGTCGCGGGTGGAGCTTGGGGCTGTCCGTCGGAGATCTGGCTGATGACTGGAGCAGATGGAGCGGCAGTGGGGGCTTGGGGCTGCCCGTCGGAAATCTGGGTGATGAGTGGAGCAGATGGAGCGACAGTGGGAGCTTGGGGTTGGCCGTCTGAGATTTGAGTGACGGGGGCAGATGAGGGTGCCTGGGGTTGGCCGTCTGAGATCTGGGTCACTGGGACGCCAGTTGGGACTTGAGGTTGGCCGTCTGAGATCTGGGTCACTGGGACGCCAGTTGGGACCTGAGGTTGACCGTCTGAGATTTGTGTCACTGGGGCGCCAGTTGGGACCTGGGGTTGACCGTCTGAAATTTGGGTGACTGAAGGTGCAGCAGTGGGAACTTGAGGCTGGCCATCGGAGATCTGGGAGATTGGAATCGCAGTGGTCGCCTGGGGCTGTCCATCACTGATTTGTGAGGCTAGAGGTGCGCCGCCAGCGTTTATAGCGACGAGGTAGATGGGGGAACAATGTGCGGCCCAGTATCTGTCATACAGGTTGTAAAAGTCTCCAGACCAACACTCGTAGAAGATGGCCGAACCGCCGAGTGCGAGGGAGTTGTTCGAGCAGAGGGAGTATCCGCCTGTAGAGATTGCATTCTCTTGTGGTGGAGCATCAAATTGCCACCTGGGTTCATATATTAGCGTTGGCTGGATGTGGGAAAACAGGGGCACGCATGCTGGTAGTTGCTGGCAATATAGCCGGTTCGACCTGCCTGGTCCTTCAAGACTCCATCATGAAGCGTCAATGTGAGGACGCCGGCTAGCTGGCGTTTTTCAACGTCTCGCTTTGCCGTGGTTGTCGCGTTAACAACGGTGATTTGGAACGAGCCGTCATGCGAGGTGGAGCAACCCTCAGGTGTGGATTCTTGCGGCATTGGGCTCGCCATAGCGGCTGCCGCAAGGGTGAGAGCAACGAAGGTGGTCTTCATGATGATGAAGTATTTCTACTAAGGATATCAAGAAGACAAATGTGTGTGTAAGTTGGGTTTAACGACAGAGTAGACTGATGAACGAGGTATCAGTCTAGACAAAGGATGATGTGAATCTTTCGAGAGTGAATGAGTAGCAGTGAGAGTGTATGGGAGGAAATGGGTAGCATGGAAACCTAAATAGAAGAATGGCAACCGAGCTAGACGTGCAGCACACATGGCTGGCCGGATGACCCCACCGCTAATTCCACCTACTGTAGGCAAGAAGGCAAGTACAGTGACGATCTAGTGCAGCAAGAAGTTGGAGGATGATGAAGGAACGGGTGATGTCGTGGTTGGGTAGCCCAGAATCGATCGGCCCTTTGCTCACCACACCAACCAGTCCCTCCTTCCCATCATCGCATTGCAGTGTTAACAAACGCCGGTTTCCCCTCATGATTGATTGCTCTCTCTCTTAGCCTTCTCTGCAGCCTCGAGCTATTATCGATTAGCAGGGTGCCTAAGTGACACTTTCCCGTGCCGCTTTCTCTAGATCACAAGATAACTAGATTGCTGGGTTTTCTTGGAAAGGATGAAGACACCCCGCAGCGTTGGTGCCACAAAGGACCCTTTGACAGTTGTTAGCCAGAAAGTATCCAGCATTAATGTCTCATGAAGCGGTATACTTTGCCGATTGAGGCGGCATTTGCAGACGGGGATGAAAGGGAGCGTAAGGAGTGGTGCTGTGGTGTGTTGTTGCCCTAGTGGGGCGAACTAGATCTGCACGTCAATACAGTGAACGTAGTGAACGTATTATGTACAAATGGGCTGGGAAACGGTTAGACGCGGACGGGATCACTGCTCTATTGGTGCAGAAGGTGACTTGACGTTGAGACTTGCAGCTTGAGTCGCGTAGTCTAACATAACCGCTGCGGCGCTAGGCTGGGGACGAATTGTGGGGAGATGTGGCTGCACTGGCGAGCCACCCCTCTTTTTCCACGGCACAGGCATTGGATGCTCAACAGATTGAGTGGGTAATACTCGAAACAGACGGTGGGATTCTTTGCCGTAGCAGACGTCACTTGAGATGTCGGCCTCTGCGAAGAATGTCAGTTTGGAGAATGCATTGGTTCAAGATGACGTCGTTGGGAGCTCCTTGATGTTTCAAATATTTTCCGTTGCCCATCGCAATAAGAGTCTGCGATTTTTCTGTTTTACTTCTACTTCCAATGATATTTCGACTTCTGAATCCTTGATTGTGTGATGTTCACTTGTCCAAGCGTTGTTGTTCAGATATCGGGTCCGTTCCGATCACCCTGCCCACCTCACGATGTGACTTGCCACATTGGGAAGTGGGATGTCAATCGCAGCATGCTCACATGACCAACAAGCAGGGCTTAAGTCGAAGGATTCGCTGTTCTTCTTCGAGCGGAATGTTGGTGGGTTGTGTTGGAAAGCGAGCAGTGTTGCTTTGCAGTTACATCGTACACAGATTAGGGAGTCAACGCTGATATCGGAATATTCATGGTAGCATTTTCTCTTTCCATATTGGACGAGGGAACATCCTTCAACTATATCAGAGTCCTCTTATGAATGTTGTCTAATGAACCTTTCAAACTAGACAGCTTCGCAGCAATTATATCTCTGTTCTAAACACTGACTCTTCACACATTCTCACTCGTGTTAAAAGATGTAGTAAAATCCATTGGTCATGCCAGCGTTGACTCTGCATACTGATATCCCTCCAATCCTCTTCCTCGGGTATCTCTCTTATTCGACCTCCTTTTTCCCGTCTATTTCCCCTCACCGGCCCTTTTCACACCGCCAGCAATTTTATTCGCACCATCTTCCACACTCGTAGTCGCATCCGCGATTCCTCTGGCCACCGGCCTTCCGGCACTTCCTGTCGCGCCTTCAAGAGTCTCTCCAACCCCCCTTCCTAGTGCTCCTACCACTCCACCAACAGTGTTCGTTACTCCGCCAACGGTGTTTCCAATAGTAGACGTAACGAATTTGACGCCGGAAGTGACGCCGGATTCTTGTTGTCCGATCGGCATGGTAGCTGAGTGTGAGGTGGGCTGATTGCTTAGGTGATGTAGGTTTGGTAATGGTAGTTAGAGATAGGTTGACTGGATGTTTGGTTGCGTCTTGAGCTTGACCGGCTGAATTTTGGGTTGGGTTGGATCGGGTGGACTGACCGAGGTTGGGATGGGTAGTGAATTTAAGCTTGCGTGAATGAGATGACGTCATACTCGTCACCAAGTCTCGTTGGCAAGGTTACAGGCTTGACTTACAAACTAAACTTGGACAACACAATGGCACGTTTCCGGTCCCTTAAATGACCACGGAAGGTATCAAAGCAGGTATGCGTGGTTTTCGGTATGTCGACTTCGAGGGTTAGTGGTACGTTGCCAAAAACACAATATGGGCTAAACCGAAGTTCCACTGACAAAGGACGTCCCCATTGATATTCTATTCATCGAGAGCGAGAAGTTGATGAGTTGCCAAAGACGAGCAGACCACGACCCATATAACGAAAATGAGCCGAACTGCAAGAGAGCCACTTCCAGAGTGACGGCATGGACGCAAAATCCGGCCCAGCCTATGCCGCGTGGTGCAATGTAAACATGCACATTCTCTGAGCGAGCTTCTGTTAGAAGTAGCTCATGGTGATGTCTTTGGTTGCCTTCACTGTCACAATTTTACTAATCGGTAGCGTGATGAACAGCGTCACCGGCTTGGTCAAGATTCACTTTCCCGCTGCCTTCACTTGCTCATCCAAGCTGTGGTGACAGAATTTTAGAATAAGAACGCGGGCGATAATGGTAATTAAAAGTTTACTAGCAGCGGTGATTCCGTACCTGCCTCTTGGAAGACTGGTAATGAGGAACGTGTTGAGCAGGCTGCGGAAATCACTTCAAAATTCTGGTTTGGAAAAGGGCGAGACCGCGTGTCACTTCCAAGATCTCAAGCTAAGAAGAGCATGTAGTGAGGTTCTGATATAACAGCCAATGCCTGGACTAGGTGCTCAAGTCCGTTGCCATGATTCCATTAGTGATGTTTAGAGCATGAAGCTAAGAGCGGGGTCTGCAATAATGTTATCCGCAAACATGTAGCCCGCGATTACGGGGAAAATATTCGATTAGTGAGAACTCAAGGTATTCTATGGCTTTGCAAATCGCATCTGCTCCAAGGAGTGTGCCGATATGCGTCGATCCTGAAGGAGCCCAATCTTTGATTTATCCTAGTAGAGCCACGATGACCTCAGCCAAGAGTTTGAGATTGTCAGGAGGAGGCTGATGAGAGCACTGGTACAGTTAGTTGGAATTGTGGAAGCCGTGACTGTATAGATATACCTTGGATTCATTGTGCGCATATTTGCTCGTGGGGAGTTGTGGGTTAAGCTAAGGAGAGCTGGAAGACTGTCGAAGGCTGTCAGTCGGGTAGGATCTCAGAAGCAGATGATGGATTTATGATCTGGTACGACAAATGCTCTGATAGGGTCATATATATCATTAAGAAGGCGAAAGACAAGCATCCACCATCACATACTGTTGTCAATGAATTGTCGAAGAAAAAAAAACCCCGCCAGTACACAAGCAAAGGCTCATTTACCTTTCATTTTGTCATGCTTAAATCTGGCTCATGAAGAGACGCCTTGTTTACCTGAACGCTTCTCGATACATTCAATGAAGTCTAAACAGCGGAGTAGAAGCATTGTTACGGTGTCACTTCTAATCAGAACAGAATTTTGCGAGCCCCCATTGACATCGGAGAAATATAAAATATATACAAATCACAGCTTGGTGTAGGCGTGACTCTCGGGGGATCTTGCTAAACGAAGGAGGAACAAGGATGAAGGAAGCGGAGTATAGAAGCAGCGTGAGATGGAGTATTAGCACTGTAACTTGAAGGGATTATGATAGGTTGATATTTAGAAGACCCGTGCATATTCAAAAATATAATCGAGTTTATAAGTAGGCAATACCCATACGGACAAACCCACCAAGAGGTGAGACGACCCTGATGCAAATAGCTAGATGATATTGACTTCATTGCTGTATGTTGAGGTGGATGGTAAGCTGTGAGCCTGTTTGACAAATCGAAGAGTCGGATGAGCCGAGCAATGTGCAGCTTACAGTTGAATCGTCCATAGACAAAAGATGGAGATTCCAGGTATACAAGGCTGGAAGCAACGTACATAGTACTAGAGGGAACGGAGCTGTTTGCGGTGAGGCCAAAGCCGCTAATCCCTTTACAGATAGTGGCTGGATTTATGTTCGCCCGAGGTCCGCCGCATCATCGCTCTCACCATTAACGCCTGTTTCCGTCTCGACTCACGGCCCCAAATGCCTGCCAGTGGCCATGTCGCTTGACAGAGCAGCAGCTGGCCGACCTCGCCCATGACCTTCAAACCACGCCCCTACCATGACCTCGAACATCCGAGTATTCGTACAATGGAAGGATTCCACCGTGTTCGCTGGCGAAGACATCGAATGCACAATAACCTTCAAGAACATCGCACCCCCAAGCGGACGCGACCGATCCCCACTGCGAACGAAGCAAAATGGGTTCGCTGGAGCTGACCGACAGCGCAAGCTCCCGCCCGTCCATTCTTCAAGCAAACCCTCCATATCCAGAAACTCTTCAACCGGGTCTCAAATGCCACCTCCCCATCTTCGCACACACCGGCCCGCATTGTCTTTGAATACGCCATCAACTTTGGGAGATAGGCGCTCACCCATTCTGTCCAGTGGGAGTTTCAATAATGGAGGGACAGCACCTGCTAAGTCGCATGGGAGGTCATTGTCGATAATGTCGATAGGGACAGATGCGGCCACTGAGGTCAGCCTTGATCGGGGCGCCTCATCCAAGCGACCGATGAGACGGCATGGCAGGTCGGCCAGTCTACAGGTCACGCCCGGGCGCCCCAATCCCTTTTCAGGTACTGATCAATGTCCATGATGTTTGCCCTAGCTGACCAATTTGAAGCGCTATCACCAGTCCATCGTTCCGCGACCCATTCGCCCCTGATAGGCGGGGCCTCGTTCCCGCCGACAATACACGAACCGTCGAACGAATTCCCCCTTCCAATGCGACAGGGCCGGAGAACGCCAGGTGTCTCTACAGCTCCGAACACCCCCGCGTTTCCGCGCAAAGCGTCCGGTTCCTTCTCGCAAAGCTTCAAATTTCCTGCAGCTCCACCGTCGAACACCCCCCCAAATGAGCAACCTAGTAACATCGATATTACAAGCAGCCCGCGGTCACGGACGCCACAGCTCCGTGGAAGTTCACCTAGGCCGCCAGAGGAGCCCCCACCGAACACGAACGCCACCGCCGAAACTCTGTCTCCCGTAGCTCGTATACTATCTGGGTCAAGTTTGACCGGAACCCCGAGGAGTAGTGGCGAGTTTTACTCGATAAGCAACAACTCAAACGAAACTTTAGTATCCGAATACGTTTCACAACCGACCGCACGACTACTTCCAAGGGCAATTCACCAACGGTACAGCTCTCAATTAGCTCCACCGCACCAACAGAAAGCTCCTGAGTCGCTTATGATGGGATATGCGCAGATTATGGGGTCGTTTACCTTAGATGGTTCCTTGATCAATCAGGCGCCATTTGAAGAAGTAAAAAGAAAGGGTGTCGTCGGCGGCCAGGGCGGCGGCGGCGTCGTGGGTGTTGAAAGAACGAAACGAGACAGTGGCCTCTTTGGAGCATTAGGGTGGGGCAATATCGGCGAATCAATAGGCGGCCTATTGGGCTCATCTGAACCATCCAGCATCCGGGAGATGCGAGGCATTGCCAGCTCCAAAACAGTCCCGCTCATAACCACGCCACAGTCAATTTTATTTGTTGATCTTCGATTAGCCCCAGGAGAGAGCCGAAGTTACACATATAGCTTCACGCTGCCACGAGGATTACCGCCGACGCATAAAGGAAAGTCTATGAAGGTTGAATATCACCTGACAATTGGCACACAGCGTCCGGGCTCGTCTAAAGACCGGCAAGTGAAACATGTAGATGTTCCTTTCCGTGTCTTTGGTAGCGTAACCAGTATGTCTGAATTACAAGAGACGTTATACATTCGCTAACACAAAATCAAGGTCGAGGTGAGATACTTGGACATGACTTGATGTCCCCTTACATCATCCTTCGCGACCAAGCCAGAACCTCAACCGTAGATCTCGGAGCTAGCACTTCCCCTAGTAAGAAGCCGTCGGCCGGGACCACGCCAGACAGCGCTGCTTTCGACGACTTTCTCGAGTACGTAGACAATCTTCTCGACAAACCTCGTCTAAATTCCAGTATGGGTCTCCTCTCCCCAACTGAAACAATACCTGGGCGCTCTTCAGTAGGTGGTGAAGAGCCTCACAATATGAAGGAAGCCATCGACCTTGCCATTCTCCGTAGCAATTTGACTGGTGCAGCCAACCAAAGCGCGAACCGCTTCGAGATCGCTCGTAGCGGCAGACGAGTAGCGGTTATCATGCTTGCCCGCCCCGCTTATAGACTCGGGGAAACAATGTCCGCTGTGATCGATTTTACAAACGCCGATATACCCTGTTATTCTGTTCATGTCTCACTTGAAACCTCGGAGAAAGTAGACCCCGCGATAGCACTTCGATCTAATGCCTCTATCTACCGTGTCACTCGGAAAGTGCACACTTCGTTTTCGGACAACGCTTTGTTTGCGCGACGCCTGTCCTTTGCGCCTACGATTCCTCCAAATAGCACCCCAGAGTTCATCACCAGCGGTGTTAGTTTGGAGTGGAAACTGCGAATAGAGTTCATCACTCCGAGACTCATACACGAAGACGGTGAGGAGGCCTTTTGGGATGACCTGTTAGAGGAGATTTCTAGTGACGATAGAGCCGTCATACTAGCAGCAGCCGAACGTCTACCGGCTGAAAGCTTTGAGGTACAGGTTCCAGTGAGAGTATATGGAGCAGTGAGTGGAGGAACAGAGATTCTTGACGAGGAAGGACTCGCCGTGTAAACTAAGTGGAGATGGCTGGCCTGCATTTGAATACGATTTGGGAAGAGCTTGAGACTTGAGTTGGACTTTGTAGAATACCAGAAACGGGATCAAGATTCCTTGTTAATGTCAGAACTTGTGGAGGACAATAATGTTCTCTGCTTGCTCATTCAAGTGTCGATATTGCTCGTTATCGTCACGCTGTCAAGTCGAACCGAAGATTGACGACTTAACGAGTGTCACTTACGGTACTAGGAAAAGTGCTTGTTTAGGTATGCACAATGAAAAATGTATGAATATGATACTTCACTGGACTCACTTTCTTTGTTGTTCTCCTCACTTTCAGACCTCGAATAATAAAGACTTGGTGTATGAAGGAGTCAGCATTTAGTAAGTAATATCCAGAGATTGTTTGGGTAAACAGCAAACCAACCCTAGGAAGATATGGTGGGACTTTGTATTGCTGGTTTGATCCTTTTAATCTTTTGAGATAATTGACCATTGCTATTCCTCACCAGATGGCAGATACTTCCTCCTCTGGACGCCTCCCTATTTCTTCGGACCCTATCCTTTCAACCATCCCACAAGATAGTTTCCCTCACTGACACTAGGGTCCTCATCGACACCAAGGTCAAACCGGAGATTATCGACGTGCAAGCCAAGCTCGTCGATGCGAGCGCCAAGCTCTCGACCCCGAGCTGGGAAATCGACTGTGTGAGGGCTACCCAGGAAGCCGATACTAGGAACCTCAAATTTGTATGCGATGTTCGCAGGACATTATTGTTGAGAGTGGCGAGGGAGGGAAGAAGGGTGTTAATGTGAGGATGTGGAACGAGGGTAGGTTAGATGAGTTGGATGAGTTGGAGGAGGAGTTTGGAGGAGGAGTTTGGAGACGGTAATATTAATAATAGGAAGGCGATAGGGGGGAATGGCGCGCTATGTACAGGTCATTGCATGACGATGTGTATGGGTTGTGGTGTGGATCGTTCAGAAGAGTTTGCAGAAAGGATATCTGAGAGGGCATGAATTCGGGCGCTAGATGGGTCGACATGTTATTCTTGGGCTTGCAGATGGGAACGGATGGAGACTGCCGCACTTCTTTATGATAGCTAACATGGGAACTGCATCCTCTTTGGCGCGCGAGACTCAAAAAGACGCCCCTTCTCTCCGGACTCTCGACATGACTTTACCAACAATATACATCCAAACAGCAAATACTGGTTTAACGATACTTGACCAAACGAACATTTGGCTTTCTCCATACCGACATTTCCACTTATAACCAACATATCACTGATTCCAGTCTTCATCCAGGTGTCCCCTCGCCAGGTACTCAATGACTAGATATTATACCTATGAACTTTATGACGCTCCCGATACGAAGATAGTTTGGAACAGAAGTTATAATATAGAATTTTACAGAGTATACATGTGTAAAGATGGCAATCGAAGAAGCCAGAAGCTGGCGAATCGTTGATTTTAAGTGGATAAAATCACTTCGACTTCGAGTAAGACAGTGGTTTGAAAATCAAGACCGTATGGAGCATTTCCTCGGCTTTTTCGTCTCCGGTAATATGCTATGGTGTCATTCATTTGAACGTATGGAGCGCACCATTTCCGACTTTTGTGCCAAATAGTGTTTTAGAAACTCTCGAGCATTGGTCTTGCTATCACTAGCCTACTTGTGTATCTCGGGCTTCGCAACACTTGAAGTATTACCTTAAGATCGCTTTGCGCGAGTTGCACAACTTGCCGCCATTAGTCGGGGGTTTCCTTGTGGAGTTGCCCACGTGGTCGAATTATTTCCCTCATATAGGCTGAGCTGGGTCGAACATCGTGACGCACTTTGTCCATCTAATCTTGTTCCTTTTACCCCATTTAAAATTTAGACGCCTCATTTTCATTAAAGCCCCATGTGCGTGGGCGTTTGAATGTGTATAATCTGACGATATACATGAGTCTATTCTACAACTACTTCTTCCTGCTTGATCTTGGGAGTATTGAAAAACCAATATTGGTTCGAGTTGGAAGTGAAGCCATATTTGGGAAAGAAAAAGCCAAGACCCACAACCCAAACTTCAATATTGCCTGCTGCCTAACCCGCCACAACTCGTCACACTTCACCTCGGATATCGCCACATCGTATCCCCTATCAACACCCGTACATCCCAAGTGCGGCTCAATCTCCGCCCTCCAAAATAAAATATGGTAGTTCGCATCAGCCCGAGGTCTTTCTCGCGCTTGCCCTTGCCTCATGACGAGGCCGCTAGCCCGTATTAGGCGCGCTGCCTCAAGGCAGACACACTCAGCTTCGCGGCATTTTCGCGACGCGACGAGGTTGGTGTGATTGATTGTTTGGTGATGGCGAATCGGAGGGGTGGGATGGGCCGGGAGGGAGATTGCTTTGGGAGGTCGGTGTATACATATAGAGGGCTGAAAGCCGTCATCAAGAACGCCGCAAGAGTCCAGCTTTTCACTTTCTGATTCACGAAGCTAAGCTGAGTGAGATTCGACAAAGTGGTATATCTATTTCAGTTTTCAGAATCCATCGAGCTGTGTCGCTGGTGTTCAACTTTGGTATCCAAACCCATCCCATCCCCCATCCCACGCTTGCTTCCGAATTGCATCCAGAAATATAGCCCCAGAGTGCAATTCAGCAACATATCCAATCTTCCCCTCCCCCCCAAAAATAAACAAATAGATAAAAAGCTCGAATAAACCAGAAAGCTATCGATCTTTTTATGCCCAAAAACTCCAGGGACGATGCCGTTATGTCCTCGTCCAGCCAACTTAGTGGAGCACTTCCAAACGGAGCAGCCAAAACAAAACCATATACTATCCGCCAAGTATTACCCGCAATGAAGCAGAAATATGCACATATACAGCACTACAGAAAGAAAGAAAGAGTAGAAGGTGGTGTCGAATGTGGGTGTGATGCAGGAAGCCAGCCGGCATGCAAAGAAAAGGGTTGTGATTGCGGGTGGGGATATCCGTGTTTAGCTCACCGGTCAGGGCGGGAGAATGCAGAACGGTAGCACCGTTGCATACATGGGCTCGGGTGGCTTCATTTTTGTTTCAGTCAGGCCCTGCCGGCCCTTGTGGGGCTTGCCGCGGAGAGTACTAGGGGCCCTGACGTCGAGCACCGATGTGCTGGTGTCGCTGCCCGCCTCTCCTATCTCTCCCCTCTCTCCCACGCCGTCCATTGGTGACGGTGAAGTTGGAGGGGGGACGTGTCAAGTTGTGGTTTCCACCCTTTAACTCTTTCAGGTCCTGGTCGTCAATCAAGCGCTTCTGCCAGAGGTGCTGAAAGAGATGGAAATCGGGGCGAGACGTGCGGAGAGTCTCGCCGAGGATACTGTGGTGATAGCTAACATGTTCCATGCGGTAGCCCCAGGAGATCCACCCGTCGTCACATGTGTACTGGAACTGGTCGCACAGCGGGCACTGCACCGACTTGGGTGGCTCCTCGCCGCGGAAATGACTAAGGCAGTGCGTCTGCCACTCCTCCTTGTCGTACGATATATATGAGCAGCTTAGGAACCAGAAGGAGCACTCGTAAGCGGGTTGTCTGATCTGATTTGGCCGTCGTTCGAGGACACCGTTGACTTCCTCGAGCAGCGGCACACCCGAGAAGCGACTCGCGAGGCCCGTACTAATGGACGTCTCGGTGGGCGTGGCATCCGAGTAGTGGTAGAGCGAGGGCGGGTGGTTGGAGGCGCTGGAGGACTGGTGGATGCACGCGGGCGCCATGGAGGAGGTGCTCTGATGGGAGCGTGGATTCGGGGGACTGGACGAGTATGAGGTGGGCGCCTGACCGTCAGGCGCCGTAGAGAAGTGCACCAAGCGAGCGTGGATATCTCTGGTGGGCGACGAGAGCCATTCGCCGATCTGGTTCCGGGTGACGGTGTTTTCCAGCATGAGCGACAACGACACGCTGGTGGGGTCACCCACGGCGGGCACTGTGGCGCATGCCGTCAGCCTCAGGCCAGAAGATGATGGCGACGCCGGCCTCAGAAGACAGGCAGACATGCAGGTATGCAGACAAATTGCACGGCGAATCAGCGGGGAGAGGCACTTACTGATGCAGGCTCGCGATGGCTTCACGCGTTGTTGTTCGTACTCGGGCACCAACGGGTACGAGTGGCGAGGAGTTAGCGTCCGTGAGTTGGCTTGTGCTGTTTTGTTCGGTCGTCGTTTCGTTTCGTTTCGTTTCGTCAACCTCAATTCACGATTAGGTCGAGGAGTGGACGTGGTCCCTTCTCATGTCTCCCTCGAGATCGAGTGGTGGGCGTGGGCTGATTGGTCCTTAGGGCTTCTTCGTCGAACCGCGATGCTGGACGACAACACTCTTCATCCCCGGGAAGACTATGCGCTTAGAGCGCGTCCGTTGACGAGACGACGCGATTCCTTTATATCAGCCCCCATCATCGTCCTGCCAGACGCCAGAGTGCGGCTCTGCAATGATCCCATCACCTCATTCGCCTCTCCACCGTCTCGTCCGTTGTCACTTTCACACGCGAACCGCACACCTGCCGAACACCTCGCTCTCGGTTCAACCTCACGAAACTCCAAGGCTGGCCTTGCCGGGTCAGGCATCCGTCCATTGGCTCTCAGGAGCTGCCGGCTACAGGTTTTCACGTCGATTTGGAGAAGCGGGGCGTTGGAAATCGCACTAGGCAAGCGACCTCGCAGCCACGACCCTTATCATGGATCCACCGACCGCTCTTGTACATAGAGCTCCGTGTTGCTTGTATGGGTATCTGTCGGTGTGTGAGATTCCCTTGTTCGGAATCGTCGAACCCTCCTGTTCACGTTTGCATCGACTACTGCAAGCCATCTGCCGGATCATGCCGTGACAGCAGCCTTGGGCCAGCGAATGACCACTCGACGCGTCGTCGGTTGACTCTCTGGACGCAAAGCAAGTATCGGAGCACCGAGCTCCTGTAGCCGCTGTATATCGGCAAACTGCGGCTTTAGTCTTTGCCTGTGACAAACTGCGGACATGTCACTACCACTTTTGGATCTTTTGGCTGCGTCTCTCATTCGAACAAGGTTTATGGCTCCTTCAGTAGTTGGGCCTATTTTATCATGTCGTGAGACGTGGTGTTCATGAGAAAAATAAGAGTTCATGAGAAAAATAAGAGTTCATGAGAAAATTAGGAGTTCATGAGAAAACTGGGAGTTCGATATGTCACACACTCAAAGTCGCTAGACATCTCTACTTCATTTCACTGTCATCACCCTCTGGGCAGCATTTCCATCATGTCATTAGCTGCCCAAACCAACGCATACAAGGTCTTTCTGGTAATGGAACGGATCACAAGCAAAAATAAAGCTGAAGGTGGCAACCACGGCCACATCCTAAAGCTTAAAGCCCTCAATCAGCCTTCTGGGCAGCAATTGCAGCTAACAGGCAGCATGTGAGCATATAAACACAATCGACACCCCGCTTTTGACTACGAGAGCCTCAACATTCTTGTTACAATGTCGGGGAACCCTTGTCGCTATGACTGCTCCATGCATCCAGACCTCCTGACATCTCAGGCATCGGTGTCGGTGTCTCTCAGAGAACTAAGCTATCCTCACAGTTTCGGCTGACTGCTGCAAGGTTGTTCTCAGTTATTCTGTCACCGCCGGGCTTGCCGTGATCAGTGTAGTTGGGTGTTTTTTTCATCGCCTGCAACCCGCATCGAGATCCGCTCGACGATCCTCCAGTGGCTCAAGGTGGCGTCAGATTCAGACCATACACGCACGATTTTGCAATCATTGCAATGTTACAACGCTTTTTACCCTTTCTCCGTAGCCCCTGTCGAAGGCACGGCCTGGTCTCGAGGGTTTACAAAGGTATTGTCCTCTCTGACAAAATTTCTGTGGGATGTGTAATCTACGCAGACCATGCTCATAATGAGTGACCTCCAACTGCTGACTGGGCTCTCTATTTTAATCAGCGGATATACACAGTTACGCTATGGTATTTCAGCTTACCACTGGCAGAAGCTTGTCAACTTGGCCTGGTTCACGAGCATTACGCATCTTGCCTGCTTATCCTTTCTGCGAAACTACCTCTATCAACGGGATTTCGAGCGGATTCGGCGGGTAAGAAGTATGTTTGCCTTGGTTATTATGTTGATTGTGGCGATTGTACAGACCCGTTATTTTGTTTTTGAACATCCCAAGTAACCCCGTGCCCAAAAACGTTAAGACCTACTCCCAGTGACTACGCTATCTGCTACTTTGATTATGTAGATGTCCCGCTGGCAAATTCGACGAGGTCTCAAGGCTGGCAGAACTTCGAGAAAGAGTGCATGGATATGCGTTACGATCTGGTTGTCGTGAATCTCCACTACATGATGATTTCAGTGATTTTGCTCGGATTTGGAATGCTCATTCGGATCCTAAAGCTATATTCAAAACCCATTCAGCTAGTCCTTTGCGCAAGGAGACGCATCCCAAATGGAAACAAATGGTTTGCAGACGTTTTACGTTTGGAGTAATGCTCCATCTCCATTCTCAAGCTTGAAGCACACACTTTGCTATCGCCATATACTAGCAGTGGCAATCAGCTTATGTGCGTCCCTTGACTTAGCCTTATCGAAACTTTCGAGGTAATTTCTTACCCGTTCCCTGCAGCTACATCCCCAAATCCTCGACATCCTGCTTAATGAGTATAGGTGTACTGGTTCATAGCGAGCTTCGTATGGGGCCTCATGTGAATTTGAATTATCGACTTTCTCCCTCCCTGGACAGAGCCTGAGGTTAAAGAGTGGATCTTTGGACAGGTAGCTCGATTCATAATTCTAGCCGCACCCATATTATCGATAGTTGAAGCATTATTTTCAGATAAGGATACATCCTCCCTGGGTCAATCTCCTCTCATTGCTATCATGATTAACTCACTCTATGTTCTCATTGCTATAATGGAATTTCTTTGGAAGAGATATGTGCGTCAGTTTATCCTTCCTTTCGCCTAGGAATGAGGCACGTCATACCAATGGCATGATATTCAGCTTCTTAGCAGAGTTTACTAAGCCAGTTCCGGGTTGGCCACACAGCATTTCACTTCGAGCTTCGAGCAGAACGCCTCCCCCTCGTAGGATGTAGCTCGCCGTTGACGAAAATCCCCACATCTAGATTCTTCTGTGCCGCTTCGCAGAGGTGCTTATCTTCTTCTAACACCTGATTGTAGAAAACATTGATTTTGTCACAGTCCTCATCAGTTCCTTCCTTATGCCGGTAGAGTTCATATTCGATCTTGCTTGTCGTGACTGTGATGGGCATCATGCGCTGGATGTAAAACATATTCTCCCTGCACTATTCTGTCAGCCATCTATGCTACCGTGTCTGACATATTAAGCGTAGCAACATTCACGTAACCGTCATACTCGTACTAGGATGGAAAAAAGTGAACCCTCGCCGAAACTCCTTCGCTCCCCGATTCTTATTCACGATATGATGCCCCAGTAGCCCTAAACTGGCGCCACGTTATACTGATTTAGATCTGAGCCCCCTGCTATCAACGGGTGGCTCGTCGGACAGTGATAATACTTGTTAAAATTACTGATTAGCGATTTCCAGTTCACGGCTATATCCATCTCCTAGTAGTGATCAAAGGAAAACTCGTCTTCAAAGTCATGTCTTTGCATCTTCGGTGCTGCACCTACACCCGCGATGTCGGAGGTCCAAGAGATATCTGGCGGACCGGCTTGAAGATTCACCCACACGACGCCCAAGCGACCCACGAATATGTGCATAGATGATAAACTGTGCTGGGCTTTATCGAATCCCAGCACGCAATCGAATTTCGACGCTTCCGACAAGTTCCCCTCAGCCTATAGCTCCACCCATGGTACTTAAACATCACGATCGTGCACAAGGATATGCCGGCAAGTTTGAAAGGTAATCAGGAGCCTGCAGTGGGGAAGCGGAGAGTTGGGGAGAGTAAGAGCCACCGTTTTGAGAAGATAGGCTGGTGCTCGAGGTGGTACTAGGAGGCTGCGAGGTTGTGGGTTAGGGGATCTTTGGGAGGGGAGTCTGATGCGGTGGTGAAGCAGAAGCGTCCCAAATCTTGGTTCCGGACTGCTAGAATATGTGCACTCTATGAGATTATTGTGTGTTCTTTGGTGTTGAAATTGCGAAAATTCCTGTGGTGAAGAGGGAGAGCGTCAAATATTTCAATTTCTCTTCTAGAGTATAACAACATTGGTCGTTCAGAAGTTTATATGCCAAGCAGCGACGAGTATGCTGACGTGTACGTATACTCGCTTAATCGGGCAAATATCACGTAGTGCTGTTCAAGAGTAGACAAAAGTGGGGCCCCCACTTATACAGCAATTATTACAATATCTCCACTGCTAATCAAGATAAGTTATCTGCGGCAATAGATGAAACAATGAAGGTGAGGGAGGGGAGAAGTGGAGTGACATGAGTACGGCATTAGACTTACTCTTTTCAATTTACAAACACTCATCATAGATGTGGTGGCACTTGGTAATTGTTTAATTCCTTCTTCTTCTTACTGATAAAAAACACCTCACAGGTAAGTGCTGTGTAGTACGAGAGGAAGATTCACCCTCTTGAATGCACTTCACCCACTGAACTTCACCCACTGAAACCGGGACGCACGCTACGCCAATACGAAAGACAGCGGTTTTTCAACAACTTAGAACATTAGATACGACAAACACGACGGAATAGAACTTCGGATCATTAATATGTTTTGTAAAATAAATCAAAATCGAACAGTGACAATATAGAATCGCTTTCGAAGAGATTCACAACGTTTTCTCTCGGCAGTTGACCTGGAGATCTCGTCTAAAGCTGATATAAATTGGGAAATTAAGATTTCAGAATGGCTTGCATCTTGGATAGATCCGAGCTATTTCCTTTCCGGTGGCCCTCTCGCTAAGCCGCCATATGACTTGTCCATTCACTCTGTCTATCCTTGTCGAATTACATCATGCTTGCGCCTTCCCTCTTCCCTCTTTCCCACCTGTTTCCTATCTCCCCCTTATCCCATCTCAACGTATTGAGGTGCACGTAGTACCCAAATGCAAGTTTCCTACTTGCATCAACAGTGCCACACCCGGCCTCGCACAGCATAAAACCACGCTAGTGGAGTATCACACGCGCCAAAATAGCTCAGATCACGAACGAGGCCTCGAGAATAGGAGAGAGTGCAGGGACGGGGACAGGGGTTGGCGAGAGGCCACTTGTTATGTGCAAGATTTCTGTCTCGCAAGCTGCACGAGGAAAGCAGACTGGAGGAAGGACGAACGAATATGACATTACCAGAGATACATTTCACCACTTGTCCCTGCAAATTACTTCTCATATTGAATAATCACTGTACCACCCTTCTACCACCGTGCCATCGTCGAGCCTATATCCTTGATCAATGCGTACGTATGCAAGCAAGCTCCCACCGCACACCTCGCCACAAGACGAATCAGATAGATCACAACAGTCATTTAGTATCCGGACGCCCACCCCTTGTACCTGATCAATGCCTTCACTCTTGCCCCGCTCCCCTCTAAGCTCAGTGCGTCGGATAGCTCTATGCAGCTTATGGTACGTAAAACATCCGCTAATTTGGTCATGACGGAATCGAAGCGAAGCACATGCCTGCATTGAGTATATGTTGGGAGAGTGAATGGGCTACGGGATGTCGCTAAGCTCACGGGTCCTCGCATACATGGATGCATAATGTATCATTTAGCACTATCACAATACCACCATCTACCTCGTCCTTATCTAGATCACCCCCGCGCTGTCTGTAATAATATCTGCCCTATTTATTCGTCAGCCCTACACCCTGCGCTTCATTCATTTGTATTGTGAACGACTGGTTTCGATTCGATCCGTGTTCCCGGGTTTCATGGTTTGTTGCCTTGTACAACTGCCCTACACACCGGTTGAAGCAATAGATGGTGTAAGAGTAAATAGATGATCTGCTACCCACCTTCTAAAGCAACTTGGACACCCTCGGGCCGTTGGCGGATGTGATCGCATCTAACCCGACCTGATCTTATTAGCTGGAATACCTAAGGTTACTGGACTGCCCACTCATTGGTGCGACTCCATATCGCTTCCTGACTTATAACCATGCGTTGCAAAACGCGTGCATGGCATCTGTTGAGAAGTCGTTGGAGGTAAACCGCACGGAAACGCATAAACACGATCATCAATAATACCTTTACGGCTAGTAACCGTGGTGGCACCTATCTCACAGCAGCGACAGCCAGACAATATCCTGCCCCATAGCTCTCACAATGTGTCTCCACGGGTAGGCGGTACTGCATCCAACCACCCTGCGTCCCCCTCACACAGCTTAGACACCAATCAGAGCCGCAATGCACGTCGTGTCGTGCAGCATGTTCGTGACTCGACGTCCAGGTTACACTTCTAGAAATTGAATTCGACATATCATTATCGATGTTCTCCAGCCTGCGGCAAGCCGGCGGGATAAGATATACTACGCCACTGACTAGACCCGTGAGCGCAAACCAAACCGTACCATATCGCGCCGAAACCAGGACGTCCATGTCCAACTTAAACTAACTCAGTCCAACCCAATTTCTTGCAAGCCAGATCCCATCCTAATCCCATTTCCAGAGAACTCCAACCGAATCGCACAGAATACGACCGATGCCCTTCCCAAGCACGCCACTGATGATTTGCCTGCTCCAAATCCAAAATCCAATTTATCCAGCCACTCGAAGGGCCAACTCCTCGCTCTAGAAACCAAGAGGACCAATACCAAATGCAAGCAATCCCAAAGATGACGCCTATGAAGCAAGAAGTGAGAGGAAGTGAAGTGCGATCCATAGCGTACGTACGTGTCGTAAAGGTCCAGAAGAGCAATATCGCAGTGTAGAGTTCGGTATAGACCCGACATTAGAAGTCATGTAGATCATAAAGCTCGTAAGATAACGCAGCGTTGTCGTGAAGATATAAGGATGTGATGCGTACCGCTAGAATCGAGGTAAAGCGATAATACCATGGGACTAAGCATAATGAAATCGAATCGCTAATGATGCAGATATTTCAGGTGTTCAAAGTAAAGATGCGCTATCCCAGCAGTACTGCAATGTGTCAGCATGAATCCTACAGTTGAGATTCCTGTACCTACCCTCCCATTTCCAGTCCTTCATGACACCCAACCAGTGCAGTCGGCCCTTCACGGTGAACTCGATATCTAGCAATTCTGTGTCTGCTTCAGGTTGTCGTTTTATTTCAAGTCGTTCTAATTTGACAGGGAATGCGCGAGGGCCATGAAAAGAGGAAGCTCCACTCAAAGCTCTACGTTTCGCACCCGCGTTAAGCCAGGAGAAGCCATTTTCATCGTCCAACTCTTCGGAGATCGAACTAAAGTCGCGTTTGAGAGGTGATGTCGTCGATGAAGTGCTGTCGCTCCGATTGCGGGTGTTCGCGATCAGCTCGGAGGCATAAGCGTCGCGGCGAGACCAGACTTCCTTAGTGACCTCCAAACACCTTTCAAGGATGCCCAATTTCATTCTTGCCGACATCTGATTCCAGCGCTCTTGCACCCAGATTCGGGTCTCCTGGTCCATTACTTCACATCCCGCGGCCATTAAGGGGTAGATGTGGACGATGATAGACCGTGACGTGGGCTGCACTAGAGCCAGTTCACACAAAACTTTCTTAGCGAGAACAGCAGAAGGTAGCGAAGGGATTTCAGGAACAGCTTGATGAAGATATAAGAGCGTTGCATATTGGTAAGCAGCCGCGGTTTTGATCGAATCGCGGGGGCTTGTTGTCTCGTCCTCTGGGTCCTCAATAAAGGCTGGCGGAGTCCAATTCTCTAGCTGCGACTTGAGTGCCATGGCCTGTGAAATAATAGTAGGGCTGTTGCTGTCCGTTCGCCGTACTTTTCTGACGAGATTGGCCACGCGACCAATGATGGGGAAAAGAGAAGTGGCGCAACCCATGAGTGGATCGAGGTGGGCATCCGTTTGGCCAGTCATGTAAATGCTGTCGGAAACGATATCGAAATCATTAGACTCATCATCGTCGGCGGAGGTCAGGCGAGCAATGACGTCCATGTAGATCCAGGCATTGCAGAGAAACTTGAGTCTGTTGAACTCTTCACCTCGCACGGGCACCTGGCTGTGTTGTACGAGGGCGCGGTCGATCAGGATCTTTGCGCCCTTGATGTGATTTATTCCTGTGCTGATGTGTTGGTCCCACGACTCTGAGAAGGCAAGAACTAAGGTTGTCGAGATGGCTGCATCGACGCGCATGTTTTCCAAACTCGATGCTAGTGCATGAACCGAGGTCCGCATGTGGTCAATCCCTTGTATTCGCATAGACGGCGAGTCTCGCGACTGGTGGAACGACGTCATGGAAGCGATGGCATGGTACAGAGCGGGACAATCCCGCGCCAGAGGCCAGACGAGAGTGCGCCAGGGGTTTTCTGTAGGACCATCCTTCACCGAGAGAATTCCGCACGTGTCTCGGTCAAATCGCCGAGTGAGCATTTCCGGGGATGTCATGTGAAACTGCGGCTGATTTAGGAGGGGATAATCGCGGGACTCGGAACTGGAGCTGGACGAGCTGGAGGGGGTTGGAGAGGGCAACCGCATGATCCAGTTTTCGTGGTCGAAGTTGAAGTTGCGCGGTATCTCCTCCACGTCATCTTCGTCCATGGGGTCTGTCAGTGGCGTGAAGCCAGTGGGCTGGTAGAATGACTCGTACTGAGAGCGGAATGACATGTACTCTTCGGGTGGCACGTTTAGATCCGTCCCGGGAAGGAGGAGGTCCACCAAGCGCGGGGACTGACCTGACGAAACGCTTGACGGAGCCGTAGTTTTGGTCACCCTTGTGTCTATGCTGTCTACCTCGAACATGCTGTTGACACTGTCCAAGGAACCGGGAGCAAATCGATCCATGGACGAAATGGGTGGGGCTAATATGTAGGGTGACGTCTGAGGTATGGCGTACATGTCCTCCAGCGGAGGATACGATGGCTCCACGTATGAGGATGTGGGCGGAAGTCTATGCATCATGGGGGCCGATGACGGCGGAGGAGGGGGTGGGAAGTATGTGTTGTGGAACGCGTTGTTCATGTTAGTCTGGGGCGAGTCGTCGGAGCCAACGGGGCTATCGGTAAAGGGTATGGGTGTGGTGGTGGGCGGCGAGGGCACTGGGGAGAGTTGTTAGATCTAAGAGTATGCACCAATGCGAATACCAACCCTTCTTTGGCTTCCCCAGCGGCCTCCCCGTGAAGCTGGTCTCTTCGAAGGGCCGCCATTTGAAGTCCTTCTTGTAGCCTCCGCAGGTGACGCTCCGCTTCGCACATTGCTGGCAGGTGGGTTTCGTCTCGTCGCATTTGAGCCGCTTGGTTTTGCATGTTATGCAGCCTACAATCCCTGTGTCAGCGGCGTCTCCCAATTCTTATCGTTCCAACGTAAGCACTTGGCGCATACCATTGCGGCTCTTGGACTGCTTCCTCTTGGTGATGCCATTGCTGTCCGAGGCCTTGGGCGCGTCCGTGGGCGACGGCTGGGGGCAACGTGCGGCCTTCTTTGCGGGCGTCGGACCAGGACTTGGGTCTGGCGAACTCAGGAAGAGGGAAGGCGAGGGAATGACGACGGTCTCGGCCATATGCGGCGGTAGCGGGGTGTGCAGCGTGCCCTTGCCAGCGCGAGAGGTAGAGAGAGATATCGGAGGGTGTTTCGGCTGCTGTTGCGAGTTAGTGGAGGAAGCGGGCGTCTTGCGGAGAATATACCGTAGTCGTGTGTGTGCGGGCTAGCGAGCATTCACAGGAATCTTGGGCGAGGTTGTATCTAAAGTGGAGTTGAGTGCTCGGGCCTCACCCATGCGCGCCTTGCCAGTGGGACGAGCTAGCGCAATCAGATGGCCTGCCGGCTGGTGCTGGCCGGGTGGGAGCACGAATCAGTGGGCGTGGGGTGCAGACATCTACCCGGCACTTTGGTCACTACAACAGGTTCATGTTCTCCTCCTCGGCCCTTCCTTTGTTTTGTGTCCTGCGTCCTGTGTCCTGTGTTGTATAACACTGTGCGCCCGCCGCCTGCGCAGCGCTCGAGTTTTGGGATACGTGTGGCAAACGTCTGGAGTCAGCCATATACACAGAGTTTAAGGTTCCCTGCCCTGTGTATCGCAACCCTGATCGCCGCTGTCACCAATCGAGCCACGCGCCAGAGCCACCCCAGCCGACTCCACACAAACAGGCCATTACTCAGCGATGCTACCCCCGTTGATATTCTGTGCATCATGAAAATTTCCGCGCACAGTTCACCATCGCGAATGCATTGTCGTGGCCCTGGAATGCTGTCAACAGACTCACGGATGCCGAAGTTCGAATGCCATACCAAGCCGCGCCACGCCGCCACCCGAAAGAGAAATGACAGGGCAGCATCGCGAACTCCGTAGCCAGTTTCGAATCCGTACTCGACCCGCCTCTGCGCGTTTTTTCGTATCCAATGCCTGCTCAAATTACCCGGTCATCTTTCTGAACATTTGTCGCTTCGTGCAAACCCTCGGATCCGATCCGATCCCGAAACTGGGGACCAAGTCAATATGAAACCTACTCTACCTCGACCTCACGGGAACGCAGTCCTCGCAGCCACTATATCTTGCCGTCTGCAAGGAAACCCAATCATCTAGAAAAAGGGGTTGAGAATATCGACGATGCCTCTTCAAACGAGGCCTGGATACACGTTCCTGAGACATCAATGAATGGCGGGAGGCCTTGTGTCACCTTTGTGTGGACAGAATCGGGGTGTCACCAGGCCAGTGAAAAATGGACGTGTGAAGAAGAAGAGTGTTCGATACCAGCTATGTACTATTCTACGAAGAGCGAGAACGTTCTGTCGGTTACTCTTTTAACCGTTTCCCTGGGTATTCAAATACTTTGGGTGAAAGGCACTCCGCGAATTCGTACCCCTGATCTGTCTTTGAAGCCCAGTTAGTGCCATGGTAAAACCATCTGCATTTCTTGCCACACTCCCAAGGATTTTACGAGATGAGAACGTCAACGACCTTCTCGAACGGGCACATAAAATCTCGCGAACAAACTAATTGTCCTACCAACTAGCTCTTCTGACCTTCCATTTGACATTGTCGCCTCTTATCATTAATATTTCACGTCCTATCGTCTCTGTGCTTACCGCGTCATCTCTTTCCTATGCATTTTACCCTTTTCTCTTTTGTTGCCTCTCTATTACTCCACAGTCCTCACATGCGGGCTGATGAGGGAACGCAACCCAAGATTTCACAAACACAACCTGCAAGTCTTCCAAAGACGGATTCGCGTTTCTATAAAACAGTTTCGTCACCCGAAACCAAGTACGAACCTCATGGAGAAAAATCTAATTCCTTCAAACACGAATAGATCTCGGGAGTATCAAGTCAATTACTCTCAAAGATAGCCCGAGTCCTCCAAGTCCAATTCCTCCAGCCCCTTCGGACTCACAACCCGAACTCGAACCTGAACTTTAACCCAACAACAGCCCCTATCACACTCTCCCTAGATGGACTCCTTCCCCTCATTCTCTAGAACCTAGCCGGACTCTCCACCGACATCTACAACGCTACCCTTATTAACTTCCACTTTAATTGGCTATCTACTCCCTATCTTTACACACACTTATCCCGCACCTTGCATGGTCTCTCTCTCCTCTCCCGCACACTCCCATCTATTGCCTTGCTCGCTCTCCTTATGCGAGAACCCTGTATCACAACCCTCTTTTACTTTAACGTCGCCAAAGAGACAATCTCACATTCAACTATTACAATTCTCAAAGCTGAGTTAGACGAATGCGCTTTGCTATGCATCATCCATCAGCTACCTGGCTTGCACTCTCTCCGTGTCACCAGACTCCCAAGTAGTAGCCTTTACGAATTGTTTGTGTAAATTGCGCCTCCGCACAGAACGTCCGATTTAACCTTCAGCCACGAGGACTCATATGCTCGTTCATGGCCCCGCTGTTTCGTACGGTTTCCGAGTCTGAATACACTATTCCTCCACCGAAAATATACGCAGGATACACATCCTTTCCCTTGGCACTAATTTACTCTCAGGAAGTAGACAAGGAAGATCCAGCGAAGCGCCCTCGTGTTTTTACGATTTGAAAAACGCGTTACGATCTAATTAACACTAACCTCCTACTCTCATACTTTGACCAAAGTAACAATTCTATCATACGAGGAGGCGGCGTATGCGAATCCCATATGCCTCCTCTAAACCTTCCCTCGATAGCCTCACCCTTGCCTTAATACGTCCTACCGAGAATCAATTCTAGAGAGCAACTATGCACCGTCCTCTCTGCTAAGCTTCGTATGCGACGTCTACACGGGCGTCTAAACACACGCGGAAGGCGCTGCAGAGGTGGGATCGTCTTGCCATGGTGGCGAAGCAGAAAAGTCAAGGAGCAAAGGGAGCGCTGCACTCTTCTACGCTTTTGCTTCGAGGGGGTAAGTTTCGTGGCACAGAGAGTGAGAGAGACATAGAGAGAGAGAATTTGAGCGTGACTCGAATAAGAGTGTGGATTTTAAGAGGGACCTAGACGTGTTGGAGTTCGAAGTCCTTGAATAGGATGAGGAGCAGGATTGCGGGGGCGGCTGAGGGAGCGAATCTGGGGTTGTTTTCTTAAGCCGAATCCTGCTACAAGTGTAGGAAGACGGTAGTGCAGCACTTGTGCGTGGTGTGCACATGAAACTAATTAAAGGTTTGTAAGTAAATAGAAGGTGCCTAAAATATATCTATTCTCTATGTATCTTCTAGAAAAATAGAGCGTAAGAGGGCACACATATCACTATCACTAACAGCTCTATTCCTTTTCTCTCCTGCCGAGCTCTTATCCACTATCTCCTTAAAGGTCTGCTCTCCTTATCAAAAAATTTACACATCCACACGATGCACCACTATCCTTTAGCACACAGCACACAAAATAAAAAGAAACACCCCAAACAATGCGAATTAGCCATTGAAAAAAAGAAACCAGACGCCCGACCAGAGACTCGAACTCTGAACCTTGAGATTAAAAGTCTCACGCGCTAACCAATTGTGCCAGCCGGGCTTTTGTCATGGCTTCAAGAAACACGAATGTGTTCTTGGATGTGAACGTTTCTTAAAGATAAAAGGAATATATAGTATATTTAAGCTACATATCCTAGAGACAAAAGAGATAAATGGTCAAATATTTAATATTATTGGTGGGTGCTAAGCAGCGTCAAAGTAGAGTCAGCCCCACTGAGCTGAATTGAGGGGTGGTCTGCGTCATCCAACGTGGCGGCGTGATGGGTCGGGCATAGGCGAAACGAACGTCTAAAAACATGGGCCAAAAATCTGTCATGTGCAGTGAAGGGTTTGTTGCAAAGTTACCAAGAACACGGAATTCATTGAAGCACACAAATGTTCGATTCTGCCAAAAAGCTACACAAAAGACAAATTGCACACTACTGCACGACTAGTTCGTCCATGAATTTCAAATGCATTCCCCATTTCATCCCGTTACTCTATCGACCGCCGTTAGTTTCCTCTAAAATATGCGCAGCCATAAGAGCAATCAACGCCGCACCAACCCCAGACCCATCCTTCGCAATCCCGATTCTAATTCTCTTCTCGCCCTTCTCGCCGATCTCCTCCACTTCCCGCAGCGCTTGCCTCAGGTGGTCCTCGAAGCCAGGGTAGAACTCCACTAGACTCCCATCGACACCGATGTCGATGACATCCTCCTCAGCTACTTGGCCGTCCGCTGCACCAGACAAATGGTCGAGACGCCCACTCTTGATGATGATGGCTGCAATAGCAACAGCAGAGAGCCGGGCGGCGCGTCGGCCAACGGCCGCCGCAATCTCGCGCACTGCTTCTGCGTCCTCTGCACTCACTGCGGAGACGCCGTAGTCTTTGTCCAGCGTCTGTCTCAGCATCCTGTGTCCGGGACTTGTGTCGCCAGCACAAATGCTCAAGAAGCTGGTGTCGATTCCCCACTGCTTGAATAGTGGGGTGCCCTCGTGTATCTGCGTAGTGCTGTGCACATCGTTGTCGGCCGAATTTTCATCCTTGAATAGTGGAACTGCAGGATCGTTCAGCAGGCCGACGAGCGCGAGACGGAGGATCTCGCCCAGGAACATGCCAGATATGCGCTTCTCGAACATCTGGATGCCGGGGTTCACAGATTTTTCGTCTAGCTCAATATCGTAGGGAGTGTTCGGCAAGGTGCGCAGCGAGTTGTCAAAGGACCCCCATTCTGTGTTCACAACCATCTCACCGGTGGACTTGTCGTAGTCGCCACTGTCCTTATTTTCTGTGAGTTTGGTGACCTTGGCTAATTTCTCAACGTAGGCGCCGTTGGTTCCGGTTCCAAATATGGCGCCTAGCAGTGTGCCTGTCTTGCCAGGAGATGTGTATGAGCGAGCCATGAGCGTTCCAACCGTGTCGTTGACTAGAGCTGCGACACGCACGGGGAGATGGAGCTCGTCGATCTCAGCTTGCAGCAGAGCACACACGTCTTTGCCAACGGCATCAGCTATGTCGAAGCCCTTTGTCCAGCGCATAAGGACGCCCTTGTTGATTCCAATCTGCTGCACAGGAAAGGAGAAGGTGAATCCTAGGTTGAATATCTCCTCCTCCTTGACCTTGTCTCCCGTGTTCCGGCGCTTGATGGTCGAAAAGTAGTGCTCTTCGTGGTGCTGCTTGAGGAAGTTCTCGATCTGCTTTGCGAGGAAGGAGAAGAGCTCTTTGGACGTCTTTGCGACCATGAGCTCGCGAGGTATGGCGACCTTGCTCTGGGTGAGGGAAAAGGTGGTGTTGCCGTGCAATTGGATTGAGCAGACGCGGAAGTTGGTGCCGCCTAGGTCGACGGCCATGTAGAGGCCCTGTTGTTGCATGAGTTTTGCAGTTGATTTGTAGAGAAAAGGGCAATTGTTTTCGTACCTTCTCAGTACCATTGGGCACAGCTGTAACGTAGGTTGGAATCTGGCTGAGTTCGGTCCCCTGCTTCTGTAGGCCCTCATCTGCGGCGCATTAGTATAGTAAGTGCGCAGTGTGTGAGTGTCTCCCCAGACGTACCCATCTCCCGTATGAACTCCTTGACGGCTTTCCTGACATGGTCCTGGTCAAAATCGAACTCGGCAGCGACCCGTTTGGCCTGCTCTGCCAAAGCCATGCTGCGTGTGGTGTCTGTGTAGAAGGTGCGAGCAAATTCGACTTGCGGCGGGGGCTTCGGGCAGACCGGTGCGCTCTTAAAAGCAATCGGGTTGCGGAGCGTGATGCCTGGCGATGTAACGCGCCAATGGCGCTCTGTGTTAAAGCTCTGCAAGATGTCGTGAGAGAGGTGCGGGGCAATAAACTGGAGGGTAAGCGCGACCAGGACGAGAAGGACGCTGAACAGGTGACGGGCTGAGAGGAGAGAGCGAGCAGTGGTACGAGGGCGAGGGAGGGAGGAATGGGAGGACGCAAGAGCAGCAGCGTTGGCCGGCACTGCTGGTGATGGGCGCGCGGTGTTGCTGGCCGCGCTCCACCAACTGTTCATCGAGGGGCGTCGGCGGGGTAGCAGCAGTGCAGGCGGCCGGTGAATGGCCCGACGAACTCTGGGTCTGCGATAGGTGCACCTGCAGCAGCCGCGAAAGGGGTGGATTCGTCAATTCGCGGCACAAGCAACTACTCACGGCGCATTTCTCTAGGGTTTTGTGGTGGCAATGGGCGAGAGGAGCATTCGAATGTTGGCCGCGTGACACTCGTGAAACGAGGCGGAAGTGACATCTCGTGCCGTGTTTCCAAGGCCCAGCCCGCAGCCACCATCGCCCGGCCGTCAGAACCAACCGTCAAGCCATCAACCGTCTGTGACGTCGGCGGCTGAAGCGTCCCGATAGAGCGGTCTGCAAAAATATACACACACAACACTGACCCCGCGATAGCCTTATGTGACAGATTGATAGCCTCTTCGCAAAGGAATGTCTTTTTGGTAGTCGGTTAAAACTATGTATGCCTTGCCACGGGATTACCGTCCTCGGGTCCTCAGCCGTCTCTGGCTTGCCCTCAACTAACTCGCCCAAAAACACGGCTTTTCATCTCGACACAAACAAAGAGTACACTCTCTCCGTCCTCAGGGCCACCACCGACACAGCACTGTGGATAGCAGCCCCCCGCAGCACAAAGGCCCAAGAGCCGGAAAAAAAGAGAAAAAAAGACATGTGCATGTATGGAAATCCCTAACAGGAAAATAACCCAACCCCACTGAGCCGCCCATGCAGTGTAATTAGCGGGCCCCAGTACATAGCAAGGAGACGTCGTCGTGAGAACGTCTACAATATGTACGATGAAAGACACAAAAAAAAAACTTGAAGGAAATTGCCTTATGCCAAGGTCGGTCTGTATACGTGCAAAATGTCCTCCCTGAGCCCCCCTCTAATATTCGTTCATTAATTACCTGCCTGCACGCACCGAAGCTGTCCACGACAGTTCATAAAAGCCACTCGACACTCCATTACTCGCTGTCGAGTGGCAATAAAGACTGGTGCGTATTCGTTTTCCAAAAGAGAAGATGAGTATGAGAGCCAAGGATGGGTAGATAGACTGCCGTCAATAGCAGATAAAGAAACCAAATGTAGAAAGACCTGTCCATGGCATCCACCTGCCACCTTTCAATCCAGCAGATATATTTCGTCAATATGCCGTCCAAGTCGAAGACGCTGATGATGCAAACGCCCAACATACTCCAAGTCGAATGCCGCATATGCGAAATGGAACCCATCACCCGTACTACCGGACGCCGAGCGGAGGACGAGGTCCTAGGCTACTCTGGCTGCTATGCGCAGAGTTCTCCGAATCTAGGTGAGCGCTGGCGCTACTACTACCACTCCCTGCGCTAGCGCTCGCACTTCCAGTCAGACTGCGCACTTGAGAACGGGATTTAGGCGGGTTTAGATTGCTCACCCCAGCGTGTTGTTCAACTTGTTGCGGTGCCACGGCATTGCCATGGCCTGGCGGATGTTTCGGGACTGGCTGTCGCATCCCAGGAGGCGATGGGCGTCCGTTCGGCGGCTGCATTCCATTCGGGGCATACCCATTCGGGGGGGACGGTCTTCCCATAGGCCTAGGGCCTGGACTGAGCGGGTTTCCTGGCGACTGACTTATCCGGCGATTCGTCGCGGGATTCATCGAAGGATAAGCGCCATAGGAGCCGCCTTGCTGGAATTCGTCCAAACGGGAGGCAGTCAAAGAATTCGCTCTTGATTGTGCACCCATTGTGCCGCGATCCACATCGCCATATCGGTTTGAGGAATAGCCCATGAGAGGATTGTTCATGATAGAATCATGAAGACCAGGAACATCAGCCATCAGCCGCGTGCTTGTGCGGTTCTTGTTCATTCCAGGCCGTGCAAATGGATTTCTAGAGCGTCCTTGCCCTGGTCCAGGAGCGTAACCCATATCGGGGTTCTTACGAATCTGGTTGGCGCTTGGGACTTTGCGGTTGCGGCGCGATGTCACACTCATCATATCGAAGTTGTCGGGATCAATAGCAGGTCCGGGGCCACGCGAGGCCATCGGGTCGAAAAAATCATCGTCATCGTCATCGTCATCAAACCCACCCATCTGCGACGGAGGGGGAGGTGGGCGCGGTCGGCCGCGACGCATGTTGAGCTCTTGTTCCCTAAGCTGGAGCTCCTTCTGCCGCAGCATGAGTTCCCGTTCCCGAAGAGTGAAATCGTTGGGTCCTCCTCCGTTCTCGTATCCGCCATTGGCACCGACACCTCCATCTTCGCCAGCGATATTGTCATACAGCATGAGATGGCTAAACTCCTCGAGATTATTTTCGTCAAGGGATGGTCGTCGTGCTCCATTTGGGCCAGCGCCGTTCATTCCTCGTGGGGGATACCCATTCATTTGGCCTGGGGGTGGGCCTCGACGCATCATTGGCGGTGCTCCGTTCATAGACGGTGCTCTGCTTCCCGGTCGTGGGCCACCCTTCATGGGGCCGTTACCATTCATCATAGGCCCATTGCCGTTCATCATAGGTCCATTGCCGTTCATCATGGGCCCTCCGGGAGGCCCGCGAGGCAATGGCGCTGATGACATTCTTGGTGGTGGCATCGATGGCTGCATACCATTTTGAGGAGATGGGTTGGGTACCGCAGCCGGCCTGGTTCGGTTCACGATGTTGAGGTGGTGCAGCGTAGCGTATAACGTCTCGATTCGTGGTACAGCGACATTGGCCTCGTGTGCAAGTTTCAGAGGAGCGCCCAGGTATGTTTCGATCTCCATGGGCCGTTTTGCTTCGAAGTCTTGATACATGGTACTACGGTTGTCTTGAGGAAGTGTCATCTGCTGGATGGTTGTTTCCCGAAAGTCTGCAGGGAGTGTGCAACCTTGTGCTGTGGCAAGCGACAATAATTCGTCAATCAAGCCCGTAATCAATGCACGAACGCCGACTTTTTCTATCAGCTCGGCGTGGTTGGGTGTTTCAAAAAGCACACTGGCTGGCTGGAAAGCAATTGCACTGTGGCATGATGTCAGTTGCCGATTCGGCGGAAAGGGAAAAAGCAAGTTTGACGTACCCAATCATCCGCTCATATTGTTGCTGGCGAATATTTGACGAGACTTGGCAATTCACCTGGCCAGAGCTCAGCGTCATGGAAAGAGCTTCTGCCATGTCGGATTGAATCTGTGGAGGGATAGAAGGGTTCTTGTTTGCTGGGCCGACCCAAATATCAGTCGCTCCTTTGTGCTCAAACTCGCTCGCGCCGAGCTGTACAATCTCGGCTCCAGAGACCAATGACAAAACCACGTTCGTCGGAAACCGCTGTTCAAGATATGACTCGACCCCAAGATTGTGCGTAGTGTTCATCAGGATGCATGTGTGTTGCGGGGAGACGACAGACTCGATGATATTAGCGATATCGTATACATCGGGGAGCGCTTTCACGCAGAGTAGGACGTAGTCGAATGGCTGTTTGGACGAATGTGCAGCGTCTTCGGGCGTTCGAACGACTGAGTGCCATGTTAGCGGCGTCTCTCGACATGTTCAGAGTTGGGTAGCATACCGGAGTATGGCTTGAAGCGTTCGTTGCCATACAGAGCGGACCTGGATCGGATTGTCAGCTGATGTGTCATGACGCTGGCGCGAGTGGACCTACTTGAACGAGATGCCGTACTGGGCAACGCTATCAAATCCCGACTTCCACACAAGTGTCACATCGCAGGCGTTGGTAGCTTGGAGCCGCCACGATAGGAATGCCGAGACAGCATTGCCTCCCACTGCACCCACAAGTCAGTGTTCATTCGCACCAATGCGCAAGGACGTGAAATTGGAAAGAAACGGAACGTGGCTGCCCAGACGAGCCATCGTCACAAGCCGAATCGGGGACGAGACACCAGCTGTGAGCTACGTCCGTGTGTGACACACAGTGGAGTTGACGCACCTGATAGAATCCGCAGCCTAGGAACAGCTGGAGCCATGGCGAGAGCTGGTCGGCGGGCGATGAAGGGAGCGGCGGATGCTGAGGTGCCAGATGGCCGGCGTGGAAAGCCGCGCAGCCAAGTCGAACGTGAGGGTTGCTGCGACGGCGGGAGCGGAGAGCGTAATTAGTGATTAAGATAAATTCCGGGAATGAGCGTGCAGTGGTTGGACGACAGGTTACCGGTCCGACATGAAACAGGTGATAAAAGAGAGGCGTGGGTGGGAGAGGCAGAGAGGCAGAAAGTTATGTCTCAACGGTCGTGAGAAAGTGTGGTGGGCTGCGAAAAGCGGGAACTGCCACACTCTTTGGCAAGGCGCGACGAATAGGCGTGGCCAGCCAAGGACGACACAATCCGGATCAGTTGAGCGGTCCACGGGTGCCACGGCAGAACTCAGCAAAAGCGAATGGACGCTGGCAGCGGAGGGCGCGTGAGGGACGACGGCGAGGAGAGGAGGAGGAGGGGAGGGAAGGAAGGGGAGTGGAGGAGTGGAAGAGTGGAGGAGAGGAGGAGAGGAGGATGATGGGGCGGACGTGAGCAAGCAAGCAGAGAGCGCAGGCAGGACTTCTGCAGGAGTGTGGAGGGTTGCTACGTCTGCTATCGCAAAGCTTGATGTGCCACTTCCACGGCCTGCTGGGTTCCTGGCACGGCCTCGTTAGGCGCCGAATCGGGATAGCGGATTGATATGGAAGTCTGCGAGTCGAGCAGTGCAGCTATTGGCTTTGCAGTTGATTCACGGCGACCAGCGTGGCGAGGCATTGTCCATCATAATGGTTGTGCACCGTCTCCTTCCTCTCACTAATTACTCGGCACCACAGTGCTCTTGGGAGGGCATGAGGACCGTTTCTTCTTCCTTCGCCCAACGGCCGCGTATAGCGATACGAGACGCGGTGTGTGACAAGTCCGCTATCGAGGCTGATCCTAGAGATTGCTCTCAAGCGCGCTCCCGGTTCCGAGCCAAAAAACATCGTTGTCACCCCTGCGTGCGTGTCCGTGATCCCGATATGGAGATCTGCCAGGCTCTGAAAAGCTGCAGAGCAACCTGCGCCTATCAGGAGAAAAGCACCGCGGAAAGCACCGAGCATGCGTCTGCTTGCATTCTCGTGGGCTCACCATCACGCGTCTTCGCATCTGGACTCTGCGCCGCCCGCCTGCGGCTGTGCAGTTCGCTCCCCAGATCTTGACAGGGAGCGTTCCCTCGTTCATCGCCGGCGGGCAGGGAATGTCCCACAGTAGGCCGCCGCCAAGCCCGACAGCCTGAACGCTTCATCATCACCGTCGCGGCCTGTAGTGGCTGCTTCGGGCCTAGTGCCGCCCCAGCACAAACCTGCAGAGTGTCCCATGTTAATCTCCTCGTCTGCTGTGTCCCAACGGTCGTCGCTCTGATGTCATCGCTGATTCGCCGGGCCCGGACGACCGATGAAGAGCCCCTTTTCAGGATGCTCCTCAGGCAAGCACCGGAGCGGAGCCGTTGTCAACAACTCGCACACTAGACCTCTCGACATCCGAGCCCGAACCTTCTGTAGACTGCCGCACCGCAGAGGTGCCGGGTGAGACCGCCTTCTTCGCAATGCCAGCGCAATGCCAGCGCAATGCCCACGCGAAGCCAATGAGCAACACCGTGCAATAGCCACGCTGTTGTGCCGTCTGTCGCCCCCTTCGCCCTTGTTGCTATTGCAATTTACCACTTCCCGTCATATAATCCATCAAATGTGCTTTTCTGGAAACACTGCGTGCATATGGCGTATTTTGCCATGATTAATCCAACGTTATCAAGAACCCTCGCCAAGACATGGCCACATTCAGCCACCAGAACGCCTCCCAGATGCGCGTAACTAGGTTTCAGCTTGTTGGTCCCGTTTCGGAGCGAGTGGCTTCCCTTTTCTGACCGCCTCTGTGCCCGCAGCGATTCGCTCGTCCATCTGCGTTTCACTATCCTCAGCATCTTAGCCCCACTGCCCCTCATCCCGCCTTTGCCACATGAACGTCAATCGAACCTCATCCCAAGCATCGTCTACTACCCGAAGCAAGAGGCTAAGTCTGAGCAAGTGAAAGGCTCGTTGCCCACCTACTATCTCGCACACCCTTAGCATTATGAGATTACGGATCAGCTATTTCCGATACACCGAATCAACGTAGCAAAGCTTTTGGCACGGGTGACAGCGGGCGGTTTCCAGGAGACCGCATGTGTCTTCACGCAAGAACGACTTTCGAGAACGCACTCCCCATCCCAACCATTCGTCCCGCGCCCCTCTTGCAACCCATGGAACGAGCATCCAAAACCGTTGTGCATAACAAGGAAGCTCCTTGCCAATCACACTGTATACCAAAAACGGCCGAAATCTAAAGGACCCCTCTTAATATGCCCAGGAACATGGATAACGACCATCAGTTCAAAACATTGTTCGTACGGACTCGCATCTAAGCGCCAAACCCACAACCAAGAAGAATTGGATGCCTTCCAGCATGGGAAATGAGAATGCCGTCCCCTTTGACCCCTTCTCTATATCCCTATCCAATGCCCTAGCCTCCATTGCCACATTAACCGTCCAGTCATGATATCGAGCACGCCTATAATTTATCACCTATACGGCGATCTGGCCCAGGCTCCGTGCCCCGTAGCCGCAGGGCAGGAAGGCGATAAAAAATGCTCCTGCATGCCCGCCTTGCAAGTTTTCTGCGAGCTTGCGAATTTCCAAGGTTTGTCGGACCCAATGGACCCAAAATAGAATTTCAAAATTTAGCCTCCATTCAAAAGAGCGAGAGATCGAGACGCGAGATCGAGGCGTAAGCGACTATCAAGGGCGAAAAAAAAAGGGGATCAAATATTGCCACGTCAACCTTCGCCAATCGCGACACGAAGCCTATTTTCCCAATAGTGACACCAAAATCAATATCATGAGGCTCGCGCGTTGGAGTCGACATTGCAGTCGTGTGGCTAACTGATCGCTCACAATCGAAATTTGTGGCTCAAAGCTCAAACCAACCTCTCTACGCCTCTGATCTGCACCTTCGCTTCTTCCCAAGGTTTTACTCGAAATATCTTCACCGCCGTGCGCTATGTGCGCTGTCCGACTCTTGAAGCGTGGGGCTCGCTGCTCGGTCTCGGTCCTGTTCCTGACTTGCGGCACCTATCCTGACGTCGGCGGTGGCGTTATCGCCTTCCCCGTCGTGCGTGCGTGCGGGCGGGCCGCGCTTCGTTCTAGAATTGAACTACCGGCATCGTGACTCTGGCTACCGAGATGATGTGTTAACCGATCATCAGGGTGGAAAATAGGCTTGTCCGCACAAAATTCCTCTGCAGCCGCTTGAAAACCATATAGAAAGTTCACTTACTGGGGCTAGGGCTTTTGCTATCAAAAGACTATCGAAATTGGATCAAGACTAGCTGCTAAATTCTCCTTTTACTGTCTTAAGCACCTATTCATGCCGCATACTCCTATTCTCGAACCTCCAATCTAACATCTCTCTTCCCACTCACCGGAACGGGGTAAACGCCCAAGTCCGCTCTGGCGCTTTGTACCTGTCGCAGTCACTATAGCGCCAACCAATAATTACCCCATGATCCTTCATTCAATCAGATAACGGCCCCCTCAACAATATTAAGCGTCTGATATTATTTTCTCTCGTCATTGGTCTTGTCAGCATCCTATCCGCAGCGTTCCGCGCATGCACCCCTTTTTCCATCTCAATTCTTGATTTACAATCTGACATGCATGTCTCCCAGGATGTGTACGTACCACCACTCCCACCCCTACTGTATGTACCAACTTTTCTCAGGTACCGGTCAGCTTCATTCCATAAGTGATCGGCATGTTGCAAGGTTTCTGATACTCTCTAAGAAGACCACTTTGCAAGCTGTTCATCTAATAATCAATGTCCTACCCGTACATTGGAAGCGAAATCACATTTCCAAAATCCATAATTAACAGAGATCGTTATTGCAGAATCATCGTGTTAATGGACAGGCATGCTGCCAACTTCAAGCTTGGTTGTGAAACGAGGTTCGCGTGATCTTTGGGTTCATTCAACGCAATCCGTCCTGGTCATGACGTGGAAGTCGTGCGTTCCTGAAGTAGTGGGGCCTATTTGAGATGCCTTTGATTAATATCGATGAGAAATACCCGTAACGAATAACTATGATAGGTTTCCACGAGACCTGTCCGTTATGAGCATCTATGAATATACCCTTAATGATACACGCAGGCTCGACTTCGAATGCACGATCTTCATTGTTTGGGCCCTGCAGTACGACTTCACAAAACCTTCATAAGAGTTGAGATGGTTCCTGGAACGTTGTCTCCATTTTCGTCGATGGAAGACGCTCGCAAGACATTTGCAAGAGCCGTCTCCGCGCCCTCCACCTAAACTACATAAACCATTAGAAGCCGAACCACCCTACGCCAAGCTTGCATTTTTGGATGAGATGAAAGACCGAGAACTTGGAGCCCCGAGGAGCAAATCGCATCGTGGAAAGTTTGTGTTTCGAAGTCGGAAAAGAAAGCCGCACACAACCAGACCCAATTGCTCGCCAATATGATCGCTCAGTTGTCCATATAGGTGCCGGAGTCGACGCCATCTTCAGGGAATTCACTATGCCGGGGTTAATTAGGAAGGGGATTAGAAGATGAGGTGGACATACGGAAGGGCAACATCAAAACGCTCTTCGATTTGCTTAAGAATTGCCTCGTCGTCAGGGCTGCTGACGAACGAGATACTCAGACCCTTGGTACCAAATCGGCCAGCACGACCAACACGATGCAGGTACGAGTCTGCCTTCTCTGGCATGTCGTAATTGATCGCCACGTTGATTCGCTCCACGTCGATACCACGACCGAAGATATCAGTGGACACACAGATACGAGTCTGGAACTCCTTGAATTCTTTATACCTCTTAATGCTGTGGGAACGTTAGGTTCAACTCCATTGGTACAGGAAAATAGGACATACCGCTCTTCTTGGCCGATACCCGAGTGGACCGCAGTGCTGGGGAAGTTGCACTCGCGGAGCAACTTATCAAGCTCCGTGCAGCGTAGAGTGGATCGCACGAAGATGATGACTTGATTGAACTCAAGCGTATCGAGAAGATCGTTGAGCTTACGATTCTTCTCGCGCTCATCGAGCTTGATGTAATACTGCTGGAGACCGTGCAGGGTCAACTTCTTCTCGTCATCAACATAGATCTCAAGCGGATTCTGCATGAATTTTTTGCAAATCACACGGACGTCCTTGGAGAGAGTGGCGGAGAACATCATCACCTGTTTGTGCGATGGGGTCGCCCTGAAGATCGATTGAACATCATTGCGCATGTCTGTGAGATGGAGTTAGAATGAGTAGAATGGAAATTTGTTGTATGAACTCACCAGGCTGATCTAGCATCTTGTCGCACTCATCAAGTACGAAGTGCTTTAGGCTTGAGAGACGGAGCTTCTTGTCGCGGACAAGAGCGTTGATACGACCTGGTGTTCCGACGATGATATGAGGGTGCGTGTCCTTGTTAGAAAGGATCTCTATATCCTTTTGGACCGGGGTTCCGCCGTAGAAGACGCCAACCTTCACATCAGGAAGGAACTTCGCGAAGCGAGCGTACTCGTTTTTGATCTGGTACGCCAATTCGCGGGTGTGGCACATGACGAGAATTGTAGCGACGCCATTTTCAGGTTTCTCGTCCATCTGCTGAAGAGTTGCCAGTACAAAGACAGCTGTCTTTCCGAGACCAGATTTGGCCTGGCAGAGAACATCGTTGCCAAGGATGGCTTGGGGGATGGTAACTTGCTGGACTGTAGGCAAGAAAGACAATGTCAGAAAGATATCTTAAATAGATCGAACGAAGTGGTGGGGAGAGAGAGCGTCCGTCCATCGTGCAGTGTGTTATCGCAAGCCCCGTGGGGACAAGCCAACAATTCCAACAGATCCAACTTTTGCACCACCCTAACAGCGCAGTAGCCTCCTCTTGCTCCACCGCAGACATTCCCAACCATAACGGTCGTCTTAAACAGCCAATGACAAACATCGAGTTACAACAGAGTTTGTGTAGTGCAAGACCGGGGCAGGCCTCATCATACGATAGCATGACCGATCCAGCTTGTCTGCGGTGGAAAGAAATTGCACCCGGTCTCTTTGATCGTGCTCGCGATGGAATATCGATTTGCGATGACATCGCCTCGTTGCGTAGATGGACGGGTGCTCTCAGGTGGATGGAAGGCTGAGGGGAATGTAATTAGACTAACCCTCGGACGGATGTTCGAAGCCACAATCCGTGATCGCTCTGACGAGCTCGTCCTTCAGTAGGAAATCGCGGAAACCAGTGGAGTGTATGCCGACATAACTGCCCTTCTTGTCACCAGCATCAGCAGGCGCGTTGAGGCCTCCTTTGGCTGCAGCGGCGCTGCCGTTCGCTGGCGCCTCGGTGGGCTGTATCTCCTCGTCGGAGTAGTCGATGAGGTCCTCCTCGTGAGACATGGCGAGATGAAGATCCGAAAAGTAGAAGTGAAGCTGGTGGTGGGGTGTGTGGAGAAGAGTGAGCTGTGAGCAAGGCTGCCAAACAAAGCGGTCGCAGGCGAAGCTGTGACTCGGCGCGCACGCTGTGCAGTAAAGTCGATCTTATCGGCCGGCGCAGAGCACAGGAAGTGAGGAAGTAGATGAGGCGGCGAGGTGAGATATCGAGAGGTGGGGGTTGAGGTGGGCAAGAAGGAAGGTGTGAGAAGGCGGCGATGATGTTTAGCTGCAAAAAGTCTTGGCCAAGCTGCGCTAACCCAAGGCGTCAGGCAAACCGAGCGTCTGTGCGCTACATTTTTCGACTCTCCCAAAAACGGCACCACACACCTGCAACCAAGATTTTGAATCCTCAAAGCACCATGGTCACAGACAAGCCCGACGACAAGCCCAGCGACATGGTTAAGAGAAAGCCACCGAAGAACGCAAAGCCCGGAAAGACCAAGAGCGTGCCTAATAAGCACCTTCACGCCAGAACTACCTTTTTGTACCAAGCAGCCACGTACTTGACGCTACAGACCGCCGCCGCCGTTGAGACAGGGGAGAAACAAAAAGTGAATTCAGGTAGTGTAGCGATTCAGCCTTCTTGTGGGGGAGAGACCGGCTTCTCTACGCTTGCTCTCCAACTAGGATCTCACTTGCGCGCCGTATCACTTAAAGGGCAAGTACGGCTCTCAACTGACCTGAAGCGAACCGTGTGCAAGACATGCAATGCCATCCTCATACCGGGCCAGACATCAACCCAGGTAGTGGAAAATGAAAGCAAAGGCGGGAAAAAGCTATGTGCCGATGTCTTGGTGATCGAGTGCACGTTTTGCGGTAGCAAGAAGCGATTTCCAGTCGGAGCAGCACGACAGCAACGGAAATCTAAGCGTGCGATGAAGAAGGGAGAAGTGCCTCCTAGCAAATTTCCAGTAGACGTCGATCAGTCCACTACGCCTATGATCCTGAGAGGCACAGATCAAAAGCCCAGTTCGAGTTAAGGTACCGCGATTTCCGAGTATGCCGCGATAAGGAAGCCTCTTGGAAGGTGTCTGGCCCTTACGATTTCGATTCAGTCGAGGCATCATTTGTACTCTGTATCTCCCGTGCGAGTCATTCAGCTGATATTGGCTTCGAGTATTGCTGAAGATGGTTCATATATGTCGATATTCGATGGGACTCTCAAACGGCTTTATACAGACTCGTCTCTCTCTATTTGCTTCTTCAAGAATGTCACAAGGTCGTCCAACTGCTCTGGTTCCTTCACCCAGTGCCCCTCTCTAGCAGCCCCGACGTACTCCCGCATTTCAGTTTCAACCTTAAGAGATTGGAAGATCGACGACAGGTCGTGACAGTTGGTCACACTGACTACGAGATCCTATCACGCAGAAAAGCAATCAGCAAGGGTTTTGTGTACTCGGGAAGTCTTAGAAGAATTACGGACATCAGTTCCATGCCCCAGGCAGACTGGCATCTCCTGTAGACACTCCTGGACAGCATCCACGGAAACCAGAGGATCAAGCCCTAAGATCTCGAGGAAGGTGGTGGAAAGTTGCTTGACTCTCGCGTCCTGATGTTGGAGTGGTTCACCAACACCTGCGGCGCTCTTCGCTTCCCTGGTAAACGGCATCCAAGCGCCTATCCCAACGAACGCTCTCAAACTCCCCTTCGTTGCCGCCGCTCCAGTAAACAGCGACCACAGCGCCGTCGCCGACCCTTGCGAGAATCCGCCGAGGATAATCCTATCCGACTTCCCACCCAGCCTCTCAGCTTCCTCCTCAATAACACTTCTAACGAGAAGGATTCCATCTCTCAATCCGGCCACTTGGAGATCCTGCCTCTCACTTAGGTCCTCAAGGGAAAATGTATCGCACCACGCAGACCGCATCTCTTTGAATGGCGTACACCACCTTTCACCAGCATCTGGAAACACCCAACGGAAACTCGGAAAGCAAGCCGGCAGATTCTTGGGTGGTGCGGATGTTTTGAGCGCGAATAGGTCATTAGCAAATACCTTAGCTGTACTGCCCCTTCCATGGAGGAGGATGACTGTGTGGGTGTGTGGGCTGCCGGATTGTGGCTCAACAATGTAAGGGGCTGGGTTCGACATGTTAGGTGCGCGTTAATTACCAGTCTGGATATTCAGATTTCCTTTTGAAGGGCAGCATGATGCCGAATTTATATGCTATCATGGTTGAATTTCAGGCAGCCACCATTCGATGCGAGGAATACGGTACCGGCTCTATTTTTAGCTACATTGAAAATTATTGAAAAGCCTTTGAGGTTAGCGGACAGAGGTGGTCAACCATAGCAGTGTCTTCCTTTTGGAATCAAATGCTTTCAGTATGAACGCGAACTCGGTCTGTCTTCTACGATTGCTACGCGGCTAACGACTACAGTTTGCAGTACGTCCCCATTGCTTTGCGTGGATTTCGTACCTGTCTTTGTCTCTTGTCGTGAATGATTAAAGCATTTTACTTCGTAGTGAAAGAGAGCACTCGACTTCGTCTACCCGCAATATCTCAGCGTATGAGTTTCTTGAAAGAATTTTACGCACACTCTAGTACCTTTTATCACAAACCCAGTGTGCTCATTGTGTAACATAGGTGGACAAAAACTTTCTTTAAACCGCATGCTCTATTCCACTTCATGTTTTTTATTTCTTAACAAGCGCTATTATTCGCACACGACCTTCTACTTCAGATTATTAACTACTATTCATGTTGGTCGAGTTTTTGGCATGAATTTACTCAGTATTAGACACTCTCGCTATCGAGATTCACTACGAAGTACAAAACTATTAGAGACTTGAATGGAGATGAATTTAGACAGATGAGTTGTGTTTCTACTAACTGTATCCTTCGAGACATCTTCTCGCTTTGCGTTCCACGGGTATGCCGTGAAACTCTATTTGCAAGACATGAGAGGCAAAGCGTCCAGGACTCATGGCTGAGTTAGGTCGAGGAAAATTCCTGAGATGTGAGCAACTCTAGCGAATAGAAACAAGGAAGTGATTACCACGATGCATTGTGCTTGTATGAGCAAGATAATCAAATCTTGAGAACCTTTACAGGCAAAGTGAAAGTGATTTTCTACTTCGCCCTTTGTTAACATCATCTCAAAATAAGACAAGTATGGAGATACGAGCACACAGTATTCTGTCTATGTACTCTACCCCTGACTAAATTATAAGTGCAGTCTACGGAGCATAACTTTCAGCGTTTGAAAATAATCAGAGGTGGATTGTATTAAAACCTGGAAGCACTGGGATTTAAGTGGATTTTGGGATATGGGAAGATTTCAAAATATATTAATGACACGTTCGGAGTGCGAAGTGCTGAGGGAAGCCTATATTGAATGTAAATTGTATATAATATTACTATTGGAAATTCCAAGAGCACCTGTTTACGCAAGAGTTTGAACACTTATCTTATGGTACTTTTGGACGCAAATGTTCTTCGCGGACTAATTTCAAGACAAGATCGAATACAAGTAAGAACTTTTAGCTGACCCATTGCACAAAGAGAGGGATCCCATCGGACCTACCTACTTTATGATTGGATTTAACTGCCTCGCAGGCAAGACCGCCTCGTGCTCCTCACGATCCTCAGGATCATCCGGGAGCTTCCAACCCACGCCGTCGAGACAAGCATCGATAGTCAAGTCTTCAATGTGCATGACTTGATCACGTAAATTTCTACGGACTGAATCAAATATATTTTCGAGGTTCACTAGGTTCTCGTCATCGGAGTCACAGTCGAGATTCATGCCATCCAGTTTGGCGAGAATCAGGCTGAGCTTCTCTAGGTATGCTGCTTCGAGCTTTGTCTCAGCCTCTTGCATAGTAAATTTGAAGATCCTGATGCGGTGTGGAATGGCATTCCAGGCGTCTTGGTGGCGTTGATGAATGAAGACGACGTCGACGCCTTCGACAACTGCCTTCTCCCAGTTGAATGATGGTCGGACACCCCGGTTGAGAATGACCTCAATCCTGCTTACGCGCTGGGAGTAGGTGGAAAGCGACGCCTTAATCTGGGTTTGACGCGCCTCGAGCGCCTTGATCACTTGGACTTCGCGGCATTTGAGACCGTTAGCTCCACGGCCGCAATCTTCCTCCTTCCGAACGGTCTGCACTATGTGCAAGCCGTTGAAGCAAAATTTTGGAGCCAGGACCAAGACGTGCCCTGCTATGCGGTTGGCTGACTTGCAAGGTTTCAAGAGAACCTTGCGCGAGTGGCCGCATGCAAACTTGAGCTTAGAGAGTTGACACATTGTGAGATGTGCTTCTTAGGCTTTAGTCTTTGGGAAGTGTGCTTTGGGTTGATGTGGGAGGAGGTAATCTGAATTTTCTTTGACGTCAGATCTATGCGGATGTTTGGGGAAGTATATTCGGGAAGGAAATAGCGGTGTTTATATGGTGGTTCTGGTGTGTATCGAGTAAAGATTATACACGTAGGAAAGCAACATTGTATATTAGCAACAAGTACCCAATCCCCTCAGAGCATCTGGTCATGTGCCTGTCGAACCCTGAAAAAGTATCACTGAGTATTCTCCAATATTTGCACAGTGATGATGGAATATTCTTTATGAAGGCAACGTGCGCACAGGCTCAATGAAGCATTGTAGGAATACAGAATGAGGTAATTGCCAACGAACGGGGATTATTTGAGGGAGATATTTCTTCGCTTTTATTTTTGCAGTGTTTATTTGTTCATTTCTTGTTATAGTGAAATGACACAAGATGTGACTGTAAGATAAGAAAGGCCTATGTGGTGTTTGTCAGCACTTGAGATGACAATCATTAAACTCCACCTTCTTACAATGTGGGGCCGTGATGATAAGAGACGAGGTTGAGGGTGCTTAACTTTGCTCGTCCATGGAATGTAGAACGCGCTTGCACTAATACGCTAGGTAAGCCGATTCGCGAATGAAGTCACCTTCTCATCGATCGCATTTCTCTCAACAACCACAACGTATTTCAAGATGCCATTTCCACAGCAGATACCATTAATTTCTCTACCTTCAGCATCCTCTAAATGCATTTCTGGTCCCTAATATCGCCTGCCTCAAGAGGCATTGGCTTCGCACTTGCAAGGAGGGTTCTACAGACGACAAATGCGCCGGTTGTTGTAACAGCACGTAAAGATCTTGGGAAGGCGAAATGTGAGCTTCTCGAAGGCCTGGATGTTGATGATGAGAGGTTGACGGTTATGGAGGTCGATGTGCTAGGTACGCGATCTCTCGATTTCCGATACTATATTATTATGTGCAATTTATTGCAAGAATCAACATTATTCATCATGTAGCTGACTGAGAGATTATAGATGAATCCACCATTAGCAATGCAGCGGCTGCATGCAAGGGCAAATTCCCTTCCAGCTCCCACCAACTCCAACTCGCTTTCATCGTACCAGGGCTACTCTTTCCTGAAAAATCGCCTGCGCAAATAGACGCCGAAGATGCTCTATTGACGTTCCGTACCAACACGATCGGACCTATGCTCATGCTCAAACACTTCTCACCTTTCCTACCCAAGAAAAATGCATTCCAAGGTGAGACTGAGGATCGGGAAGTTTTCAAAGGCCTGCCATCGATCTCAACAACCGCCGTTATGTCCGCCCGTGTCGGTAGCATAACAGACAACCGTCTGGGCGGCTGGTATAGCTACCGTGCCTCCAAAGCTGCTGTCAATCAAGTCGTGAGGACATTCGACAACCATCTCCGAGCCATGTCCGGAGACAACGCAATGGCGCTTGCTCTGCATCCTGGGACTGTGAAAACTGGGCTGAGCAAAGAGTTCTGGGGAAGCGTGAAGAAAGAGAAGCTGTTTGATCGTGATTGGGTCGCTGAGAGGCTGGTCGATGTAGTCAAGAGTGTTGGAGTCGACGGACGGGGAAAGTGCTGGGACTGGGATGGGAAGGAAGTACCGCCTTGATACCGCCATCCTTTGAGCGTGAAGCGTCAGAACTTCTTCGGCATGTCATATTCACCACAGCATTTTCATCGGAAGCATTGATGCATCCACTTATTATCATTTTTACTTCGACGCTATCGATATTCTTCGTTTGCACTTCCAAGTCGTTCTCCCATGAATCGCGACAACCTGCACTCTTCTATGGCATAGGAGCAAGATGCATGAACGATGTAGCGCTGAGCACCAGGTGATATCGTTTATTGTTAACCCTTGTTTTCGGTTTCCAATCTAGCGTTGGTTCCGGAGGAGAGAAGAAGCCGAACACAAATCTACGTTGGTACTCTCTTCACAACCCGAAACAATCAACAGCGATTCTAATTTCATCGCGGCGGAACGTTTCGATCGCCCGCTTTCGTCGATCGTGAAGCCTTCCTCGGGCGGCTTTCTTCCTGAGTAATGGCAGAGTGAGTGAAAGAGACGAGTGAGAGTTCCGGCTGTGCCCCCATCTGCCTTTCAATTTCCTCTGTCCAGAAGGAACAACAATGGCGGAAGTTCAAACGCGGAGGAGAACACGGACCAAAGTCCGGCAGAGGGACAAGGCGTCGAGGTGGGAGCCAAAATGACCAACAATGTTGGAAAAGGGGACACCTAGAGAACATATGAAGGGAATGACATTGAATAAGTCATGAAAAGAGAAGCGGAAACAGACGACGATGTTGGAAGGAGAAACACGAAGACGAATTTTGGTAACGACAACGCGAAGACGTAAGTCTGTGAACAAAATCCGCATAAGATGTAGGATGAAAAGTGAAGACAACTGAATGTGGATGATATTTAGGCATTGGAGGATTGGGTCGTCTGGCAGATTCACGACCTCGAGAAGTATTGGTACATGCAAGGCCTTTGGATGTGGGTTGATTCAACAAATAAAATTGCTCGTAAGGAATGTAACAGTGTTCCGCCCAACTATGCAATTATGAAAACGAATGCGAGGGTATCTTAACGTCGTACATGTACAGATTGGTCCTTTCTCATACACAGATGTCCACCCACTTCCTTGATCTTCAGCCGATATAGAAACTCGCAGTTCCTCGTTACTTCCAATCCGAAGGCAAGCATCTGAACCCTTACCTCCTCAAAATCCCGCATTTCAACTTCCGATTCCGATATCTCCAATACATATTCCTCTACCCCTTCCTCATCGACCCAATCCCGGAACTCAACGTCGATGCTCCTGCTGGTGGTGATGATGACCCCTGCGCCTGGAATTTTCCCCCAAACTTCTCCGGCTGCGCGTGGAACGGCTTCGAAAAACTAGGCGGCGACCGTGTAATCGGCATTTCGTACACTGTCGTCGCGGCCGGCATCTCGTGTGCCACTGCTACCACCGGCGGAGGGTAGTGCGGGTTCTGATCTAACGGATTGGGATGTTGGAATGGCATGGGAGAATTGGGGTTCTGTGGCATAGGGGGTGGCGGATGGTATGTGAAGTCGGTTGCCCGCTGGGTGACGGTTAGACTCCGTGTGAAGGGTGAGTGTTGGATTGGGGTGGAGAATTCTGGCGCGGAGCGTTGGGTTAGTGAGCGTGAGAAGGAGGTTTGTGTGTGGGCGCTGTGGGGCGTTGCGGGGTGTGAAGGTGGATAGTCTGGATGGGTATGCGTGGGTGGGTAGTCTGGATGCGGTGGCGGGTGGCTGTACTGTGGCCACATGTCGTCGGGGCCCTTGTGCATGTTTGGTGTGCCGAAGGCGGTTTGCATTGTGCGTGTTGATTGCGTGCGCGACATGTCGTGCGCGTGCGTGAGGGAGCGAGAGTCGGTTTCTGGGCCGCGTTTGCGTCGTCGAATAATGAGGCATGCGAAAATTCCTGCACAGAGGAGCCCGAACCCTGCGATGCCGCCTACGGCGCCGGCAATAATGGGCGTTTTGTTGGATTTGGATGGCTCGGAGGAGGTCGATGTGGGGGAGGCGGCCGCCGATGGATTAGGGATGAATCGTGTGGCGGCTCTTACGCCGGGCGTATATGTTCGTGAGAATTGGACTTTGAGATCTCGGTTTTTGAACCCGTTCGCTGGGGCTGTGGCCGTGGCACCCCCTGACGCGGCACCGCCGACTACTTTAATGATCTCGTTTGGTACTTTGTATGTGGTTAGTTTGGGGTTGAATTGAGCCCATTTTTCTTTGGCCTGGCCGAGATTGAGGCCGTGCTGTCCGTAGATGGTGGGGACGTCACAGTCGGACGAGTTGGTGAAGTGGCCGCCCATGATAATCATTTGGGAGTTGCCGATGACATTGCAGGTTAGGGAGTGGTGGGGAAAGACGGCGCCGATATTATCTTCTTCTCTCGGCCAGAACTGGTTGACTATTAGATATGCTGTGGTGTGGAAGAATCGCAAGACTATCAGCTGGAAATAGAGAAATGCATACCTTGATCCATTTGAATGATGGTAGACTTAGCACATATACGTCTCCATATCCCACGCCTTGGTCTATCGAAGCACCGCCGTAGAGATAACTGGATCGGCATTAGCAAGCATTCCAACACAGGCGAAACGGGAGCGCAAACATGTTATACGACGAACGGTCTTCAGCCCAAGTAGCACCCGCACAGAACCTTCGTCGGTCTTCTGGTACTTCACCGCTTGCGGTCTCGGTGTACCATTTGTTATTTCCGACATCGTACATGAATATTTGCTATGGCAATGTAAGCAACTACCGACCAATTCGCTTTTTCACTCAGAAACGTACGCTCATTGAGATCTATACCTGTTAGCGAGTGATGGTAAATGGATAAAACAGAATACTTACTCCATTGACCGTGGAATTGGCCACTTGTACCCCACCGAAATATACAAGAAGCCCAGCATCACCCACGGGTAGGTATACCATTGCGCCTTCTGCGCGAGGAACATCGTCGGGGCCAGATTGATTTCGAAACGAGCCCTTTAGCATATCATACACGATCATATCATTGAGAGCGGTGCGATCACCGTATCCCGGCACGGAGGTGTTGGTGAGCCATCCACCATAGTAATAACCTCTGGCTTTATCTTGCACAGTCGCACCAGCTCCTACTGCTGTTAGTCGTCTGTCGTGCTATCGCAGCGATCCACTTACCCCATGATGCTCGATTAATGTCCGTTGTGCTAGCATTTGAGACGTTCCAAGTATTGTAAACAATATCGTAGTACCAGAGCGCAAACTCGTCAGGCTTTTCGTTTCCGAACTCGCCGCCATACTGATATACGATTTTGTTCGCTTCGTCCGACCAAAGGATCCCGCCGTGGACAGATGGAACGGTTTCGTTTTTAGCAAGTAGAGCTTGTTGGGGGAAGCCTTCGTTGTCTTCATCGAGGTTGCCAGCTTTGAGCCATGTGCCTTTATGATGATATGTTAGCAAAGAACAGAGCAGTGACAACTATGTCAATTGTGGTTGAGAAGAGCCCGTACTGGAGTAGTTAAGAGAGCCCGCTGAGATGGGTGACCAGTTGACTAGTCCTCCATCGATGTAGAGGTTGCGATCTACAACCTGTTTATCTATATTTAGTATCTCGTCCGAGTAAACTCGAGCATATCAACCTACAGTTGTCTGATGGCCGTGCAATCGACAAAAGTCCTTCAACGGGTCCTTCTGCTGAAAAGAAAGAGAAACGAACGACAGAATGAAAAGTAAAAAGAATGAAAACATTATGTCAAGCACTTCGACGTGCGTGTAGCTTCCGCGAGGCTGACCCACATGGGAGGGAATGAAATTCGGGGAAAACAGAGCAAAGGCAAAGTGCTGGCACGTAGTCTTTAAAGTTCCGCATTACGTCTCCCAGACCGCAGCGTATGTATACCGCGTTCCTGCGCCCCAATCACCGGTGCCAACATTTCTTAGCCCTTCGCGGGAAAGTGATGTGTATTTGCGGAAATGTGTCGTGAGAGGTCACAATCATGCCAGGGTGTGGCGCGGTCGACGTAGCGAAGCCGGGGGTAAGCAGGAGAGGTGAACCAGCTCGGCCCGCGTGTCAGAGTCGCGATGAACTCCGAGCGAGAAGTCTTAGGAATGTGCGAATGATCCCGGCAAGCATCTGGATGGAGGGACTGCGATATATTTTTCTTTGGTGCAGGCGCGCAAGCAGCTACGAAAAATGTACAGGCCATGGTGCAGGACGTGGAAGAGCACGTCTTGCATCCAAATAAATCGAAGAAATGCGAATCAGAGTACGGAAACTCCCAGTTTCGAGTGAGAAAAAGGCCTCGGCCAGAAACGGAAACTCTCAAGACGAAGGGGCTTGAGAAATGACGCCGCTGAGAAAGTCCCGAAGGATTAGGGCCAAGGATGGCTGGCACCAGCTGTCAAAGAAAGGTGCCTTTACAAGCCCGAAAAATCCCCATTATCAGCCGCAGCCCTGAAGCCCCAGACGCCTCATCGAGGCTTGGAGACACGCGACAAACATGATATGATAACGCGAACTCGAATTCCGTTGGCCATGACTGGTGCGATGATGGAAGAGGGAGGTTGGCAGCATCGGAGTGTTGAAGAGGTAAAACCGCGCTTTCCCGATACGGTTAAATGGCAGCGGACTTCGTGGTAAAGACCATTGACCGTAAATGTCTGTAGCGACATCTTGTGAAGGCATTGTGTTCCAGGTTCCATTCGACTGATCGGTGCCTCGAGACTGCAGTTCAGAGACGAGACAAGTTTTGAGTCCAAAACTCGAATTATCACTGTGACACTCCCAGATGGCTTAGCATGAAATGGTGTCGAGACACGATGCCATTTCATCTGATATAAGCAAGCAAGAATAGATGGTCATAGTCATTCAGTTCGCTAAGCTTTTCCACAAAATCTTACTCTTTGGAGAAAAAGCATCGGTCGCATGCGTGACGGGGTATTTACGGATTCCCCTAAGCACCATTGACCCGATACTCTAACGCCCTTGTTTAAGACACTTTGGGACACATTTTCAACTTATGCTTATGTAGAAGGGATAGTCTTATCCTGTATTCGTGAAGTAAGCCAAAATGCAATTATTCAGGCTTTCGCCAACCTATGTCAATGCGTACAAGCTGATACATCAAAATCGATGTCTTTGAAGTTGAGAACCTTGCTTTTAGAGTCATCAGCCACACCAAGATCAGCTACGAAGAGCGTATTTGGTATCGACTTGGCCAGAAAGAGGGGCCTTAATACCCTTTTATGATGGAGGAGATCCCTACGATAACTGAATTTTGGGCCCAAGACTCCTCGCTATCCAACCAATCCTGGACTAATTAACGAGCCCCCTCTGTTTACATGTCCCAGAAAATGCGCTCCATATGTGCCTATTCAACTCATGCCCTAGGCTTTCTTTGCCTTCTTCTTGGGCGGCGCCTCAACGTCCAAACCAAGCTTCTCTACCAAATCCTCAAAGTTGCACGTGTTGATTCCCATATCCTTAATTTTAGCCAATTTGTCTGGACCAGGCTTAGCACCGAGTACAACCAGCTCGACAGACTTGTTCAGCGACTTCGCGAACGTAGCTCCAACGCCCTCAAGCAATTTCTCCGCTTCGGGGCGCTTCATTCCTTCAATGTTGCCCGTGATCAGAAGCGTCAGGCCGTCGACGGAGTCGGGTGCATCGCCAGTGCTGATGCTGGGAGCCTTCTTCTCTGGCTTCACCTCCACGCCCAATTTCTCGGCAACGTCTTTCCAGGGGATGGTTGCAATACCCATATCCTTGATCTTGGCCAACTTGTCGGGTCCAGGATCGGCGCCAAGAATCACGAGCTCGACTTGTTTGTTGAGCGATTTGGCGATGGTAGCGCCCGCGCCCTCGAGGATAGCGTTTGCAGACTTGCGGTCATGGCCTGCGATGGCACCGGTGACGATTACCGTCTTGCCGTCGAGGTCGGTGTCACCTGACGAAGCGCTCGCCTTTGCAGCTGGCTTGGGAGCGGGGTCGGCCTTTGCTTTCGTGTTCGCTTTGGCTTTGGGTGCTGCTTTGGCTTTGCTCTTTGGTTTGGGCTTCTGGGAGATAATTAGCCGGATATAAACAAAGAGCGAGACCTGGCGGGAAAATCGCAATTGCAACGTCTAATCTCGCGCGGACAGGGTCATTCTCACCTCTTCGGCCTCTTCCTCCTCCTCCTCTTCGTCGTCCTCATCCTCGTCGTCGGCACCAGCAGGTCCCGCATCGCCATCAGCCTTGATCTCCTCAATCACCTCATCCCAATCTTTCGACTCAATGCCCAGTTTCTCGATCTTCTCAAGCTTGTCAGGGCCGGCGTCCGCACCCAGCACCACAAGCTGCACTTTTTTGTTCAAGCTCTTTTCGATTGTCGCGCCGGCGTTGACGAGGATCTCTTCGGCTTCCTTGCGCTTGTAGCCGTCAATGGCACCGGTGATGATGACCGATTTACCCTCCAAGGCGTTAGGCTTGACCGGAATTGGGGCCGGACCGCTTTTCTTTGGAGGCATAATGACCGTAGAAACACGAGAGAGAGAGAGAGATGAAATCGAAATAAGTACAGATAGAGAATGCGACAGTTGCGAAAGGCACAATTGACTGGGTTTGAAGGCGAAGGGGGGTGATGATGAAGAGGAACAGGTGAGAATGGGGCGGCGTAGACTTTTAAGTAGGATCATAACCGCTGCGGCAACGTCATGTCAGCGACGGATTGATTGTTTGGCACCTCAATCACCAGGCAACAACCGCGCCAGCACGTGAATCCGCGATAGTTGCAAGAGCTTTGCTAGCTCGAGAGTAGTCGACTGATTACTGAGAGAGAAAATGGCGAGGCAGCAACAAGGCCTGATGGCGAATTCGCAGCAGAAACCGTCAGCTCAAGCGCCCGCCACAGCACCGCTTGCGCTGGCGCAAAGCTCCCTCGGCGGACAGGTAGAAGAATAATGTGGACCTCAATTGATCCTGTGAGCCTCTTGCCAGCAGCCTGGAGTGGAATTGGCAGCCAATCTGGAGAAGTCTCGAACGATGCATCTCATAATGACTTGTCGCGGCTGTCCATTCATGCATCATTTTAGATGACTGAGTGGCAATTGACATTGTTCGACATTGGCTCGGATGGAGAGGTTTCTAGCAGCTTGCATCCGTAAGAAGTGAATTCTTATATGTCTTTCCGATGTGCAACGAAGGACGAGGAGAAGAACAAGAGTATGTAACGAACGAATTCCTCACCGAGCGATGAAATATGAGGTGCAGCGTCCAGCGAATCAGAGCCCATTTCGCCCGCACTAGAGAGTTGCTGACAACCTACCTCAAGAGAACAGGCGCGTGTGGACCGCAACTCAACCATCCTATCTCTACCCTGGCTTCTTGGACCAACCTCACCGTCAGCATTCAACATATAAGCTGTACACATCGCTGCCCGTAATCATGGGCATCAATACGATTATCCTCGCTCTCCGCGTTGCGCCGCAGTCTCATCTTCCTCCACCACGCCCCCCCCTCGCATCACCATGTCCGTAAAGCCAGAACACCTCGAAATTTTCGCCCCCCTCAAATGGGCCCTCCCCATGCTCACCTCCCCCGACTGGCTTGTCCACGAGCGCGACCGAGGATACGACGCCGTTAAAGAGGGATTCGACCGCCATTGTCGCGTCGCGATGCGCGGCTACAACATGGTACAGCACTGGGTAGAGCTAACCCAGCTCCCCACTCCCGGGTCCAACATTATCAAGAAGACGGTCTCGCTCTGCAAATGTGGCGACGGGCTCAACGGCTTCCCGGGCATCGCTCATGGCGGAGCGGCGATGACGCTGATGGATGAGGCGCTGGGATATGGGATGGTGGCTAGCGAGTCAGCGCTCAAGGGCGGCAACTGGCTTGAGCTGCTACCAGACTGGAGAAAGATGCTAGATGAGGGGAGACCGTTGTCGGAGGTGTTGAATGGGGTTATGGTTACGGCGAAGTTTGACGTCAAGTTTCTGAGCCCGATGCCTTGCCCTGGTGTGGTAGGCATTGAGGTTGACATTTTGGAGCACAAGGAGCATAAGATCAAGATAAGAGGAGTGATGAAGGATGGGAATGGGAAGCCTCTGATTCAGGCAGATGGGCTGTGGGTTCGGATCGGCGGTGCTGCGAAGCTATAGTCGTTCGTAGATGTGGAGGCTCGGGAGAGAAACTCATTTGCATTTAACGGATATTTAAACATTGCACACCGCGTCCTCTCCATCATACTTGTACCTCGGACTAGAGCTGAATTTCCATGAAGAGTATCTCGCTCGAAGCGGCAATAATTGTGAACACTAGCCCTCGCTTATCTTATGAGACCCCGGCAAGAATTTCTCCAGCCCACAAAAAGTCCTCCATAGCAACAAACAACCAGCACCTCACAAAATGGCCGCTCAAACGTCCGAGGAAGACATCCTCCTTGCCAAGCGCATCATATCCGCCGCTGAGCGCCACGACCTCCCCGCTCTCAAAATCCTTCTCAAAACCGGCTCAGCAAATGTCCAAGATCCCACCGCAACAGTTGCAACATCGCCGCTTCACGCCGCAATTGCGGCTTGCGGCAAGGCTAAAGATGGAAATGAGGCAGATGATACTGCTGTCAAGACGGTGGAGCTGTTGCTTCAGAATGGCGCGATTTGGAATGATTTGAATAAGGAGGACGACACCCCTGGTTGTATAGCACTGAGACTGGGCCAAAAGAAAATCTATGAGATGATGGTGGAGGCTGGTGTGCGTGCAGAGCTTCTATTTGCTAAGATGGAGGCGCTTGGCTTGGGACAGGTCCAAGTCGAAGTCGAAGTTGAGAGCCAAGAACAAGTTGAAGCCGAGGAAGAAAAGTCACGCGACGAGGAGCCCTCACCCAAGAAGCAAAAACTCTCCAGCGGGGACGCAAATCCCGTGCAAGAGTCCATAACAGACAAAATCCTTGACGATGTCTCCCTTGACAATAAAGCTTACCTGAAGTCCCAACTCCGATACCAACCCGGCATCCTGCTCGACTCATCCGACAACGCCGTGATGATGGACTGGGAGACTCAGATCATGCAGTGCCACGCCACTACACTCATTCCAAAGCCCAGTCTACGTGTCATGAACGTTGGCCATGGAATGGGCATCGTGGACACGGCTATCCAGACCCACGAGCCGGCTGAGCATCACATTGTCGAAGCGCACCCGCAGGTGCATCAGCGATTAAGGGAGCAAGGTTGGTACGATAAGCCAAACGTGACGATCCATGAGGGAAGATGGCAGGATGTGCTTCCTAAGCTTGTGGAGCAGGGTCTGGTGTTGGATGCTATTTACTACGACACATTTGCGGAGGATTACGGTGCGCTGAAGGAGTTCTTTGCAGATTATGTAGTGCAGCTTCTTGACAAAGATGGGAAGTTTGGGTGGTATAATGGGCTGGGAGCGGATAGGCAGATCTGCTATGATGTCTACACAAAGGTATGTTGCACATCTACGAAAAAAAATATGCGTCGAATTGAAAATGCTGATAATTAACGAAAAGGTCGCCGAGATGGACCTTTACGAAGCTGGCTTCGACACTGAATGGGAAGAGATCGAGGTCCCAGCTGGTTTGCACGGAAGTGAGCAGTGGAAGGGTACCCGAAGGCCATATTGGACGATCGACGTTTACCGGTTGCCGGTAAACACCTTCATCAAGTAGGTCCGGGATTGAAGGGCACTTGATGAAGCAAACCAAAGTATTCACAGAAATGCATAGGCATCCAGCAGAGCCTGGGGAAAGAAGACTACGTTAGATGGTATTGTAGACCCCGATATAATCTCCCTGCCTACTAATTTCATCATCGACGTATCTCAGAAACGCATAGATGTGACACATGTTTGCTCTAACTACATCAATATATTGCCTCGAGGGGGAGGGGATTCGCAAGGTACAGACTACGACCTTTACAAGACATGCACTGTTGCTCATCGTCGGAGTCGAGTTCTAATGGATGGCTGTTTCGCGGGTGGAGCTGACTGTGAACGCTGTTGTCGGCTCATTCTGATGCCCTCGACGATTAAGAACTGACGAATTTAGTAACATGGATTGGGGTTTTGCGATATTCGAAGAGTGAAGAGTGAAGTGTGCCACCCAGATATGAAGAGAAGAAATTCGAGGGCCGATTAAAGAAAAGTGGGGCGAGGGCGTGCTGTAGTCGGCGATTCATCGCAATTGTATCAGGCAGTACGGCTACTGTTAAGTGACTATCAACGGCATCCTGAAATGATGCTTGGCACGTGCTTCGGAAAGAGTCAGTTCAGAGGGTCGTAAGAGTGGGCACGCTAACCTAAAGCCGTCTGGCGCTGCACTCGGCATCTGCAGTGTCGAAGACAATTCCCCGATATTGAGCTTGACGGATTAATTCCTCAACAAATTGTAAAATGTTCCGAATGAGGATTATGCTAGACGTAGGGACTCGCCTATGGGTTATCTGTAAATTGTGGAGATGCGAGGAGAAATGCCTGGAAAATACAGCACCAAGATAGAAAAGTGGAAAAGAATCCAAAGAACACTTGTAGAGTAAGATAAAGCAAGAGCGATGTGTAGTGACAGGAGCTATGCTGTATATGCATGTGTCATACTCACTACGATGTTCTAATAAGCCCAAAGGCGTTCCAAACCGCTGAAAGTCATGTCTTCGTTTATTAGCTATTGATGCTTAAGGAGTGTACATGGTATCTTTGGTTATAGAAGCAACAATGCCCGCCCAGCGCTATGCGAATGAAAATCCAAACGAATGACTATAACTTGCTCTCATCTAGGCAGTGCTCCGGCCTATGTTCTACTGCCTCACTATTACCAGTCTTGGTGCTCCTCGACCGTGTAGGCATATGAGGCAAAGCGCTGACGATTTGATCCCTCGACTCGGTAACTCCAAATGGATTCATGCCATACGTTTCTTCTTCTCTTCCCACGTAGTCCATTCTCTCGTCATAAACCCCCTTGGCCATTCCGTATCGTTCTGTAAATGATCTTCTCCGTTGAGACTCGTTCTTCGTGGGAGTAGGAGTGGGGTAAGATGTTGTTTCGTCAGTGAAGCGGAACAAGCACTTCATGGCAGGTGCGCAAGCAGCAATAATTCCGACCGCTGGCTCAACAATGGATATTACTAGACCAATGTCGTAGGTCCTGTCTGGGTTCTTGGGAGAGAAACGGTAGTAGTAAACGATAAAACGGCCAACAGAAACTGCAGTTGCTCTTGGATCAAAAGTTAGCAGTAGAGCAAACGAGGGAGAAGTCGCAATACGTACATCCAGCCCATGCTCATTATGACTACAACCGCAATTTTGGTCTTAGTGCGCATCTGCAAATTCCAGACCATTGCTGTTGGAATTGGAATGATGATAAGATCCATGAATATGCTCAAAGTACAGCTGGAAAGGATGAAGGCCAGACTGTTGATGCATTTGCCATGTTTGATAACGTTCCCACTTGCATCAAGATCCTGATCCATCTGCGGCCTTTGGTATGTGTAACGAATGGGAGTGCATTGGAAGATGTTGACAAATGTAGTCGAGACCATGTATCCAACGTTTATCCAGACTATTAGCGCGGAAGGATTAGTTAAATTTTTACTACTTTCAGGGGAGTTACTTACAAACTATATGAAGGGCGAGCTGTATGTGCATGCGCTTATCCTTCACGCGGAAAAGGAACATGATGATAGACGCGCGGATTGCGCCCATCATAGGATGATAAAACAATTGCACTGCGAAACTCCATTGCAGTGCTGTAACCTGTTGGGTGACGGTTTGCTTGGGGACGTCCACCTTGTGGTAACCAGTGTGACTTAAGATCACATCTTGTAGTTGATCAGATATAGAAACAGTAATCTTGATTTGTCGACTCACACTGATAGATGGTCACCGTCTCGCCCAGCAAGAGTAACAACGCAACATATATGAGCCAATCATCCCAACCTGGATTTCTTCCCAGAAATCTCGAGTATGCCCTTGCACCAACAGAGATCGCAGCCAAGATAGGGAAGAGGCAGATTACCACCAGTGCCTCATTTTGTCGGTTCTCGACCATCTCATGCGAAGAGAACGTGCCGGAGCTCTACTACGAGATATGTGAAAGGTTATAAAAAATATAAATGCATATGGAGGTGGAACAGTCGTGACGATCTGGGGGAGCGAGATGATGGTGGACGTGATGCGAGAAAGCTAGAAACGCATCCGGAGGACGCCAAACACCTTTATCAACATGTACCGGCAGGCCGCAAAGTGCGTGGCTGACTGCCGGTGGCAGGATGACAGCGATCAGGAGCTGAAGGCTAGAACTGGCCGCATAATGTCATGCAGGGCCAGAGTCAGTTCGGGCAAAAAATGGCGTTGATCTTGCAGTTGCAGACGGCGCGAAGCCCAGACAGGTATCACCGCGTGGTGTTTCGAGTCGTGCACGAGTTGAGGCACGGAATGAGTTCGCATAGGTAACGGGCTAGTGAGTTCACTAAGCTTGAACTAGGTTTAGTGCCACCCACTACCAAGTTTTCATCCTGACATGTTTGAAACACATGCGAGCTGCAGAACCTCATCACACGATTTGCACCTGGGCGTAATTCACCACCCCGCCGTTGAGGCTGCGGCATAGTCCGCGGCATGTGCAGAAACGTTGCGCGATCGTACGTCTTCGTTGTGTCGAAGGCCTTGGTAGTGCCCACTCACTCCACTCTCACTGCCACATGGTGTGAGACCGCAGCATAACGCTGGGTTTATTGCAAATGTTATTGCATTTGTATTGATGCCGATTATTCCCGTTTACAACGACGTCGCTACTAACCGAGCGTAATGCCAGCCGTGCTTACCGTCCTGGTCCGTTCCCCATTCGATTCAGTTACGATCGACCGTCATATCCAGGGGAACGTGCATGGCAGATAGCTAACCAACGCATTTCATTTCATTCATCTCGAACCTTTTGGACTTCTCTCCTCTTCGCCCTTCTCTCTTTGCTTTCTGCGCCGCGTCAAGCACCTTACCTTCTTTAATAGGACGACAGTCCTATTTGAGTCGGTCCCTCCTGGTATATCGGAAATACAATAGGACGGGTAGTGCGAACTAACTGTCCTTACCTCTGACTAGATCTGCGTAGGTGACTAGCCGTCTCCCTTGACGTAGGAGAGAGTGGCACAGCGATTGAAAGGGTGTCGAAGAGAAAGTAATTTCAAGGAGGAGTTTGAAGCGAACGATTTTGCCACGATGACGCAACGATCTCCGAATTTTTTCGGTGTTTCCTTCTGGCTCACTGTATTCCTGGTGGCATCCTCTGGCGCGACCCCCATTGAACCCAGATCGAATGCGATTGAGGGACTATGGTCTTCACTTCTGAACCTATTTTCCACAACAGCGTCACAGCCCACGAATAGTTCCACCTCGAGATGCAAAGTATACCCAGGAGATCCGGATTGGCCTTCTGAAGCTGCCTGGACGAAGCTCAATGAAGCCACAGACAACCGACTGCTCGTCAAACCTCAGCCGCAGGCATCTGTTTGCTACGATGGGCCGTTCTACAATGCAGAGAAATGCGCCGAGCTCACGCCAGTCTGGGGTAGTTCTTACACACATATCGACGACCCAATTGAGATGATGAGCCCGGTCGCACAAGGGATGACATGCATGCCGCCTAATGTATTCGACTCTCACAACTGCTCAAGAGGAGGCTTTCCTATGTATGTCATTAATGCAACGGAGCCAAAACATGTGCAGTTGGGCGTGAACTTTGCCCGCGAAACTGGAGTCCGCTTGGTTGTTAAGAATACCGGTCATGACTTTCTAGGCAAATCGGGTGGGAAAGACTCTCTCAGTATCTGGACGCATTATTTCAAGCAAATCGATTACATTGAGAAATTCGAGGATAAGAAACTGGGTTATTCTGGACCGGCGTTCAAGGCAGGGGTTGGAGTGCAAGCCTTTGAAATCTACAAAGCTGCACATGAGAAAGGCAGAGCTGTTGTCGGTGGCGAGGGTGAAGTGAGTTTCATATGTTTCAGCATTCAAAATGACGAATGATTGCTAATATTCTGCAGACAGTAGGCATTTTTGGAGGATACATCCAAGGCGGTGGTCATTCACCCCTGACGTCACTGTAAGTGCTACAACTTGATCTTCTACATCTGAGTCTGATGTCTTGTAGTTATGGTACTGGAGCAGATCAGGTTCTTTCTTTTGAAGTGGTTACGGCGGACGGCAAATTTGTGACGGCAAACTCTACCTCAAACTCTGACCTCTTCTGGGCTATGCGCGGTGGAGGAGGTTCTACCTTTGGTGTCGCGACTTCAGTGACTGTAAAGGCACATCCTGACATGCCCACTACGGCCGCGCGCTTCTCTTTCACATCAGAAACAATTGGCAATGAGACCTTCTGGGCTGGAGTACGAACTTATGTGGATTACTTCATTCCTAACGCCGACGCAGGTACTTACTCCTACTTCCTTCTCATGCCTAACACCACGACTGGCATTTTCACATTCAAGATGTCACCCTTTTTTGCTCCAAACAAAACTCTAGAGCAAACACAGACGCTTCTCCAGCCATGGTTCACCCGCCTTAGTGCTCTCGGCATCAACTTCGACCCAAATATCACACACTTCGATTCCTACTACGAAGCGTGGCGAAGCTCGTTCCCCCTCGAAGTCGTTGAAAAGGTCAACGCGACGACCGCATCCCGACTGTTCCCACGCGCCAACTTCGAAACAAAAGCCAAACGCGACGAACTCTTCAACAACCTCCGTCAATCAAGCGAAAACAATCGCGTCCAGGTCCATTTCAACATCAAAGCCGTCGACCCAGCTAACGCAGACAATGCGGTCAATCCAGCCTGGCGCCCAAACATACTATTTTCGCAGCAAGCCGTGCGATGGCCTGTCAATGCTACCGCGGCCCAGATTCTTAAGATTCGGCAGGACTTCCAGACGGGCGATATGCAGCGCTGGAGGAATATTAGTCCTGGTGCTGGATCGTATCTGGCAGAGGCTGATCGTCTGGAACCGAATTTTGGACAGGCGTTTTGGGGAAGCAATTACCCTAGACTACTGCTGATGAAGACGAAGTGGGATCCTAAAGATGTGTTCTTTGCTACCACCAGCGTTGGCAGCGAGAGGTGGAAAGTAGAGAGTGTGGATGGACTGCCGAATGAGAACGGAAAGCTATGTCGGGTGAAGATATAGTATTTTTTTTCATCAGTTTTTCTCTTCTTCTGTCCTGCTCGATTCGTATACGTGTGCTACGAACTTGCTGTGACGCGCTGACGGCCGAGGGTTTACGATGCATAGTATGAGACATTCTCGTTAGCGACTCGACGTCATCATTTCTTTTCCTTCTTTTACATATGACGTTAATTTTTATTTAATTCACCTGTATATCTTCCTAGTAAAGCTGCGAATTGAAAGCATAGCATAACCTTATTTCCCAGTTCGTTCCTTATGCTCAAGGCCGTCTGACTTCGAGATCAGGCCGCCATTGTACTTATCAATACTACTTATGTTCAGTCGCTGCATTCGCCTTTGCTCTCATACAAGGTCAACTCCCATAACTCTCTTCCACAGATATCTTCCTATGTCCTTTTCAGAATCCCCGGCTCGCTCTCCTTCTACCACTTGTGATATCGAATACAGAGCCAGACAAATAGACCGGCCACCCGCAAACGATCCGAGAATAGTAAAGGCCTCCCATGTCTATTAAGAAGTGCTGAATAGCGCTAGAGAATTCGACTGTTTCCTCAGACCTAACCACTCTTTTTCTTTCTCGTGCAGCCTATTTCTCGAACGATTGCTAGTATCAAACGCAATTCTCAACCATCCGTGTTTCAACTGTGGTTCTCCATACAAGCGTTCTGGAATGAAATTCAGACTACTTGACTTGCGGGTGTATCAACCGTAATATTCTCTTGTGCATGCCAAATGTACAAAAACTTGCAAATATCAAAATAAACAAAATAAGGTCGCAAAAATACTACACTGGGAGCTGTCCCTTTAAAGTTCCAACTATCAATGTTTCCTGCTCCAAAGACTAACTCATGCAGAAACCTAGATCAGAGTCAACAGAGCGAGCTTATCGAGAAGTTCCAGCGATGCACCTACCATCTGTTTCCCCCAACCCTCACATCGATTCCATGACGACGAGCGCGGCGCAGAAACGCGTACTCCTCACCATCCACCTCATCGCAATCAAAGGGTGATCACGGTGCGATCGACGACGGTCACCGGATTCACCATCATAGCGCCAGATTCTATCGTGGGTGCCATGAGTGTTTCCAATGTGGTTAGAACGACTGTGGCAAGACCAGGATCTCTACGAGAGTAACCGCCATGGCCTCGAGAGCCACCACCCTAATATCCAAGAACAGCCTCGCGGAAGGCATACGAGCCACGGCCCTCCGTCGGTGTATAACGCTCTAGAGACTGCTCACACGCTCGACAGCGAATAATCGGCTGACTGTACTCGCGAGGGCTAGACTGATTACCGCCATACCTGCTACCACTGCCGCGATGGTGCTTACGTTGACTATGCACATGGTCCTTGCGCGAATCTCGAATGCATTTGCGTATACGACCATAGAGACCTGAGTGGAGTTGTCTGAACTGGTCCCTTGGAGCTATGTTTGGGGACTGTGAGGCTTCGTCTTCTTCGTGGGCTGCTTCGGCATGGGAACCCATATAGTCTTGAACGTAGCGCTAGGCTTAACTATTTGAACCACCATGGGCGCTGGCCTTGCCGTAAAGATCCCGTGCGTAATTGGAGGAGAGTAGACTTTTGTGTGCCGCGTTAGTAGTTTGGAAATTTGAGTTTCTGAGCGTAGATGACAAGGTTTTGAAAGAAAGAATGGGGGTTTTACAAAGTAGGAAAGGAGAGGCACTGCAGGAAAATTGGGTAATTATTGTATGGTGTAGTGGAAGTCATGAGTTTGAGGATAAGCGGGGTGAAATCATGTCGGACTATATACATGTACATGCCTTCGGTAGTGATTCGCACCCTAATCCGATAGTTCTGATATCCTGCGCTGTTGCGGAGGTCGCGGAATGCTCATGCAATATCGCGATTTGGGATTGCCACATTGGCAACGTTGGGGGCGTGGAACGACCTATAGGCCGGGTACGAAAGGATATTCAAAAGCTACCTGATCTAACTAACGAAACGACTGGCTTATATACACGAAGAGAGATGAGAGATAACGAAGCCGAGGTACTACAGGTTCGGATAAGGACCTGTATCGGAGTTGCATCAGGAGCTGGTCAGGAGCCGGGGTAATACAGGTTCAGATATGGATAGAGCCTGTATCGGAGTTGAGTGGGGAGCAGGTCGGGAGCCGGAGTCCTACCGGTTCGGATAGGAATAGTGTAAGCCGAGGACACCATAATGTCACGTGGATATGCCACTGACTAATCAGTCCGTCATATATATATATCAGCTGTAGATACATCACATACAATACACATCTTGACACCTTTTCCTCCATCCTCCAGCTTACAAATAGGACCTGTATCGGGGTCGGGCAGGAAGCGGTTCAGTCACGTGATGGAACGATTGTTCGAATCGTTACACACTCCTGGCAATGCAGAAACACAGCTGCCCCGCACCCGTGAGGCTCCTGATAAGCTTTTTGCAACCTCCAGGCTCTCAGAACCTGTTTGTATCGGTATACGAGGACCAAGGTGACCGCAATAGCCAACTTATCGTTATTTGGCTTGATTTGCCCGCCGGCGAATTGTGCAGCTTACGAGGCGAATCGCGGTAAAGCAATGAACTCATGCACTTCCTGCAAAAAGGGAAAGCGAAAATGTGACAGAGGACGACCATCTTGTTCAAATTGTCTTCGGTATGTACTCTATAAATATAGGGAAATGAAATGTAGTTTGACGCGTCATATTTTGTTTAGGTTACGCAGGACATGTACGTACTCCGAAGACCTGGTCCAGTCACATTTGGCTGTTGGGGCTGGAGGTGGTCACTTCCGTTCGCTGTCTCACGCCCCTCAACTCCCTGGCTCGTTCCTTGGAATCGACCCGCTCAGACCTGGGGAGCTCTCAAAGGCCACGTTAGATAGCGCCATGAAAGTTATTGGCTCGATCCCCGCCATGGTCGCAACCGCAACAGACTTTTTTACCGGGACACATCAACGTATCCCAGTGCTATCCTCGTCCAGATACTTTGCGCAAATCGGACTCCTCGCAACCGATTCACGTGCTGATTTTACGGCTTTGTGCCTGTGCATTGTCCTCATCCAGCAAATGCCGTCAGCGCGAGAAACCTCCATCACGCAATCGCCGCTCTATGTTCATGTCAAGAACTTAGTTAGCGTAATTCAGATGACCAACACTCTCTCGCTTGACCTCCTGCATTGTATTATTCTTATAAGCTTTTACGAGATTGGTCACGGTCATCATACGGCAGCATACCTGTCCATCGCATCGTGCGCTAGATTAGCACGTGTACTTGGCCTCCATAAGAAGAGATGGCGCAACGTCAACGAAGGGCATGATAAGCTTCTTCTCGAGGAAGAAAAGCGTGTGTGGTGGGCAATAATCAATATGGACAGATTTATCGGCCTTTTTAATGGCGATCCTCTGTTTATCACGGAAGATCCGGAAAGAACGGATCCGCTTCCGATTGAGGATCTGTTGTGGTCTGAAGGCTCTGTAGCTGCAGATCTGGAAAATGCCATTGGTACACCTCCATACCTCGAGACACCATTCACCGTTACCGTGGGACAAATGGCACGAGAGTGCCAGATAGCGCATCTCGTTGGACGAGCTGTACGACACGTGTTCAGTCCAGCACCTGACCCAGACTTTCATGTAGCAGAGGCGATTCAGCTTGAACGTACACTAAAGTCTTATCTTCCATTGCTCGCAGAGGAGGAACTAAAGATTGGCAAATACTGTGGCGCATTTGGGATGTGTAATAGGTCGGTTAAGCTGCCCCTCTTCCTCTCCATAACAGGACACTGATCATCTGACTACTCTAGCGCACTCTTCATGCTCTATGAGTCCATGCTAAGCCGTGGCAATGAGAGCAAAGTGTTGGAGCGATATCAAATCTTGCAGTTCATGGAAGACACATCGTTACGCGCCATACTCTTCGCGGAAGCATCATACGGTGACCGAGAGGAGAATTATCCTCCTGAAATCCACTCGCCGTATCTTCCGTACTCCTTGTTCCAGTCTGCGATTGTACAATACCGTCTTTGGAAGCAGAGCAACGACCCTATCTTCAAGCAACGTCTTGACTTACTGAGGAGTATACTCGGCGAATTCACCAAGAGGTGGATGGGAGCATGTAAGACCAATACCCTTGATGCGATACGTTCCCACTCACTAACGTTGCGACAGGGCGTTATCTTGACGTCTTAGATAATCTGAATGAGCTCTGGCCGCCGATAGTCATACCCTTTCCAGGTTCCTTCATCAGTATTGGAAGATTCACGAGGTAGAGACCGTCGGATTTATGTTGCATTTCACTACTATATTTTTTTTTTTTTGCTACTAAATCTTTTGATCACTCTGATGTGGATCTGCGAGGTCAATGTTGGTAGTGACATTAAGTCTAAAACAAAAGATTCATGATTAAAACTTGAATCGTGAAGTGGTGAGCACTGAATATAATTCTCTCAGCAGCATCTCTTTTTGAGGCACGATTTCCTTACCGTACGCTTCGTTACGGATCCGCACTTAGGTACAATTGCTAGTTGTGCAGCCCATCATTGATGGTGACTGTCGGAAGTATATAGAATGTGGGAATCACGCGTTGATGTGTAGATCACGTGTGGATCACGTGGGATATATGGATCACGTGTAGAGGTACCAATTACGTGTGGACACGTGGGGCACTAGCCATACTAGGCTAGTGCACGCGGTGGTGAGGTGGATGGTATTCCCTCTGCTGCACAGCTTCAAGATAGAAAGACACAACGATTTATTTACCCCCTTGAGAACACCCATTGCTATTGCAATAGCCCTGTGAAACCAACAGTGACCTTCGTGGACCGCTTAAGAGAGAGCCATGGGATCCGTTGGGAGTCTTTTTGGGGATATTTGCTCAAAATTTTAGATATCTTTGCAGCAATATTTGGAACCACGTTACCTCCTGCCCAAAGCCCATAATTTGATGTCATTGAGATGTTGCAAATTTGCAGGCTCTCTATCGAAACTTAAAACAAAACGATGTAGGTAAGAGAGATGACATGATATTGTTATAGCATGTGTATGACCGAAGTAATGATGTCCACGCCCTCGTTGCCTTGTTTAAACTTCCTCTGTCCTACACTCGGTAGGAGGCTTCAAATTCAACTTCGGTGCATACTTGCTGACTTTTCGAATGTAGGCGCCATTGAAGTAGAAGACGACAGGCACAGGTGCAAGCAATGATGCAAAACATCCGAGCAGAGTGAGTGCCCACTGGATTCCCATCCCATCAAACATATATGAAGCAAATAAGGGGGAGATGGCGCCGAATAGAGAACGCAAAAACGTGTTAGCTGCGATTGCAGACGCTGCAAGCTAGTGGACAGTTAGCGGCAGTAATTCAACAACAAGCATTCGAGACATACCATCAAGTAAGAATCGATCAGGTAGTTGAAAGTCTGCAAGAACACCAGCGAAATACCGTGTCCCGCCACAACACCACCAATTGTTGGGATTATCCAGTGCACTTCCGTCCTGTACCCAGACCAGCCAAGCCAGAACAAGCCACCAGCGAAGAGAACGGCACCGTACATGGCCTCAGGCATTCGCCACTCGGGAATGGGCGTATTCTTATTGGACTCTAGCTTTCGCACATACACTGGTTGACGGAGTATCATAACGATACCAGTGATCACGCACCCAAGCACAGGTCCTAGTTCAGGCAAGCCCCCAACGCCCGGGCTCATACCGTAGACACCTTGGAAGATCTTCGGGTAAGCGGTCAGGAAGAGATATAGAAGACCATAGATGAATGCAGAATATATACTAAAAGAGCACAGGTCAGTAACTAGCTTTGGCTACACCTGTAAGGATTGATTACCTACCTCATGAGCAGTACGATGGGTTCGACGACAAGCATGTGCAGTGGGCGCGTTAATGTGCGCTCGACCAGCACCCTTATATCTACTTCTGCTTCCTCTATCTTCGCGTGAATAGCCCAGTTCTTTGTTGCTCGCCGAAGCTTGGCTGCTTTTTGAGCCAAGATGATGGGCGCGTAGGTCTCGTACACGAACAAGAGGTTAAGGATCGCGGCAGCAGAGGCTAGAATTCCCGAAAGGTACATAGTCCAGCGCCAACCTAGATGGCTAGTCACGATAAAGCCGCCGAGGAAAGGAGCAACCATGGGACCAATGAATACGCAAAGTGTGAACACCGTTACCTGTATGTCGAGGTCAGCCTCTATTGTAGTTAGATAAGAGCGAGATGACCTTACTGCGAAGCCGCGGGTCTTATTGTCGAACAGATCCACGAATACTCCACCCGCTACTGCCAGTGGGCTAGTGCCGAAGAAGCCCGCAAAGAACCGGTTGATTAAGATGCTTTGAATGTCTTTCGAAACCGCAGTAGCGAAATGGAAAATAGCAGTACCGAATGCAGCCACGACGAGCGGAAGCCGACGCCCTTTGACTTCGGACAGTGGCCCCCAAAGGATCGGTCTGTAGTTGAGTGAGTTCCATTCTTAATAAAGTTTGTACAGTGCCTCTAGAAATACGACGTACCCAGCAGCAAAACCAAGCACATAGAGTGTTACACCAAGCGTTGCCACTTCTGGTCCAACATCATAGTGGTTTGCGATTGTCATAACGGCAGGAGAGTATATTCCGCTCGCGAGAGTAGTGATGAACGTAGTACTAGACAGTATAGCGATTATGAGAACTCTGCAATGATTAGCACGTGCAAGCGCTCATATCTCCTGATACTAACTTCATTCTCGTAGGCCAATTCTGAGGATTCGTAGGATCTTGAGGTCCATCAAACTCGACCAAGTATTCATCTTGTCCAGGGAGGTCTGTGGAATAAGGCTCTCCGGGGTCTATCCTTAGTAATGGTGGTGTGTCCCGTTTGCTCTCTGGTATACTGTTCTTTTCGTTTTCGGTTCTATTGGCCTCATCAACCTGTGAGGAGGGGCTTTGTACATTCAACGGTCGAGGATAAGAGTCATCTCTAGTAAAATGCTGTTGCGATTCCAATCGAGACTCTTCCATTTTGGCAACGAATCTGGAGTAGTCGGTGTCGCTCTTGATCAATGTGCTCACTCACAGGGTGAAAAAGATAATACAGTAGCTCGTTGTGATGGCGAGGAATGGTCTTTTAAATTGTAGCGAAAGATGCAAATTGGTAAATCTTTCTAGACATACAAGCTCCCCCCATGAACGGGTTTGTAGCGCGTGTCAGTGCGTTTCCATACAAATCGATCTTTTCATACAAAATTTGTCCGTGCAGTGGCTCACGCTACAAACCCGTTCAGGAGGGCCCTTTGTATCCACATCTTTCCGAAGTCGAACAGCGCATAATTTGCCATGATGACTAAAGCCACAAAGTAAAAATGTGTGGTCTGTTGATACAAGGTAACGGATAAGGGGAAGGCGTCATATCAGCAGCGCAGTTCGTCTGATGATATTCAGTAATCACAATATCATCTGTAACTCATTTGCCCTCAAGTCAGGTCTTGCACGGTTGCCAGAGGTCTGCATTCGCTAGTAACGCTGACAAACCGGTTGCATGTTTACGGTTCCTGGCGCTTACTGTATAAGGCTAACGCATCCGAGTGCTTCCCCAGATATGCATCGCTAATGCAACAGTGCGGACAAGGATGATACCCTGGTCCGCAGTGAAGCCCCTACGCGAATTTGACGACCCTCCATTGCTAACTTGACCGCTTCGTTGGTTTCTCTACGCAAGGTTCAGACAGAAGAAATTGCTTCGTCTCTTTCACCCACAGCAGTTGATGAGTAAACCACGCAGTGCCGTCTACGTAGCCACGTGCCAGGATGCGATGGTTGCGGGTCAAAGGTTGCACGCCGTTTGGGCGTGCGGCAATAACGCAATATACGACTAGGAAAAGTTATAAGTGTCAGCAAGTTACTGACTGCCAACTCACTACAGGCATGTATCATATGATTCTTTATCGGAGTGCGCGGTCACGTAATATGGACGAGATAAATCAGGGACTGAGTTGATTTAGAAGCTATGGAAATCGACGAGTATATATATCCAGCTATGACTAATCGGGACGTGTGACTAAGCGCACAGTGCACGTGATATCCAAGATCATGTGGTGCACGTGATATACACGTGATATACCGTGATATTCTTGCATACCGCCGTACTGTTTGCCTAAGATCAAGGATCTGTACATTTTGAGTGTGCTCCCAAACATTGGCGCAAAACGGAATCTTTCCAATACCGGCTGCAGCACATTATCTTCATGGGAAAATTTACTATTGACTTGATTGATATACAGATATAACAACGCTTTTTGTGCACCGTAATCGATCAATCTGTTTGCTTAGCCCTTCTCTTTCTTTGTTCCTCAATATGCCGTACGAAAAAACCGCTGTCCTCCTTACTGATCCTTACAATGACTACATACACCCTAATAACTACAAACAACCTGATAGGAAGGTTTACGATCTCTGCAAAGAGGGTCTAGAGAAGACAAACATCATAACTATTATAAAATCTCTTGTCAAGTGTTGCACTGTGAGGCGTATGCACGCAGTCGTTAGCTCCTTGTCATGTTAGGCCGTATATATAGACGCCCTGGGAGCCAGCGTCCTACAACCAGCGCAGTCCCTCATTTCTCTCCCCGCACTACCCAACATCAACGCTGCAAGAGCTAGTAATATTCCAATATTCTACTGTTTGCATCAGTCAGGGAAGAGTAGCAACTTCGACGGATGGCATCGTATGAGTCCATTTCATCGATTGCTAAAGGAAAAGCGTATTAGCGAAGACGTTACTTGGGGCACGCAGATATATGAAGGATTGGAGCCTGATATCATGAATAGATACATCGTTGTAGGCAAGCACTAGAACGCGAAGTAAGCGACTTATCTTTTCTACTGTCAGCAATCATATGCTAGACACCCGCTCAATATATCTGCAACTCTTTTGCGAATACCAACCTGGTTTATCAACTACACCAATGCAACATAACAAAGGGGGTTACCGCTGGCATAACGTGCAATCAATACTTGGAGATGACATCGCGCTCTGCAATTAAAATAGGTTACGAGGTTACCGTTACGTGAGTTCACACCTTCTAGTCCCAATGCCGGCATGCCATTAACGTAAACTCTAAGTACCAATGCCACCGCTAATTTTACGGCTGAACAGAAAGAAGCAGCGCAGCAGCTTCTATAGCCCATACTATTTAAGGAGATTATGAGCGTAGAGGAATGGGCTGCAACACTCGACTAACAAGGCTAAAGAGCTGGCACATGACGGAACCACTTAGGTGCATTGTAGAAATCTAGGGCATGTCTAGGTAAAATTAAGCTGTACTGTTTCCTTGGGTCATTTACTTTTTGACACGGTTCACTGCTTTGTCCTTTTTGCCTTTCCGTCCTTGTATCACAGTGATACACTTGTCTCTAAGGTCGTATGCAAGAAGACTTTCGTGTTACAATCCATCTTGGGCAGTAGTTTCACCTCCCGACCTTTAACACTGCCAGGGAAGTCAGCGACAGCTAAAACACATGTGCCTCAAAGCTAAGCCGGAGTGAACACTGTCAAGTACTATGTGTAGCCTATACCGCATGAAATCACGCCATGTCATTTTCGGGTGAACATATTCGGCTCACTGGAGGGCTTCATACTGCTTATTGGCCATATCGATTTTATACTCTAAATTCCCAGCTCAAAATGAGATCCACCCGTGCACTCTATTTAGCTTTATCGCTAGTCTGCGAATGGAAATCCTCCTAACGAGGTAGTCAAATATACTGGATTGCCCTTTAGACGTAATGTCACCTTTGTCTTCAGTTCTTCTACATCCCAATTAGCGAAAAGGAAGCGGCCAGATAGTGGTTTTGCCTCATCGCTGGCCAGCCATACTGAAAAGTGAGCGGGAAGTTGAACTATGAAAAGATTAGCAAGATAGAGTATAAAATTATAAGTAACTCAAACTCACCCGTATCTAGAGTCGCATCAAGTTCCAATTCACCTTTTTCATAAAGAGCGGTACGAATGACTCCTGGGTGTAGCACGAAGACGTTTAGATCCGGATTTTCTACAGTCAGGAACTCGTAGAAGCGAGCCGTTCCCATCTTGGAAATAGAATACGCCGAAGACTTTGCGAGGAACGGGAGTGAGGCGGGCAGGAACGCAAATCCACTCGAAAAGCCAATGATGGTGCTGCTGGGCTTCTTGTGTGGAAGCAATGCACGGGTAAGCAGGTAGCTGCCTTTGATGTTGATCTACGAGGACCACATGAGCGCGAATCAAGAAGCATAGTGTGAGTGCTGGATACCTCAAATAGATTCCACCATTCGTCTGCGTCGCTGCTCTCGATGAGGTTAGGGCTGGAGATGGCACCTGCATTGGCGATGAGAACATCCCACGAGCCGATCTCTTTGGCGGCCTTCTCAACAGCAAACGAGTCTACAATATCGACAACATGAACCTCAACCTCTACATTGGGGTAGGTCTCTTGAACCATTTGTTTCGTCTCGCCGAGAGTCCGCCCGGTGCGACCGAGGATATGGATAGTCGTAGCACCCGCCTGTGCAAATGCCTTAACAATTTCTTGCCCGATTCCTTGACCTGCACCTGTAACAATAATAGTCTTGCCGGCTTGAGAAAGCTCGGGTCTTGTTGGATTGATGGCATCGTACGTGTCGTTGTGCCACTCTGAAACTGGCGCTGGGTACGGTGGTTGCATGGTGATAGTGTGTAGTGGAGGAACTTGGGAGGGTATCAGAACTCGGATGAAAATATGTCTAAATCTGAGGGAGCTTCGTATGTATATGGAACCGACAGTAAGTTGGGGTTCAAAGTTCGTGTTCACTTCGCTGTCTTACTATATTTCAGGAATTATTTAGGAATCTTCAATTCTATTGTAATATTCAGGCCGCTTTTGCAATGTCAGAAGAGTAGACTGCATGCATCTAGTTCTTCCTTCTAACTTGATCATGTTGTGCCATCGCTAAGCAAGCCCACCCCAACGCGCCTAAGCTAGGACGCGGCAACTCGAGCAATATCGTGCGTTATGATCAGTAATACTAGAATGTGCTGGGACAGGCACGATTTTTAATATGATATCAAATGCTCGTTATCACCTCATTCGACAGAATATCCCAAGGACTGATACTTTGAATCGTTGATCACTGATTACAGATTCACTTGCTTAGTCAGAAAAGAACTCTGTAGGGGCGAGGTATGTGTCTCACGAACAATTCCTTTTTTCCAGAAATTCATTGTGATTTGGTTTCGCTGCATGTGCACTGAGAGTGTAGTCCTGGTCCGCACAATCTTGGTCCGCATAATCCTGGTCCGCATAATCCTGGTCCGCATAATCCTGGTCCGCATAATCCTGGTCCGCATAATCCTGGTCCGCATAATCCTGGTCCGCAACCTTAGGCTAACAATGGTTTAGTGTTCTGCCCTTCCAAGCTGACCATATGTCTCGCTTCCGCAAAGAAACTTTCAATAATCAATGCGCCTAATAAGCCAACAACCATCATTACCGTTTTAGGAAAATGACCATTACCATGTCCGCGTTGCAACATCTAAACCGAGCGTGCTTTTAGACGCACTTCCATTCTATCATTCCACGGATTTAATAAGCACCCAATGACTAATGAGTGGAGAGGGAATGCTGATTGATTATGCAGATTGAACATTGGTGCCAACGCCGATGGATCCGGACTCAATGCGTGTTGATCGATGCTATTAAGCATGGCGGGAGTACCGTATCTCTTTCGCAACCAGATCTTTTCCATTCTACATCCAACGGTGTATAGATCATTTCTCCCCTCCCTTCCCCTCCTTTCAACAGCCAAGATGTTTGACATCATCAGAGAAGCACCCATTGGACAAGGAATTCGTTTCCTCTCCCGAAACAAACTTCTTCGCTATCCCGAGGAGGAGCCCGATTTCAAACTTCCCGCCCAGTACACCGAACTTTTAGACGGTCATAAGGAACCTAAGTTGCAAGGCGACGATTCACCATCAGATGTCTTCGATCGAAGCGATAACGAACTAGCGATTCAGCACTCCAAGACTCGTGATGATGAAGATGTTGATGTCGAAATGTTAGGACGGATCAAATCCGTGGCCTCCATCTATTCCATGCCATATGGTAACGAACGAATGCGGGCAGAGCAGGTACTTGCAATGGAACGCACAAAATCTATACCCGTTGCCCCTCAAAAAACACTAGAAGGCCTCGTTCTCGTCGATTGGTACACAACCGACGATCCAGCAAATCCCCAGAACTGGTCGTCTACCAAGAAAGGCTTCGTTATCTTCATCCTCTGTCTCTACACCTGCACTGTCTACTGCGCCGGCCCCATTTATGCTGCCTCGTCCGAAGGAATCGTGGATTACTTTGGCATCAGTCCAGTCGCTGCATCCCTTGGGTTGTCGCTCTATGTGCTCGCGTACGGCATTGGAGATGTCCTTTTCTCACCATTGAGCGAAATACCTATCCTTGGAAGGAATCCTATCTACTATCTGACATTTATTGTATTTTGGGTTCTAGCTTTTCCTACGGCAGTTATCGACAGCTTTGGCGGGCTTCTTGCCTTGCGATTTTGGATGGGTTTCTTCGGAAGCCCTGCGCTGGCGAACGGAGGTGCGACAATAGGGGACATGTTCAGTCTGATCTATATACCTTATGGCCTTTCTTGGTGGGTTCTTTCAGCCTGGTGTGGCCCTGCGTTCGGACCGTTGATTGGAGGATTCGCAGCTATGGCCAAGGGGTGGAGATGGCCCCTTTGGGAGGTGGTATGGATGGCTTCCCCAGTCTTGGTTATTCTACTATGTCTTATGCCCGAGACTTCTGCAGCGACCATCTTACTCAGGCGTGCACGCCGACTACGCAAGCTGACAGGCGAGTCACGTCTTCAATCTCAGAGTGAGATCGACCAACGCAACATGTCTGCCTCCGAAATCCTGTCTACTGCACTAGTAAGAAATTCTACAAAATCCCTTCTTTGACAACTCACTAACCACACCACCTAACATTAGATCAGACCAATAGAGATTATGCTGAAAGACCCATCGATCTTCTTCGTCAATCTTTACACCGGCTACTTCTACGGCGTCTTCTATACTTTCTTCGAGGTTTTCCCACTTGTCTTCCCGCCGTTTTACGATTTCAACCTAGGCCAGACTGGGCTTGCGTTCCTATCATGCCTAGTAGGCGTGATCATTGCTCTTCTTGCGTACTTCGCCTACCTGCGCTGGTACATGATTCCCGACAATCTTAAGGGCTTCCGCGAACAAGAACATCGTCTTGTGCCAGCCATCGTTGGATCCTTCTTACTGCCGATCGGACTTTTCATGTTTGCGTGGACGGCTGACTCAAATATACATTGGATAGTTCCACTGATTGGTGTAGCTATCTTCTGCATAGGACATTTCTGGGTGCGTATATTCACCTAGGCTCGCGTATTGTTATCAGAACATCGTGCTAATTCTTTACCAATGACACAGGTCATGCAATCACTCTTCATCTACCTCCCGTTCTCTTATCCGCAGTACGCTGCCTCCCTGTTTGCTGGCAATAGCGTATGGAGATCTGGCACTGCTGGTGGCAGCGTCGTTTTCGCAAGACCGCTCTTTATCAACTTGGGTGTTCACAAGGGTGTGACACTCCTTGCCGGTCTTAGCGTAGCTGGAATTGCAGGCACAATTGCTATATATGCATTCGGCAAGCGACTACGTGCTAGGTCTAAGTTCGCGCAGAGCTAGTCTATCGAAGTTAACCACGGGGAAACATGGTGTCTATAATGTTACTCTCAAATAGCACACAGGATGTGGAAGGTGAACGGAGACCAGGAGATCAGAATTAATACTCGGGTTGGGAGGGAATCTTGCTTGACAAAACCTTTAACAAAAGATAATGGGCCTAGAGGAGCTGAAGGGTCGATAGAAAGCTGTAATTGTATTAGTAGATCGATACAGATCCTAAGGGGTCGGACTTAAAATGTACCGCTTCTTGCAGACTGAGAAAGAGTAGTGGTTAATATTACTTTAGAAGCATGATTCACCTCGAAAACATATACATCCTGCATCTAGAAGACGCATTGTAGCGAACATATGTGTTATTTGCACATCGTTCCAAACACAGAGCACTCCCCTTCCAGCTTGATCCCTCATAGGCCTTGCTCTCCCCAAAAACAACAGAGGTAATACACATATGCAGAATACACGCCACGCCGTCATACTCTGTCTCTAGTGGAGCATCTACATGGATCCTCAATCATAAGATGTAGTTAGAACACAGCATCTTCGATTCCAGTTGGTACTGAGAGCGCGACTGAGGTGTTCGAACACCATAGAGGGACGCTAATCTCCTCTTCTGTCGGACTATATACATGTACATAATTATATCACGTGAATGTGGTCATAGCTCACCCGCGACTGGTGTCACGAGTAGAGGCGGAAGTCAACTGTCTGATGGAAAGTGTGTATAAAGAGTGAGAAAGCCGTCAAGAGCTGACTGCTCGCACGACGACTATATATACCCATGAAGGGTGAGCTAGCTAGAATAGGACATATGGTATGTCATGTGAGACACGTGATATACGTGACAACTGGAACCCCTCTGGCACGCATACATGTCTGGGGGACACATCATCATCAATATCAATATATTTCTTCAATCTCACAAATCAACGTAGTAGGTGTAAAATTGTATTGAGGAAAGAATTTGGAATGGATTAGATAAGTGGTGTGAAAGGATTAGTCGAATGTAGATTTTCCATTGCAATATCAGGCACACCACAATTCTGTAGGGTTTGTTTTAATTGGAAAGCATTAAAAATTAGAGTAATCTAGTCCTACAGTTCTCCACACTTAGGTGTCGCAATATCGACCTGGTCTTCGAGTAACTGGACAATTGTCCTCTAATCTAATGCAAAGAGGCTGTTAGAATACGAATTCACCAGTCACATCGGACTCCAATAGGTAGCTTAGAGATGAAATTGTGTATCAACCACAATATAACGCCCTGGATGTTCAAATTAAAGCAGATTGCCCCCCGCTAGGCAGTAAACCGAGTGTACCTACCAGTCCGATAGCACCGTCTAAAACTCTCCCGTACGATCATACTCCTTTCGCTTCTTCTCATCCTTAAGAAATTCATAAGCCCGGTTAATCTCCGACATCCTATCATTAGCCTTCTCATAGTCCGCCGCAGGAACACGATCGGGATGATTCTGCAGCGAGAGGGCGCGGTAAGCTTTCTTCAAATCCTCCGCAGAAGCAGAACAAGAGACACCAAGGATGGCATACAGATCGACGTTCGGACGGCTAGGGATAGATAAGTCAGAGTAAGAGCGTGAGCGAGGGCGGTCATGTGTGTTGCGCGAGGAGCTACTATGCCTATGATGAGATCCGTAACCTGGCTGGTCATACCCCGAGCGCGAAGGAAGAGGCATGCCCTCCGGATCCGCTTTACGCGTCTCGTATGTCCCATCACCACACGCGTAGGTGTACATTCGCGGACTGCTGGTTCCACGGCGGGCGCTCCAATGCTGGTCAAAGTGAGTTTTGTAGGAGCGGGGCCCATCGAAGTCGTAGTCGAAATGACTGGTAAACTCGTAAGAGGCATCGCCAGGACGAATAAACTCATACTCATCAGTAAAATAGTGCGAATGGCTAGGACCACGAGTACGCAAGTGAAAGTACGCCGGGCGCGCTTTGCGGGTTGTGTAGCGAGGCAGATGTTCATACTCGTAGGTACGAAAGAGAGTTGAACTGTCCAGGTAATCATCATCATTATGAGATCGTGTGTCGTGAACCTGAGGAGCGGCTTCACGCACGTTGTATCCATGTCGATGCGATGCACGTCTAGCGCCTGGCATTATGCCCGGAGGATAGCGGTCATTTGCGCGATGACGGGGGGAACTGCTATCAAAGCTACGATCTCCAGGGCGCGCTTCTCGCACGTTGTACCCATCACGGTACTCCTGATCCCGGGTAGGATAGTCATTTGAAGTGGAGATAGAACGGTGGTGACATCTAGGATGCACCTCACGCACATTGTATTCACACTCGTAACTAAGAGGTTGGCGATCAGGCGAGCGATCACCGCGAAGCTCCTGGACGTGCGGTTGATGGTAGCAAGAGCCGGAGTTAGCGTTGCCCCTACCTGCAATAGATTGCTTATCGAAATTAGGCATTGCGTCATCGAAGTCGTACCGCATAGTATCCCATGGGTCTTTAGATACCATTGTAGAACCGCGGACAAAATTGCGGGCTATTTTCGCAGTTTCGTCACGCGAGTGGCCCCTAGCTCGAGCTATGTGGTAGGTTTCTCGCTCTAGCTCAAAGTTGCTGACCATTTTGTTGTGGCTACTTTTGTGTTGAACTCCAGTTATGGATTAAAAATTGCGTTATTGAATCTAGTTTAGAGAAGAGACGCAATACGAGCGGATTTATGTGTTTATGTGCGGATAGAGGACACGCTAGTAAAGATACATTGTAGTGTCACAGCACGGACCTTGACAGTGTGCCGAATTGATGGTGAACAATAGCGATATAGAGCACATTGTAAGATTGAAAATGCTGTTGGGAAAAGGATTGTTCTTGCCTGAGGTCAAGAAATAGACGACCAAGAGCTCTGGGATGGTGAGAATAATCTACGACAAACTAAACAAAGAGAAGAGAGAGATAATGGTTTTTTCTTTCAAGAATTTCAAAGTCTTGAGCATTAGACTGATGGTGAAATGGAGCAATCAGTTCAACTTTAAAAGCTGTAAAGTCTGTTCAGACGCTCTCAATAATGCTGTTCTGGTTTGTAACAATGCTGCTCTGCTGTGCTATTCTCTTTTTAAGGCTCGCGATAAGCTGTACCACTTCATCTAGCTTGGGGCTTTCTCCTCCTCATTCTAGTAAGATGGAATCGAACTCAGTGGGGAAGGGCGGTAGCTCATTGTTAGCCAGTTTTTGCGCGCTTGAGGGTGCTTCGGCATGCGGCTGCGACGCTGTGGCTTTGGTTATGGCCTGCCTAAGCTGGGTTGCTGTTGCCTGCTGCATCTCTAGAAGTTTCGCGCTCCGCTTCCTCGTGCGTACTCTGGGAGCGGCCGGTAGTGGTGGTGTCGATGGTGTGCAGTTATGGGATGAGGTCGCCATCGGGGGCCTGGCACAATGTTTGAACTGACGTACGGGCCGCCTTGCAGCGGGAACTAGTTAAACGGGACGCTTGACCTAGTACTGTACTTTATGTCGCTACCGCTAACAGGAAGGATGGCCGACCTGCTCAGGCCATAGGGTTGTGAGATGGCGAAGAATCATTGTTCGAAGTTCTACGGATTCTAGCCCCACACAACAACTAACACCAGCCTTCTTAGAAGGTGAATGAAACGCTACCTAGCCTTTAATAAATTGCAATTTTTGTTCCAGAGCTATGAACAATCTAATATTTAGTATTCAAGCCTCTTGCGCGCCGGCATGCCCCAATTCGAGCTAGCATACTCATGATAGGGTTGAAGTCTGGTAATTAGGCTGGTCAGTTAATGGTTGTGATCCGGTGCTCAGCCATGAAATCGCGCGTTACAGCAACCGTATGTATACGCGCATTATCCTACTGGAACAGCTGTCCTTCACAATAGTGAGGGAGAAGGCCTTCACGTAGAGCCTTAATATACAATTAAGGGATATAGCCGTTGTGTAGTTGGGATCTCAATCCATAATAATTATGAGCTATGGGCAAAACTTTTGACGCGTGACTCTACTACAGTAGGCTCTCTAAGTGAGCATACGTCTGAGTAGATTCTATCACCAAATATATAAGGAATTCGGGTAGTGAGGTGGTAGGTAGGAAGGAGGGATAACAGAAACAGCTATTTAGTGCTTAATTGCAGAAGCTTAACCACGGCCTCGTCCCCTCTTTCGGCTGCCCACGAGAGCGGCGTCAGATTGTGAATGTCCTTCGCGTCAACCTCGACCTTGCCCGTCTCAAGAAGCCGCTTAACTACAGCATCGTGTCCTCTCTCAACCGCCTGCAAGAGCGGCGTCTGACCGTACCTCTCCTTTGCGTTAACATCAACCTTGCCTGTCTCAAGCAACAGCTTAACTACAGCATCGTGCCCTCTCCTAGCTGCGCACGAGAGCGGCGTCTGACCGAAGCTGTCCTTCGTGTCGGCCTCGACCTTGCCGGTCTCAAGCAGCAGCTTAACCATAGGCTCGAGCCCTTTATCAGCTGCCCACAAGAGCGGCGTCTGACCGTAGCTTCCCTTCGCATTAACCTCGACCTTGCCCGTCTCAAGCAACCGCTTGACTACGGCCTCGTGTCTTCCCCTAACTGCCTGCCAGAGCGGCGTCCGACTCTGGTTGTCCTTCACGTTAACTTCGACCTTGCCCGTCTCAAGCAGCTGCTTGACCACGGCATCGTGCCCTCCCATAGCTGTCCACAAGAACGGCGTCCGACCGCAGCTGTCTTTCATGTCAACCTCGACCTTGCCCGTCTCAAGTAGCTGCTTAACCATGGCCTCGTGCCCTCTCTGGGCTGCCCACGAAAGCGGCGTCCGACCGTAGCTGTCCCTCGCGTCAACTTCAACCTTACCTGTCTCAAGCAGCCACTTGACCGTAGCCCCGTGCCCTTCCTCAGCTGCCCACGAGAGCGGCGTCCGGCCGTAGCTGTCCTTCGCATCAACCTCAACCTTACCTGTCTTAAACAACTGCTTGACTACAGCCTTGTGCCCTCTCTGGGCTGCCCGAGAGAGCGGCGTCCGACCGTAGCTATCCTTCGTGTCAACCTCAACCTTGCCCTTCTCGAGCAGCTGATTAACCATAGCCTCGTGCCCTCTATCAGCTGCCCACGAGAGCGGCGTCTGACCGTGGCTGTCCTTTGTGTCAACCTCGACCTTGCCCGTCTCAAGCAGGCGCCTGACCACAGCCTCGTGCCCTCTCTGGGCTGCCCGCGAGAGCGGCGTCCAACCGTCGCTGTCCTTTGCATTCACCTCGACCTTGCCCGTCTCAAGGAGTTGCTTAACTATAGCCTCGTGCCCTCTCTGGGCTGCCTGCGAGAGCGGCGTCTGACCGTTGCTTTCCTTCGCGTCCACCTCGACCTTGCCCGTCTCAAGTAGAAGCTTGACCACGGCCTCGTGCCCTCCCTCGGCTGCCCAGGAGAGCGGCGTCTGACCATATTGACTATCCTTTATGTCTGGGTCGACACCGTCTTTCGCTAGTAGTAGGCGTACTATATCATCGTACCCGTTCCCTGCGGCCCATGATAGCGGCGTCAGACCGTACTGGCTTTTTAGCGTGTAAGGATGCTCTACTCCAAAAGCTATCTTATAGCCCTCAATTGCTTCATGAAGCCTCTTTTCTGCCTCTTTGTACTCTTCTAAGTCTACTAATATTAGAGCAACATTCCATGTTCTAGTCGCTTTGTTTAAATGACCTTCTCTATCTGTCTTTAAATGTTCTAACGTCCAATCGTTCGCCCGTATTAAAGTTTCATATTCTTCTGGATCTTGGAACTTTGTTGGAAAATATTCCCAGTCCCACACAAGTAGAAAGTCGCGTGTGAATGTTTTTATCGATTGCAAGAGGTTTGGCCACTTAATATACCCTTCCTCTGTTTGTTGGTTCTCTAGAGGAGTAGCTGCAATCATGATAATAGCAAAGTGATCCTTACATAATCTGATGATTGAAGGTTTTGATGCTCCCTGAAGAAGGCAGATGAGGTCTCCGTTTCGGATGGATTTTGCCGAGGGTCGGAGAGTCCAGCGCTGGGTTTCCATATATTCCGGTTGCCCCGATATGTTCTTGAGAATGACATACACATCTTGTCTATCATCCAAAGCAGTATCTTTAAGCACCGAGGAAACCTTGCCAAGAATGCGACCCTTGCTCTTGATTGCTGCAACCTCTTTATCACCCCAAGTCTCGACAGATATCTTTTCACTAAGAAGAAACTTGGCTAGTCGCTGTAAGAGTTCCTTCCATGGATCTCTATAGTTAGGCAGTAGGTTAACTTCGCTAAGATCATCAGAACTCATGCCGAGCAAGGCATACACCTTATCATGGCGCTTAGTAGCCTTATGGGTATGGTACATATCTACCAACTCGCCTAGTGAGCATATATTTTGAGAAACCCTGCCCGATCTACCTATTACATAATTAGACCTGAAGATTGCTCCCCTTATGAGATAGGTCACTGAATGGATCAAACTCTGCAAGTCTGTGGGTGCTTCGTGTAATCCCCTCAGTGAGTCCACACCTAGGCAGAAGGCGTATCCATCAATCTCCGTAGGACCACACATAATTAGAATATGTCGAGCAGCGGCAACTTCCTGAAGTACCTAAAACAATTTTTAGTAATTTCTGCGAATGTTGTTGAGTGTTTGTTCCCTTACCCAGATGCGCCGAAACCACGGTCGCTGAAACAATGCGAGAACTGCTGGCTGGATTTTTTCGTTGATTGAAGAATTGGTAGCCTTCCTGCTTCCAGCAACGCGCATCTCTTCAAGCGCTTGGTCGCTATTATCCGCTGCCTCTCCAAGCCAAACAACTACACGGTTTGCCTGACTGTAGATCATCGCCATAAGTTGAATCTGTTGCTCTTTCTCTCGTTCATTTCCTTGGTTGATGCAGACAGCATCTACCCAAACGGTTCGAGCGATATCACGATTCCGAAGGCGTAATAGCGCGGCGTGGAGGTTTGTTGTGACAGAAAAGATATGATCGTCTATGAAGATAGGCACAATCTCATTTGGATTGCCCCATACGTAAGATAACGCTTCGTACAGGTGAGCGCCGTTGCCCGGTTCTAGAGAGTAGTTGAGGAGTTCGCATTTGATAATGGCAGCCTTGTTCTTGTTTGGAATTAGACGGAGCAAGCGAATGTTGTCATTCCCCGGTGGAAGCGAAGGATAGCAGTACGGGATGCTCTTCACTACCTGATGGTATATCGCAGCCCATGTCACAGCCCATATCGGATCCATCGCCTCGTCTGGCACAAATCGGGCCCGGTCTAGTCTTTCGGTAAGTCTTGTGAACAATAGAGTGCGCTAGGAGTGTGCAGTTCCTGCGCAGATTAGTAGCTAGGCCGTGAGAGAAAACAGAAACCTCGTGCCTCTTGGCTGATGTCTTGGCCTAAGATCAGGCTTATTCATAGATTACCATAAGCTCCTTTGTTGGTGGGGCAGCGCAAACTGGCTGAGCCATCACAATTCAATTAAGCGTGTTCATAAGCCACATCAAATATCAATGAGGGTGGTTTGGCACTGGCCATAGGGTTGTGAGGCGGCGAATCTACAAGAGGTGACAGTAGGCATACAATAGCTAAGGTTGAGTTGGACTACAAGGCTGCGGGGTTTAGGTCGCTCGCTTGCCAAGACTCCGCACAGCCATACAGTAGACTCTCGTTATAGCGATTAATCCGTGCAGGCAATTTTCTATCGTTATATCGAAATATCGTTCAATCGATGTTGACTGATATATTCTTGGCTATCTGGTAGGGGGGCCTTGCAGCCACTCCCACAAGCGACACGGTATGCGTTGAGCTACATTCTCGCCGACGAACCATGGTCTTGGAAAAGATCTATTCCAGAGTGTCTTCCCCGCCGTGGCTTGGGCGACGTGCGTGTATTCTCAAAACAGCGTCTGTGTAACGTGTATCCCCAAGTAAGCCAATGCTTACCGGAGCGAAGTCGCGTTGTCGACTACAATATTTACATTCCTTTGTCTCAGCACCGCAATTTTGCCATCACATGAGATTCGCTTTGAAAAAAACATACCACTTGGGGAGCTTTGTCTAGAAAAGGCGAAGCCCGAGCCACGATACCAGAGCAACTTGCTAAAAGCGACCGCTTGCGAGCCTCGAGGGCTTGTTGTGGGGGTAGGACTAATCTCTGGGATAACTTGTACGTACGCGTTCGGAACTTTCTACAGCATTGCGATCCACGACTCTGGTACTGAGATGGGTTGACCCTTAAGATTCGAGCATGGCACAGAAAACAGTGCTGTGCTACGTGGAAGCTAGGGGATGTCGGGCGGCGGAGAGAAGGCCAGCGACGCTCCACAGCCATTCTGATTCAACGCCAATAAGACTTCAGAGATTCGAGGATGACGACAGAGCGGAGAAGTCTCGTGATGTCATCTACAAGTCAACATTTTCCACATTTCTTCAAAACACACACCTTCGAGTTCCCGCAAGGACGAGCGCTTGCCAATCCTTGAGTACATATGGCGAGTCTCCAATACCCTCGAGACCCAACTCTCCAACTGTCAGCTCTTTTAGGCCCAGCGTACTATCTTCGGCCACATCAGCGAGCATCCTTACGGTCGATACACACCTAAACCCTACATCTACGATCACGCGCAGGCCACCGATATTGACGATATTGAGTTGTTTGAAATCGTTGATAAATACGACTTCGGGATCGCCCAATTCGAATCACAGGATGTCAATCTGACCCACTGATTTCCAGCTACCGCCCGAACACCCGAAAAAGCACTTCATCGACTCCGTGGGGAAGGTAATACCAGGCGTTACCAATAGGAATCAGATGCGCACACCCTTTGGCACACTTTGTAACAAATTGGAGGTTGTGTGAGCCGATCGAATATACCACGGCGCTAGCAGACCATAGAATAACGTATTCGGATTACTGCTATTTGATTGCCGCGCTAGACGACTTTCTGGTTGGCATTCTACACGAGCCGAAGCGTAAAATCGCACCAAGCAATCAGCGGCGGAAGCCCAAGGGTTCGCAAAGCGAGAACTCGAGAGCTGAGGAAAGCGTGATACTGCGAACGATTGTATCAAGTGACTCTGTTGTCGATTCAGAAAAGCAGTTCAGGAGAACAGAGTACCACGCCACGGAACTGAACAAAATCTTGGCGGAAATCAGCCGGCACTGGCAAGCTAGGAGATTGTCTATGATGGTCTATATTGCTTCGTTCTCCCTCTTCGCGCCGAATCGAATCTCCGAGTCGAATGTCCAGATGCTGCATGTGTCGCCTCAGCCTTCAACACAGCCGCAGATTACAGCAGATTACAGCTCCCGCTAGCATTTGTCTTTTGTAGATCCGTTCGCTAATTGTCTCAAATCCGACGACCTCAGTGTTTCCGTGCCTCGTCCTAAGCTCGACCGCCGAAGCACCTCGCCTCATTCACCGACTTCCCCTGGTGCCCCTGGCTTCCACCACACTAGATCCAGCTAAAAGACCGAACACGAGCATGGCCTCTTTGGCCAAATGCTATTCTCTCTCGTAAACGGGAGTTGATGAACGGCCATGCGGAACGCCATGGTGTAGACCTATACTTCCGAGCGTACATGCGGGCAAACTTCAATTCTCGGACGAAGTCACCCTCGTACGTAAAGTACATGATTGAGCGAGAAGACAATCTGTTCATCAACAGGCGACTGGAATACGCCAATCCCTGGTCGTGGACGGCTTTGGCAAGGCGCCTGCTGACCCTAGGGACAGAGCATCAGAGATTGGAAAGAATAGCACCCCAACATCGTAAACACAGACCACTACGAGCATAACCGAAGGCTAGAGTTTCGCAAGACAGTCGAGCACAGGTCCAGGCTCTGAATCGCGAAATTCGGATTTCGCCACCCGATCTATCCACCTCATACTCTGGAGATAGACGAGCTAGGGTTGACGAAAGAGGAAAATCACAAGATCACCTTTGACATTGACGATATAAAGCGAAATCATAATGCGAAAGGGAAAGGATGTTATACAGTACTAGCGCAAAAGTATTTGTGCACGTCCTCGCTTACCACACCAAAACGCGTCGCGACAATCCAACACGTTACTTTCAACCACACACGAAATGGCCAAAAAACGCTCTTTTAGGACAGAAATTAGCGGAAATCGCGCGCAAAAGGAAGAGCTTTCACCTAAGGCGCGCAGTTCTATTATATCAAAATGGGAGGAGGGGGTAAAGCAGTCAGTACTAGCGGACGAATATAGGTGCCACCGCAACACAATCGCCAACACAATTAAGAGGTGGAAAACCCACGCAAATCTGCAGTCATTACCCAGAGCTGGCCAGCCAGCTATAATTAATTGTTGGGAGACTCGCGCGCTTATTTGTTTAGTACAAAAATATCCAAAGATGGAGTATAGAAAGCTTATAGAAGAGGCTGGCCTCCTTTCTTGTCACCACCCACCTTCTAAGGACACTATATACCGTGCGCTCAAGAAACAAGGCCTTACCAACTACTAATGCGCAAACAGGCCTAAGATTAATTGTGCTAGTGCAATTCTACGCCTTAAGTTCAACAGAGAGTATCGCAATTTCAACTGGCGCAGGAGGGTTGTTAAATTCTTAGATAAGTGCTCTATTAAACAAGGTTCTGGCAAGCAGGCGGAGTGGGCCTTTAGGTATCTGCATGAGAAATATAACCCTAAGATAATTACTAAGAAGGCCACAGGGAAGAATATACAGCAGATGGTGTGGGGGTGTCCGAACAGTGGTGTTGTATATTACAGAGGATAATATCACGTGGTGTGACCACGTGATGTGGCCAGTGCGCTAGGACCGAGCGCAAACAATATGTGGCCCCTCTCCCCTCGTATGTAGAACAGGAGGCAATTATCAACGAACAGTTACTTGCCCACCCTACTATCCCCGCGCGCTGTGTACACCGTGCAAAACATGCTTTGCTCCGCTCACCTTGCTAACACCAAGCTAGCTAGCAAAGTCCATTCAACAGGGGGTGTATATAGGTATCTCTAAATAGGAGAGTAGGGAGGAGTGAATTAGTTATTATGCAGAGGGACCCCAACGCTCCTAATAAGGGCTACTCTAGCCAGTCATATATTGAGACACTCAAGAAAGGTTTACTGCCTTATTACCAGCCTGGCTACATCTTCATGCAGGACAACGCACCTATACACACGTCTAAAAGGGTAATCAACTTCCTTGAGACGCATGGGATCTGGACGCTTGAATAGCCCCCCTACTCCCCCAACCTTAACCTAATTAAGCACCTTTGGTGGGCGCTGAAAAAGCTTGTACACAAACTCCACCCTAAGCTTGACAGTATAGGCAACTCACAGGAGGCATGGGACGCTCTGCATGCAGCTTTAAGGGAGGCCTGGAGGAAGATACCCAATTTACTAATCTGCAACCTCATATAGTCCATGCCTAGGCGTTTGGCGGCCGTGCGGAAGGCTAAGGGCTACCAAACCAAATACTAAGCTCAAGGGTTCCTACAAGCATCTAAAACACCAAGAAACTGTATATAAATTAGATATGTATAGCACATTATATTCAATTGCGATACTCAATAAATTTGAACGATTTTCGGCGATTTTCGGATGCACAAATACTTTTGCGGTCCGACTGTATGAGCTGTGTGCTATCGTTGAAGCACATGCGTAATTGGAGCGCCGAAGATGCCTAGACAAAGGTCAGCGAATATGTACGTCATGTGAACATGCAGTCAAGAAGAATCGTCTGGACCATGGAGAAGATCTCAAGTGTGTACGAAAGGGGAATTGGGTGTAATGGAAAGAAGCGGGAGATCAGTGCATTGGAATAGGGAAGATCCGCTCGAGCTCTTGATTCAGTTAGAAAGATGGGGGATCATTGAGAAGAACCTGAATATTGATCATGACGATTGATATACTGAGACGAAAAGGGATGCGCTCATTATCTGTTTATTCAGGTCGACGCACTGGAGGGAGCTTCCTGGCAGCACTGAAGCAGGCGGTGACACTTTCACTTTCGCGGTCGAGTGTTGATTCAAGCCACGAAGTTAGGATGTAGCATTGATTGATGCCAATAATACCAATAATTCAAAATCAAAGTCCTGGCGGAAGGTTAGCTAACTCAGCATGCTTTATTCTGGAAATGATTACGTGTTCCTTAACGTCTTTCCCTCTCTTAAATGCATAATCAAATGGTAAGGGAACAATAAGCACGAATGCGTCGTGGTTTTTTGACAGTAGGATGGAACTAAGGCTGCGCGTACACTTCCAAGGACTCCAGGAAGCGTAGGATGAAGCTGAATTGACTGTCGTGTGACTGTTCCTTAGTTTCGTAATCTGCATCTCCTGCTCGAACCCAGCAGGTAGGTCGCAGAATGCAACCCGATCTGTTCATGTCCAACACTCGGAAATGTAGGTCGGTGATGTCGGTGATGTCGGTGATGTAAGATCGGCACTTTTGAACCTCCGAGATGAGCACCGGGAGCCTAATTCCAAAGTGATAAGGAGCATTTGTGAGCCCATGTAAAGATTGTTTGTGAGTTAATGAATAAATAGTAATCTGCCGAGGGAGTTAACGAGGCGCTGTTAGGGTGAGGTTCGATTAGGGTTCAGGAGGTTGAGACAGCTTTGTCATAGCGCTGTAATCATAGCGGAAAATTGCCGCAATAGGGCCAGATACAGCGATCCAGCCAATCACGAATCATTGCTAAGACCACGGGTTTTGCATCGGACGAGAGGACCAAAGCCCGGCACGCCTCGGACTTCGCTCCTTGTCCTTCTCTTCTTTTCCATTCTAAAGTCGGCTGTCACTTCGGAGCGGAACCAAGACCGAGCTCAGCTAATCAATTGCTAAGCACCCCTTGATCGCGTGTCTGCTACTGTCCGCCCGCTGCTCCAAAACGACAAAGTGGGGCTCCTAGTGTACTGTGGTGGGGTATATAGAGACGCGAGGGCTGCACGAAATGACGAACAATCACACCATCACACAGCCTCGAGCTACCAAAAGACTCATATATCTCGCAGCTCTCCTCCCGCTCATCCTACTCTTCAATTCATACTTTGGCATCTTCAAAATGTCGTCTTCTGAGATCAAGAACGTTACTCTCGTTGGGGTGAGTTGTGGCCCCACAGGGACTGCTCCGGATTAACTCCGCTCCCTCTTCATCACGGCGCCATTCATTGAATCAGTGTGCTAATAGCTACATAGGCCGGAGGTAATCTGGGAACCACTATCCTCAAGACTTTGCTCGAAGAATCCTCCTTCAACGTCACTGTTCTCTCCCGTGAAGGCTCCAGCTCCACATTCCCCGAAGGTGTGAAGGTCGTCCGCGCCAACTACGAATCAGTGGACTCTCTCAAGTCCGCGCTCGAAGGCGCCGATGCAGTGCTCTCTTTTGTTGGTAGCACAGCTCTGGGAGACCAAAACAAGCTCATCGACGCCGCTATCGCTGCTGGTGTGAAGCGTTTCCTCCCTTCCGAATATGGTAGCGATGTGACAAATGCACGTCTCAACGAACTCATTCCCGTCTTTGCGCCGAAGATTGCTGCAGTCGATTATCTCAAAAGCAAGGAGAGCGAGATTAGCTGGAGCAGTATCATCACCGGCGCGTTCTTCGACTGGGTAAGTTTTTGAAGCACTCATTCCATCTGTTCATATCATATGTTATGTGAACTCAACGCTGACCCATTTCTACAGGGCCTCAAAGTCACCTTCCTTGGCTTCAATCCCCACACTAAAACCGCCACCCTCGTCGACGGAGGTAAATCAAAGTTCATCTCTACCAACCTTGTCCAAATCGCCCGCGCCATCATCAAGACCCTAGAAAAGGCAGACGAGACAAAGAACCAGCACATCTACGTCTCCTCCTTTGTAACCAGCCAGCAAGAGATACTCGCTGTGGCAGAGAAGGTGACTGGCGACAAGTGGACTGTTGTGAACGTTGTCGGGCAGGAGTTGCTGGATTCTGGCAAGGAGAAGTTGTCGAAGCACGATTACAGTGGAGTTGTCGATTTGCTCCAAGCGACCGTCTTTGGTGACTTTGGCGTTGCGGATTTCTCTGCCAAGTTGTGGAATGAGAAGCTAGGCCTCCCGAAGGAGGATTTCGAGGAGAGTGTTAAGACTGGTCTGGGTGGGAAATTGGTTGGCGAGAAATGAAGGACTAGTCATCCACGCATAGAAAAGCATACCCACAATCTTGCAAGACATAATTATTCGAGCTCCCCTTTTGTGAAGATGGTAGAATTCTGCGGCCTATAGAGATGTAAATCAAGTATCAACGACATTTTGAATACATCCGAGGCTGTAGAACGAGTAAAATCAAAAAGAACCTAAGTTTGTGCCTGAGTATGGAGGCCGGCCAATCTCCACCGTCACCAACTTACACGACAGTATTGGCGTCAATGACTTAAAAAGATTTCGCCTTTTCCCTCCAACCTAATGTAAGGTGCAAATGGCCCTGCTTGTGATTAATATAAAGTAGATTTTGAAGGCGCAGACCAGTCCCAGTGTCTTTGTGCAATCCATTTTGATATATACAGCTCTATATAATTTACGTTTACAGCCGTTTCTTCCGCATGCAACCATAGGGTCATGAGAATTGGACTTCTTATTAGGTCCGTCGTCTTCCGTGAACTATTTCTACGTATATTGCTTCAAAATTCGAGCAAAGCGATATGCGGATCAAATGACGGAAATCAAAAACAGTAAGGGTGCTAGAGGCCTGAACACCTAAATAGACAACTAAAATCACGCTTTAGAGACTTAACCTACGTGCTAGTGAAGTCGCGTGGAGAGATCTGGCCTCCACCGTGGCACACACCCATCTTCTCTCCTTATCCACACCCAATATTTTAACCTGCCAATGGTGTCAAATAACATCAAGCTTAAAGCATCGCCCACAATTCAACAATGCACTAGAAGTAGGCATGAACATCAGAAAAGCAATTCAGCCGTCGTCCCTGCTTAGTGCTTTCAATGCAAATAGACCAACTTATATTATGATTTACTAAACATAAAGAAGTATCTTAAATATTTTAAGACAGGCTTTCTTGTACTACTTGTGTACTGCGTAAGCTTTTCTATTTCGTTTACTTACAGGAGATGCAATTGTTGTCTAACTTTTAAGAGACTTATAATTAGAGCAAGCATTAAAGGCACCTTTAATTAAGATAAGACCGAGCAGAATAATGGAACATAAGAGACGTGTGGCAATGAAAGGAATGCTAAATACACAGCACCGTGCATGGTCGAAAAGAGCAACAAGAACAATACTTAATTTAGGCCGTGAGGTAATTACGCTAGAAATTGTCACTTCAAGATTCTACGCAGAACCTTTCCCGTCCACTCAATCAGAAAAGTCTTCTTCAATCGGAACACAACATATACCACAGAAACTCACCCTTTCCCCTTCCTGGCTAGAAGTTGTAATAGATGCGACTAGTGAGGATGCAGTTGGACGCAATTGCTGCTCTGCCGAGAGCATTTGTTAAGTCCAACTAACGGCTCAGTTAGTAACCGGCTCCCCTATTCCTTTTAGTTCTGAAATGAAGTCCCATAGGGCACCAAGGTTTGCGCGAATATACATCTGCCGTGATCCATGCTGGCTAAAGAACTGATCCATGTACTGAACAGTCCTGCCCTTAAGAACTACAATCATCTCCATGAAAACAACACCTAGGCTCCAGATGTCTGACATTGTATTCCGAGGCTCATACCGAGCAACCTCGGGCGCACAGTATTTAGGGGTCATCCCGTTCACCATGCTCATAGTGGTACTACCATTTGCATCTGTGAAGTCGAGAGATAAGCCAAAGTCTACAAACAAGACGTTCCCACGAGTGACATGGCGTCGGGGCAGCGCAAAGTCAGTATGTTGGCTGGCTTGATATCCTTGTGCCGAACTTTATTTTCATGCAAGAATTCAAGTGCCCTGGCTAGGCAGTCGAAAAAGGTTCGCAGCTCGGGACGATTAGAAACAGTGGTGCGCGTTAAGTAAGTGCGTAGGTCCATCTCAGCAACGGGAGACATTATTAGGCCGATGTATTTAGGATCGGTATAGCTTCCAACATATGCCACGATGTGGTGGTGCTTTAGGCGCTTTAGAATTTCGATCTCAGCGATGAATCCCTTCATTTCTTCTGTCCTTTGTCTCTTAAATGCCGGACTTCGAATCACTCGCTTCCTCGCATATTCTTTGAAGCTGACCAAACTAAGAATTTTGTCGACTTGTCCATATGTACCACTGCCTAGGATTCCTTTTGGCTCAAAAGGAAGAGGCTCCCCTTGATTGAAGTAGCAATGTTGCCCTTCCTCGCCCTTTTCAAGTTCCATCGACTTTGTCAATATTACGCTCTGAATACCGACAACTGCCGTCCGGACGCTCGGACGTAAACTCGACAAACTGAGTTCAGTAACAGGAAACCAGTAATCAGAAAAACCAATGCTAATGAGGCCCTCAAGGACATCCAGGTGGCCAATAGCGCGAAAAACGATATATGTCCGTGGACACTGACTCCATCGCGAATTTGAGTGTTTCAATAGCGTTGATATTTCGTTGATTTCGGAGTCGGTATATGGTTCTAGGTTATCCCGCCCCTCTGCAAAATATTTATTAAGGCGGCTAGCTAAAGCCTGCTGAGTAGTGTCGTTAATTGGCAAGGGTGAAGAGGAGCTTAGTCGCAGTTCTTGTAACAAACGTGCGGTTACAAGTGTGTCGTTATGGTCTTTGCCAAGTGTCCTCTCCCGCCCATCTACTGTTTGTCGGAATAACTCCTCAGCCTTGCTGTATTTCTCTTGATCGTAGAGTGAGCGCCCTAGCCAGTGCTTGATGTCAAGCGTGTCTTTACCGTCTTTGCCAAATGCCCTCTCCCTCTCGCCCACTGCTTCTCGGAATAGCTCCTCAGCCTTGCTGTATTTCTCTTGATCGTAGAGTGAGCGTCCTAGCCAGTGCTTGCTGTCAAGTGTGTCTTTATCGTCTTTACCAATGTCTTCTCTCGTAGATTTAATGCTTGTCGTAACAGCTCCTCAGCCTCGCTGTATTTCTCTTGATCGTAGAGTGAGCGTCCTAGCCAGTGCTTGCTGTCAAGTGTGTCTTTATCGTTCTTTACCAATGTCTTCTCTCGTAGATTTAATGCTTGTCGTAACAGCTCCTCAGCCTCACTGTATTTCTCTTGRTTATAGAGTGAGCTTCCTAGCCAGTGCTTGCTGTTAAGCGCATCTCTACTGTCTTTGCCGAGTGTCCTTTCCTGCCCGTTCACTACTTGTCGGAAGAGCTCCTCAGCCTCATTGTATTTCTCTTGGTTACACAGTGAGCGTCCTAGCCAGTGCTTGCTGTCAAGCGCATGTTCATCGTCTTTGCCAAATGCTCTCTCCCGCCCACCTACTGCTTGTAGGAATAGCTCCTCAGCCTCGCTGTACTTCTCTTGATCGTAGAGTGAGAGTCCTAGCCATTGCTTGCTGTCAAGCGTATCTCTATTGTCTTTGCCTAGTGTCCTTTCCTGCCCATCTACTGCTTGTCGGAATAGCTCCTCAGCCTCGTCGTGCTTCTCTTGATTGTAGAGTAAATTTCCCAGCCAGTGTTTGCTGTCAAGTGTGTCTTTATCGTCTTTGCCAAATGTCTTCTCTTGTAGATTTAATGCTTGTCGTAACAGCTCCTCAGCCTCACTAAGCTTATTTGATCTGAAGCGCGAGCAGCCTAAGTTGAACTGCTTTCTTGCTATGTCTCTCAATGTACGCTCCGAGTACATGCTGCTCTCCTGACTTCAAGTACGTCGGCGTCTTATTGCTGTTGCAGATCGAGATGTACAGGTAGTAGGAGAGCTAGCGGGGCGGAAACCGCGCGATTTTCAAGAATGGTAGTGTCGACGTCACTAGCCTTCGGTGGGCTTACAGTATATTGGATAAAAAGTACGAAGTAAAGTGGGTGGCCTTGGTAGTGTTGTAATTCGTTTTTCTTCGTTAGAATTGGTTGATTTTAATATGCGAGCTAAGAGTACGTCTCGTCAGAGACGTCCTCTAGAAAATGACACTTAAGCTTCTAGACTCACCGAGATCATAATAAAATGGCTCCTGACCTTTTCAATTTCTGTTGTGAGTTTTTTAGTCCACTTGAAGTCTGTTGGTTTCACAGGGCTATTGCAATAGCAATGGGTGTTCTCAAAGGGGGTAATAAATCGTTGTGTCTATCTTGAAGCGGTGCAGCAGAGGGAATACCATCCACCTCACCGCCGCGTGCACTAGCCTAGTATGGCTAGTGCCCCACGTGTCTACACGTGATTGGTACCTTCACACGTGATCCATACATCCCACGTGATCTACACGTGATCTACACATCAACACGTGATTCCCACGTTCTATATACTCCCAAGAAAGTCTTTACAGGTAGACAGTTAAATTTTTCTGCTACTCTCTTTCCTGCTATAGCTAGTAAGCGGCGCTGCTTTGCTCAGGCGCTAATCACCCTCGGCTGCTCAGTCACGTTGCCCTGCGCTCCCCTAACAGCCAATCGTACTCATTGTTGCGTCGGACATAACCCTCACGATTCCGTTAAGTCTAGGCGAGAGCGATGCTTGGAGGCAGGTTTTGGCCCTGGCCAACTCGACAATGAAATTCGCGGCTTAGTGTAACGATTCGAACAATCGTTATATCACGTGACCGAACCGCTCCCTGCCCGACCCCGATACAGATCCTATTCCTACCCGAACCGGTAGGACTTCAGCTCCCGACCTGGTCCCCACTCAACCCCAATACAGGCTCTATCCATATCCGAACCTGTATCACCTCGGCTCCTGACCAGCTCCTGATGTAACTCCAAAACAGGTCCTTATCTGAACCTATAGTACCTCGGCTTCGCTATCTCTCATCTCTCTTCGTGTATATAAGCCAGTCTCTTCGTTAGTTAGATCAGGTAGCTTTTCAATATCCTTTCGTACCCGACCTATAGGTGTCAATTCTATCTTGGGTATTCGTTATCACTCGTGCACTCCCATATGCCTTCGGTAGTGATTCGCACCCGAATCCGATCGTTCTGATATCCTGCGTCGTTACACTTAGCAGATTATGCCGCACAGTCGGATGAGATTCGCGCAAAGGCATTGAACAGCTTCATTCTACGACATCTTGGCGACGATAATTTTCTTACGCTGGTTGAGGATGTTGAGGCAAGCTGGACTGGGTTAATGTGCGGCCGCACATAAACGGGTGCATAAACATGTATTGGAACCACCGTCAAATTGAAGAGACGAGGATCATCGCGACTAAATGTGGTGCATATGGGAAATGGATGCTCTGGTAATCTGTTTGAACATATTAGATAACATGACTTTAACTACATTTCCTTGACCAGTTTAACAGCTCAACATCCTGAGCAACCCAGCAGGGGAGATGGCAGCCCCTCCCAAATCCATTAATATACCTCAGGCAGCAGCTCGCTCAGCAGTCCACGTGATCTACTTCACGAAAGACTCATAAGCGGACTCACTTCATCTCTCCTACAATAATAACCACACACAAACAACAAGAAAAACACACAACACAATCATTTCAAATTACCCAATATTTGTGCCTCGGGCTTCAAAGTCAGACTCTGCACCTCCACGCGGTGAAGCCTGGGAACCTGACTTTTTCAGAGCTCAGAGCCAGCGCAGAGACGTCGCGTCGATGATGGCGTGGTGGGAGCTGCCCTGCGGTGAGGTAACAATATAACAGCACAGCGAAACGCCCTATCCTCCACCCTCAAGCAGACGAAACAGCGACGGCTGTGCGACGGACAGACGCCGGCGACGCCGAACCTCGCATACCACTAGTACGGTGCCAGAGAGGTCGGAATCACGTGTAACGGCGGCGCTGCACGCAGATAGACCCCGTATACTACCAGTGAGGCGCCGGAGGGGTCAAAACAAAACGTGCGACGGCGGCGACAGAACCCGTATACCACTAGTGAGGTGCCAGAGGGGTCACCGCCTGCGAGGAGCAACAGCAACGCTAGGTATACGCCAACAGAGCATAAGGGAGGCGGGGGAGCAGCAGCGGACAACTATACAGTATAAGGGACAGTATCTACACATAAGGGAGACATCACCAATAAGGCAAGCGTGACAGAGTAGGCGGTCGAGGCTAGAGGACAACAGCAACCCACTGGCGCAGGCGTCATGCCTGCGCTTACCTAGGGACGCACATACGGCACACGAGCGAAAGGTGTTTTTCCCCTAGTACAGGCAAGCCTTCGGGAGCTGCTTCTACAATTAGCCAACAGGGGTTTTTTTGTTCACCTGTAAATAGTGGCAATAGTCTGCATAGCTCTATAGAGGGCTGGCTAACAGACAGTAAATTAAATAATTATTATTATATTTGTGCCTCATTTACTTCAATATTTTCACTGTTCGTTGAACACGTTCAGTGCGACAAGAGCAAAAACCTTCAGGATGTGGCGTTTGGCCAACCCTGCCGCCAAGACTAGAACCGTGCAGAGGGTTTTTGACGCAAGCCTTCTAGTTTCAGAGCTTAAAACTAAAGATCTGCTGGCTTCCTTGTGATCACAGTGGCTGTCATTCAACGGGAGTTGACCTATTATAAGTATTTCGCCCCAAACCCCGATGTAAGACAACTGCTAATGCGTTCTACCAAAGGCACAACTCCGAACGTCGCCTACATCGTGAGACGAGGACTGTTAAGGAGATACTGTCAATATGCCGGACACTCGTTCCCAAAAGCGGCGGAAGTTGTCGCCTAAGCCCTCTAGCTGGAAGCAAAAAGCCCGCAAGAAGACACCCCCGCTACATGTGGACGAGGGTATACACCCAGTGCCGCAAGAGACACCCCACAGCAGACGGACGTCAGCTCATAGCAGCTTAATATCGAAAGAGGTCGATCTAGCAGCTGCATGGATGGAGATAAAGATCGCTGCCGAAGCCCGTGGAGTAACGAGGAAGAATGTCCCGTACGACACATTCCGTTCGATTTATCTTAGTGGCGGCAGTGTAGAAGCAGCATCGCTACTGGATATCCAGTCGCTAAAGGATATTGGTAGAGAATGGAAGGAGGACCCATTCTTAAATCAATTTTCCCAGCTACTTTCCAATGCAGTCCGTTGTCCAAGATACGCTTTCGCACATTTCTCAGTCCTCTTCTAACAGATTAAATAGGATCTTGGAGACCTTAAGCTATACTACAGCGGGACGAAAACTTTAACTAATGTTAACAAGTCTAAGGAGGTGCCTTCTAAACCCAATTGCGTTCTCTATATTGGCGAAGACGTCAGTGACCAACCCCCTAACTGGGAAGACGTGGAGCTCCTGATAGAGCATACACAAAGCTCATCCTCCCAAGATATCGTTACTAAGAAATTCAAACAATGGCTGCAGGGTGCCTGGAGTGTGTTCAACCACCAACCTTTCCGTCTTCACCTCTATGGAATTATGTTTATACAACCTTGTGCCTTTATCTGTTACGCAGATCACGGCTGTGCAGTGTACTCTGAACCCGTCTACTTTACGAAGAGTGATCAGCACGCTCAATTTCTGCAAGGTTTCCTTGGTTGGTTTTTTGCGAACCCCGACCGCCGTGGAAGAGACCCAACGGTTGATGAAGTGGACGGGGTGCATATTCGTCATGCAGATGAAACCTGGACTGAGCTTCCTGGCACCCTGTGCTACCGCCCTTGCGTTGTTGGACGAAATATCCGAGTCACTGAAGTGCGGAGCCAGTTACCAACGGGTAGGATGGTTATGAAGCACACCTGGGAAGAGAAACTTCCCCCGCAATCATCACCCTCGTCAGAGATTGACGTTCTCAAACTTCTCCTTGCGGCCAATGTCCGAGGTCTTCCGCAGCCACGTGCCTTAGATAAGTCGATATTGAGAGAGACTCCCACCTTTCCTGAAAACTGCGACGTTGCACTCCTGGCATCAAATGAGAAGCATATAGAGAAGATCCAGGGAGCCTACGCTTCTGGTCACAGTTCCAAATTCTGGGCTCTTGTTGACGACCCTTTGTCACAGCGTGCTAAAATTCTGAGGCAGGAGTTCAACAATCCTCTTAACGTCCGCAGGCAGCTTACCCGCGTTTTGATGTCATACTGTACACCGTTGAAAGAGGCTATGCGCGATGCGGGCCCGATATCACTCACACAATCTATACGCGACGCCATGATTGTATACTATGAAGCGTACAAGCTCCCTAAGTCTGGTTTTATCCATGGGGGTAAGCTTTATAAATAGTTTGGGTTTCTTTGTACTAATGCACAAGCAGACATCTCTATTGAAAATATCTTAGTTCCTGTGGAGGGTTGTGAACTCACCGGTGGCTTTACGCATAAGGATCGGAGAGGCACATTAATTGACTGGAACTTATGTTTTAACGCCAATGGAACCGCATCCTACAGATCATTCAGAAGCGGTACTCCTGCATTCATGGCGCCAGCTCTTCTTAGGAAAGAGGAGATCCCCCGGCGAACCTTGGGTCACGATATGGAATCATTTTTTGCCGTTATGATCTGGATAGCGAGCTTCCATTATCGTGACGAGAAAGCTTTTCTAGCCAAGCCTCTAGCTATGACAACTGACCGGAGGAAATCCCCTGCAGACATTGCAGTTGCTAAGAGGCTCTGGTTTTTTGATGGCCAATCCTTCGTGGATGAGATAATTTATCACTTCGAGGCCCAGTATCGCAGTGATAGGCGATTTGTCAAGTGCTTACTTAACATGCGCGAAATCCTATACCCACGGAGAAACGACATAACAGCATACTTCGATGACCTTTTGGCCCAACCGGTGAACGAGGTGACGGAGGATCCCGATCCAATGAAGGAGGGTCTATTTCATAATTGCATGAAGGTGATGGATGAGTATCTCGAGGATACAACAGGTTGCGATGAGATGCAGTGGATCGATTCCAGCGCAGCGCAACAGCGACATATTCCGGAGGAGGACACTATGTGAAGGGCTGTGCAGAAGACTGCAGATGCCAGGTGACAAGATTGTATTCGATAGAGAACTAGCTATGGGGACGTATCCGTGCCAAGAAAATGGGAAGGGGCGCCTGTATTTATAGCTGTACGCTGCATAGCCGCCGCTAGGGCGGCTGGGACAGCCTATGAACCAATCAATCAATCAATCAATGCTGGGATTTTTTTACCCGGAGAAACGTCCCAGTCGGATTTCTCTTCCCGGAGAGGCGTCCCAGTCAGATCTGTCGCCCCGGACAGGTGTCCCAGTCAGATTTGTCGCCCCGGAGAGGCGTCCTCAAGTTCACTCGCATACCCAATACGTGTTACCATGATATTAACACAGGAGATTTAAGTGTAAGCAGAATTGAGGTGGCCCCGTGGTGGGATGGTAAAGTAGATGTATTGTATGTGTGGAGAGGTGTCTGAGTTCGTTTTTGTGTGAAGTAGAAGTACATGTGGAGAGCTCATATATAGGCGGACCTGCTGAGTCATGACTGAAAGCCCAGTCATGTGACGTTGTCCCAGCTTACACACCCCCTCAGTTTTAAACGCGGTTCGAAGCTGATGTGATCAAGATACCATCCCCTGCCTTGTTAAGTAGGCAGAGCTGCATTAAGTGTAGGCTTGTCCTGCTGTAAGGTGCGATATATCGCTTTAGTACAGACCTGTCTCCACTTTTAGTGCAGTCCTGATAGGTAATCTTCCGCCGTTGCGGTGTTGTTAGACCTCGCTCTTTGTATCGGGCGTCCCCAGAGCTTTGTGTGAGATCCTTATGTGCTCGTTAATCTGCGCTCTGTTTATAAGAGGTTGATGCTCAGCCTTGTATGTTAAGCTTGATACATGATGTGAAGTAGATACATAAGATAAGCTTATCGCTCTGTAGAAGAAGGAATAGAAGGAAAGGTGCTAAGGTGAAGGAGTGATACCTAATTTTTTGTGTTTTTGTGGAGGTAGGAGTTTTATGAGGCCGTCAGCTGGTTGACAGTTGCTTAAGATATATAAGAGATTGATGTTGCTTGATTGTGTCTCTTGGCGCAGCCAATGATGATAGATCGTCGCTGTTGTAAGAAGGACCTAGGCTGCTACATAGCGCCATACTCGGGTCGTTGTTCCGCGTGCGTGTTCTTGGGTGGTTCTTGCAGTCTGAAGCCTTCAAGCAAAGATTTTGACGATGCCGCTGCCAAGCGTCGTCGATTAGAGCGAAAGATTGCGCAGTTGAAGCTAGAGGCTGCCCAGGTAGTGCTGAATGTTTCTTGGCGTCAGTATGTTTAGTACGTCATGTGATGTGCTGTGACCTTAACTCTCCGTTAATTGGATCGGGCGACCATTGGCGAATCACTGCTATAGCATAATTTTAATATTTTTGCATGAATGATGAAATGAACATAGCACGGCTGGGGAACATTATGCATGGTCAGGTTATCTTTAATCAGTGGCTAAAGAAAGTAGTGACATGTAAGTTAATTAAAGGAAGGAGGTGAGAGAATTATTGATCCTGTCCTTCAATATCTAATAGTGAACCTTTTGGGCATTCATTGCTTATTAGTAGAGAGTCTTCTAGTAACGTCCAGTGCTGTTAAGAGAACAGAAGACTAATAGTATAGAGAAGCTCTAAATCTGGCCTGCAGACCCCTATTTAATATTATCAGAATTGCTCACTCAACTAAAGTAGGCAGACTACTCTTCCAAGTACCAATCGCACCCCTCCTCCCTCCCTCACACATATCCCTCCTACTCACCCTCTCCATCCTCTCCCCCGTTCTCTGCACCCTAACCTTCAACTCCGTCTCCTCCTGCATCCACCTCAACACCTCCATCCTCTCCTCTACCCACTCCCGCACATGCCTCTCCGTATCAATCCGTTTCTGAAACCCCGGGCGGTCCGCCAGCGCAAAGAGACAATTGCGTATCGTCACGATGCCCTCGACCATCATCCGGATCCAGCGCTCCGTAAAGGGGAGATGCCGCAGAGCGTAGATGGAACGGTAGTCCTCTACGGAGATGGTCAAGGGATTTGACATCTCGGACGTGATTTGGTGCGTTAAGAGCGTTAGAATATCGGAAGTTGGTACGTTCCCGAGAAACGAGAGGGCGGCGTAGATGGATACTAGACCTGCTAGTGTTGTGCTGAGCGCTGTTTCTTCCTTGCTTTCTGGTGCGCCGTGTTCTAGACCGAGAGAAGAGAGCTCGCTCTCACGCCAGCGAAGAGCAGATGTTAATCCAGAGTGACTTACGCTGTTGGCTGGGAGGATGGTGACGCTAGGGTGCGGGGGCGAGATGTAGATGTGCAGGGTTGGGAGGAGGGTTGTTAGTTGCGCGGGTGTTAGAGTGGTAGTGATCGGATCGTGGCCTGGGATCATGATTAGCGGGGAGGTGATGCGCAGTTGGGAGGTAGAGGCGTGTGGGTGAGAGTACATGGCCGGCATGATTAGTTTGTTAGATGTTAGATGGGCTGGAAGGGGGTGGTGTAGGCAGAGAAACAGAGATGGGCATATATATGACGTTCGAAGAAACTTCACAATGAAGAAGGCCCGTGATATGTCATTGTGTGGTCATTGTCATTGTAGTGTTGCGCCAGTCATAACCAAAACACACCTCTACCCACAATGTTTTGCGTGAACAGTATACTGAAAGATGTGCATCGACGGCAGAGAGGGGCTTATAATTTGCCACCCCTAGCTCTAGCTAAGGGAATAGTGTAGTATCTCGTATGCTGCGTTGCTGAGGGCCCTTGTTGGCTTACTTGCTCGACGGGGCGTTATCCAGAGTTAAGAGTGTGTTCTCTTGCATCGAAGAAAGCAATATCTACACAGGTGGCTCTGTCCAGCATGCAGCGGTCAAGAAGAAGATTCCTGAGGTAAAATAAAACAATAGAAAGTTTTGCTCCAAAACGCCGCCGCTATGCAAAAGGACATATTATCACATCAAAACCGAAACGAAAAGAAAAAAAAATTAAGCAGAGCCAGATGCAAATGGGATGAATACATATTAGACTTCCTTCCATGATCCATTGACCGGCCGTCTAGCAACACCTGACTGTTGTGGTCCCTGCGGCGCTGCCGGTTGGAAGGCCTGGTACGTCTGCTGTCCGGGATACGCAGCCTCGGAGGGTTCGTAAGTCTGCTGGCCGGGATACGCGGCTGATGGCTCGTATCTTGTTGATTCAGAAGGCTGATACTCGGAAGGGGAGTAGGCAGAAGACTGCGCATAGCCGGGTGTATGCGATCGAACGGGCGCATTTCCAGGCGTATTCGTTCGAACGGGTGCGTATCCGGGGGTATGCGATTGAGTGGAGGCGTAGTTGTTTTGTTGGGGAGCAGGGTTAGGGTCGTATTCGGAGGAAACATCCGGAGGGCCGTAGCCATAACCGTCTGAATTGGGAGGGGTGGGACTGCGGCCTTGTGGTGGTCGGTTGTATTGCTGGTTGTAACCTTGGCTCGGGGAATTGCGCCCGTATTGCTGATTCCTCGCATATCCTCCTGCTCCTCCCTGAACTGGCGATAAAGACTGCGCAGGAGAAACTCCCCGATATTGGTCCTGCTGCTGGCCGTATTGCGCACCGTATGGGCCCGGGCTGTTGTGAGGGCTACGCCGAGGAGGACCACCGGCCATCGCTTGATTTTGGTACCCTGGTGGGAATCCGTAGCTATCGCCCGTTGGCGATCGCTGCACCGGAGACCTTCGTGGCGATCTTCCGGCCGTCCCAACCGCTGTCGTTCCGGCAAGCGATGCACCCGTCACGCTTCCCTTTTGATCGAATCTATCCATCTCCAGATCTCCGTGCTGTTCGGGGATCACAACCTCCTCAACGCGCGTGCTTTTTGCTGTACTCCACTCTGGCATTGCTGGCAGAGAGTCCTCGTGAACGGGTTTACTCGGTGTCTCGAAGGTGGCGAACTGTGGTCTCTCGGGCTCGGGAGCCCTGTAGGTGGATATGGGACTGATTGTGGGGGCGGCGTGAGAGCGGTACTGCTCATTGGGCGGTCGCGTGTCGATGGGCGCTGCAGGGCCGCTCTGGTGGGCAGGAGGGTATGCGGGAGGATAGGAGGGAGTGGATTCGCTCTTCATACGCTTGTGGCCTCTGCCGCGCCCTGATCCACAGCAGCCGGCGCAGCATTTGAAGCAACAGCACGCACATTCCGCTCCGCAGCAGATGCAGCGTGCGACGCACATGACCACGGAGAGGACGACGAGGGAGACGATAATGATGGCGACAATGACGGGCCATTTGCAGTAGCTCTTGGCCATGCACTTGTCCCACGAAGACAGCGTGTCTTTCGCGTCCGTCAAGGCATTGCGCGGCGTGAGTAGGGACGGCATGTTGGAGAATCGGGGCGTAAGAGTAGCGACGGTGACGAGGACAAGAGGAGAGAATGTTGTGTTATGAGGCTGGCCGAGGGGCGATATTGCGAGGCTGTGTCGACGGATATTGTTAGTGATGGCTGGCCATTCGGCGGGAAAGTTAAACAGTCGGCTGGTGACAAAAAGGAGAGGTTGGCGGTGGTGCGATTGTAATTGCGGACGCCACACCACATGTCGCGGTGAAGGTACGAGGGCGCCAGAGGGAGAAACGAGCGACTAGAGGAGACGAGGAGCGGTCGGTCGTTCGAGATGACGAAGAAGCGGGCAGCGGGAGATTAATCAAGGCCAAACCCAGATGCTCCTGCACCATTTCCGAACAAGCCTTAGCGCCATTGGTTACGACGGTTGTGGCTGAGCAACGGCGATCAATCGCAGAACTCAACACACCTCCCTCATGTCTCAACATCAACACCACGATCGCATCGCTATCCCATTCTGATCACGCATTGCCTTTTCCGCTTTCTCGTAGACGCCCACGGAATTGTCCGCCTTACAGCAATAACAACCTCGGGTGACCTCCAGGGACTCGGAAGTAAGAATAGAACTTGGAACCGTGGTCTCGCATTCGCACGAAAATGTGCCACCAGGTTTTACCTACAGGCTTCTGAAAACCTGGTGGTAGATCGGTTGGAAAGCCGAGCTCCACGACGCATTCGCAGTTTCAACAGAGACCCGTCGTCTTGCTACAAAACTCGTCGCTAATCTCCACATTTCAACGACTTATTATTTTGGGACATGACGCAACTCGTTCCATGGTCTCAGGAGCCATCGAGTCCAAGTCACGGGGCTAGCAACGCACCCATCTTGCCTCTAAGAGGGGATCGGCGACTCAGAGGACGCCAATTTTTTATTTAGTTTTACGTTCAGCCTATGCCACTACAACCTTTCAAGACATTGGCGATTCGATTGCATACCATCTCGATGCTAAGTGCGCAATCCTCTATGCTTATTATCTATTTAGCTTAGAACATGCAACGTTTAGCTACGCTTTTGTGGCCTGGTATACCTTCTACTTCCTACCTCTTACCTTTAATTTTAGAGTGCTTAATAGGCCCTAGTGTAAATCCCCTGTCTGCTTGCAGAGGGTGTTATGGCTTAAATAGTAAGATGTAGAAGACTAGGTGTATCCTTGCCTGTAAGGAGACTGTAGACAGGAAATCGAAATGTAGGTAAAGGATGCATTGTAGACGAATTCTTGAGGAGAACTTAAGAGTTGGAAGGTAACTATATAGTGATTGGCACGTGAAGGCTGGCTAGGGATAGCTCGAAGGTGAAGGTTGCCCGTGATAGAGCCCCCCTCTTTCTCAAGGGTCGTCCCAATTCTCTGATACAGGATGCAAGGCCGGTTTTGGCCTGTACATGCAGTAAGGCTGGTACCGGGCCTGTACGGAGGCCGTATGGCTGAGATGTCATGTGATTTAGCCTATCAATGTTCCCCCGCTATGGAAGCACAGGACGACTCTACGATAGATGAAATGAAGGCTCTTAACGCGTTAGATCAAAGGCTCAACTTCTAGGCTGTCTCTCAGCGCAAGCAGACACCAATTTACACCTATTTCAAGTCCGTGCGCGCATCGTCTGATGGCTTTGGGATAAATTAGATTGCTTTGTCAGCAACTCGATAGTCCGATAATTCATATATCCGATCAAAATCGCATGCCAAAATTGTATCGTATAACCGGGAGTTGACTGTACTACTTTCCACGCGCTCGTGGATTAGGCTGAGAAAGGAATTGTGCCGGAGTCTTTGGAGGCCACAAGTGAGTCAGATGAAGCGGGAAACACCATCAACCGAGTGTTGTGCGCTTACCCAAAGACCACCAAATTTGTGGGGGTTAAGGGAAAAGAGAACGAATTTAAGAGCTGGACGTGTGTTTAGGGGGTGTGGCAGTGCTTATGATGTTAGGTGCAAGGCTAGCGGAATCAAAAGGATAATTCGGAATGGGGGGAGCCCAAGATGCTGTTAATGCGGCGAGACTGCTGGCAATAGGTTAAGAGAGTTCTCCTCCCCTTACAGGGCGCTGATGTAATTACCATAGATAGTTCTACACAAGTAGGTACATCCTTTTGAACTATCTCCAGAAGTCTCAACAAAGTGGACTCATAAAGTAGAAAACTTGTTGTCAATGTGAAGCCTAAACGAGGCGGATGCACAAAGCTGAATCGTGGGGAAAGTGATCGAAAAGGCCGCTAAGACCTTTGCCACGTGCCACGATCGTCGAGTTTATGATTTGCTCCTGGGCGCTCACGTGTTCACCATGCGAAGCTACTACCAGCTGTTTTGGGAGAAAAGAAACGAGACGAGGCGCACGAGCTGAAAGCAGTCGAACAAACCACAACTCATGTTCTATTGCACAGCCTCAACCCCGTTATTTCCTTACTATATAAACCTCGTTCAAGCGACCTCGTTGGCTAAATTGTGCGCACAACCTTTTCCCCTCAGCATGAGACTTTTTGGAGACCGACCCGGAGACCAAAATCTGATATGGAGAGCAGAGCCTAACTACAGAGGCAGCTTTGGAATTCTCTCAGCTTGCGTGACCACGATGGTGCTCTGCATTTGGACGGCAATTCATCTCAATATTCCGAAAAGGGGTGCAAAAGTTAAGACATATGTCGCCAAGGCTGGATGGCTCATCATGGGCATTTTCGCGCCCGAGATTGTGAGTGAGGCTTTAGTCGTGGCTTTGCACACCGTGTATTGATACCTAGACAGATTGTGTGGTCAGCGTTCCAGCAAAGACGGGATGCTAGTAATCTGACAAGACGAGTGCGCCAGATTCTTAGGCAGCCAGCGCCGCTTCCCTTTATACGTCGATCATTGAAAACGTTGAAAACCTTCTTCAGGGTTAGTACAACTTGATACAATTCGTTCTTCGAGGATAAGGATGACCTTGGTGTTGAGTGTCACTTCGTCCGATAGCGCTGACACCTCATAGCGAAGCAATATCAAAGAAGGTGCTGAAAACGCACAAGAAGTTTTCATGTGGACGAATACACAAAGCTTCTACGTCCTAATGGGTGGCTTCGTCGTCAAAACTCCATTCGGTAGCACCGAATATAATTGCATTAAGCCCGATGGAATCGAATACCTTCTTCGCGATCAAGGAAGCGAGGATCAAGTGCTCATAACCAAGGACCAGATTGCGGACAAAAGTAAATCAAACAACATGGCCAAGATCATAGTGTGCCTCCAGGTCATATGGTTTTGTTCACAGTGTATCGTACGATTGACGCTCGGATTGCCGATCTGCTTGTTAGAGCTCAACACCTTTGCCCACGCCATTTGTGCTCTATTCATTTATGTTCTCTGGTGGGATAAGCCATTCGATGTTGAGCAACCGACGTATCTTGCGGCACGAGGAGGCCTATTACCCGTGCAAGCATACTCGTATATGACTTCTTCCGAGGGTCGCACACGCTGGATAGGTAGACGTCTTCCTAAAAGCATTCCTAAAAACAGATCTCCCACAGGTTCACCCAGTAAACTTTTGAGAGTTGACTTCCAAATCAACCGATCATCGAACCCCGGAAACAATCAGATCCGACAGGAACAGTAAGTGTTTCTAATAGATTACTACCCAGTTACAAGCCGATTCTGATATTACTTAGGGGAGTGCTAGTCCTAGAAAATGGACGGCGCGTCGAATTCCACATTCAATTCTACAATCGAGGTGAGGAGAAAGTGGTTACATCTACACCACGTACCTGCACCCTTCACGGCTGGACTTTCACGATTGGAGCAAGCGACTCCTTCATCGAATTTACTGAAGAAGACATCAACATTCTGCGAGAAGCACATAGAGCAATTAACGAGGAAGACACTGAGACGCTCAGTAAGGCTTTCGATACCAATGTCGCCTCCAACTGGCCGGGATGGAACTCTGAGAATCCCGGAGGAATTCTCTGCGCTCCAATCAAGCATGGCTCAACGTCCATGTTGGTCGGATTTGCTGTCGCTGGCTTCGTTTACGGACTCGTTCATCTATTAGCCTGGAATGCACCATTTCATACCACTACGGAGCAGCTTTTGTGGCGTGTCTCGGGATGTATACTTGCTGGGTCCGGCCTAGTGATACCTCTCGTTGAGGGCGCGAGCTCGATGGTAGAAGGATTCGGGGAAGGGTGGAGTGGGCTTGGACTTTTCTTTTTTATTCTTATTGCTTCACCGACCATCTTGAGCATCGCGGTGTTGTATGTCGTTGCAAGGGTCTACCTGATCGTGGAATGCTTCATCAGCCTCACACATTTGCCAGATGATGCATTCAAAATTCCAATATGGTCGCAATATGTGCTTCATCTTACATAGTAATGCATGTTAACAATTGATTCCTAAATTTCAAGTGTCTAAGACACGTATGCCATTAACAGCCCTATTTTAAAGTGGATTTTTATCACTAACTTTTTGATCATAAGATACAAGCGTATTTTACAGGAGTAGGACAATTCTTCTGACCTGCTGCTAGATGTCTCACAAGAGCCTTAAAGAATCTAATTTTCTAACGATGTAGTACGCCACGCATAGATAATGGACGAGATCTTAGCTCTCTACACCGCACTCGTATCTGTCACCCACACGACACAATTCCCACCCATCATCCCACCCTACTTCCGATTCGATGTATTGGTATTATACTTGTTGTAAGCTGGAGTGTGGAGGAAAGGTGTCAAGATGTGTATTGTATGTGAAGTATGTACAGCTGATATATATATGACGGACTGATTAGTCAGTGGCATATCCACGTGACATTATGGTGTCCTCCGCTTACACTTGTTAATAATATTCCCAAACTCTGACTCGTAAGTGTCTACATCGAACTTCCGCTCGCGCCTATCTTTCGACTGAAGGCTGACAATATCTGCAATAGGGAGGACCTCAACCCACTCATCTCTAAATGGAAATGGAAACGTATCACATCAGGAAAGTAGATAGATGATATATTTACCTTTAGGATTTTCGTAGAACAAATCCACGGGCGTAATGAACTGGCATCATATTGCGACTTGCCCGGTGTTGTCTCGGCATCATTTTTGTTCATAAAGGGCGTGAATCACGCTCCCACTCTAATTCTGTCGACTCACTTGTCACCTGTTCCCCCATCATTCACTCTCTTCAAGTCGTTGGATAAGAATTCGAAAATTTGGCAGGCGATTGGAAATGGTGCGCAGGTCAAGGCCAGCTGCGCTGAGGTTCGAACTTGGCATGATTAGTCAACTGTGCACTTGGGCAACGACGACCATAGTGTGTGATTGCTTACGACGAGGGAAGGCGAAAACTTCAACAGCAAGGCAGAGAGTTGACACCAAAAACATGGAAACTACACTAACCAATGAGAAGATGCTCTCCGTGGATAACTTAGCATACCCTTACGTTAGGACTACTCGAATCAAAGGACCGCCATGTTGACCTAATCGAATTGAGATATGAAGGAACTCTCAACTAGAAGCTCACGCAGGTGATCGTGAAACGAGAATCAAGTACCTACCATAGAACCGACACGGGTAGAAAGTGAAGCTATGAATACAAGCACGTCACATTCTTATATACAAATCCCTGACATGTAGCACAATGGCTACATTTAGCGACCAGTGTAGGCTTTTTCATAACCATGCTACTGCATAATCTGGCAGAAGTGAACTTTGCTAGGCTCAATAAGGCAGTTTGGCCCTCCAGTAAGATGGCTGCTGGTGGGGCTGTTTATTCAGAGGCTGAATGCCTTGGCATCAAAAACGGTTGGGCCCTTGCGACCCCTCAGCTGGGGCCGTAAATTCATCCGCTTCTCTTCCATCACCGTATGCCATGCCTCGGATTCGTTTTAAATCGGACATTGCTATCTGGGCTGATGGCTCACCTGCTGCAGCTCCTGTTCCTTTTTGAGACCCACCCGTTGCACCTGCTCTGCCATTGACTACTACGCTCCAGAACGTATCCCCCAATAAGCGCCGCTTCAGTACAACACACGATGCTGCAGCTGCTAAAAGGCAGTGTCCTGGTCCTTATCTTAATAAGAGCTTTAGGGCAGCTTAGAAGCTGCATAAGCTGCCACTATCAAAGCGTCCTCGTCTCTACTCCTATATCAGGGAAGAGAAGCTTAATGTGGTGGAGTAAAGGTGTGATATAGAAAATCAGGATAGTAGAGGGCGATTCGCAGCCATGCGATCTCCGAAGCAGCAATGAACTGGGGGAGGAAGAATTAAAAGGTCTTGAATGACGTTCACAAAGAAGAGGAGGCTTGGCAGCAGACTGTTGCAATTTCGTTATATCTAGCTACCAAAGGAACGAAAGAGACGTGTGATGAAAGATAGAAGAATTTTTCGTGATCTCGTTTGAGTGAGGGTCGTGTTCGTTCGGTGGTCGGTGATTCATCAATGGGCGAGGTGTTCGGATGCCCATATATGTGTCGCGTTAAGTGATGTCGAAGCAAGTAGCTGACAGAGAAACCAAGACCCTTTCCCTGCACCATGCATCCAAGCCTTCAACCAATGCCTAAGGTGGATTCGGGTAAAGTAGCTCTTCGCTACGGCGCACTAGGGCTGCTTATTTTTAACTAGCAACTCTCCTACTGTCCTAGTGACGACCCCGTCACATGACCTCGCTTATTCCGTGTATATAACCATGCTGCCGGGTTACCTCATCTCGGCGCCTAGTTATCTTGCAATACAACTTGCTTTCAGCTCTATGCTCAAATAGCTGCCCGTTACAGTCCCTGTCCCTGATAGAACTCCTGCTCCATGCAGAAATAAGGATTCTACCTTCTCCACCCTCTTTCTATACAACCTACCCTTACTAGATGGGTACGGCATTATCCTTACCTCTACAGTCTTCCCAGCATCAAGTTGTGCCTCTACATCAGCCCAGCCACCCGCTCGAATCCAGCCAAAGTGTGGTCCTGATATCTCTCCATCTAAGCTTGTAAGAGACAGCCCTGCGCGTATTCCGTATAGGGCAAGGGCACCGGGGTTAGATAGTTGGCGACAGACAATTTAATAGAGCTTGAATGCTTCAAAGCACTGACTGTTCGGGGAATCCTGAGTGGCGACTGCAGTATATCAGTGGCCAGTATATCAGTGGCGACGGTAATAAACAACCCCAAGAACTTACAGACAAGCTCACAATCCCCTGTAGTGGTCACACGTAGTGTAGATGGATTGACGTTGATTCCCTGCGATTACAAAGCATTAAACGGTCCCACCAGCAGCCATCTTACTGGAGAACCCACCTGCCTGATTGAGCCTGGCAAAGTTCGCTTCTGCCAGATTATGCGGTATGTTGAGTCGACCGGCAATGGACTTCAATGTGGCTATTTTATGTTTGATCGACCGGAACCCTATGGAAAGGGGCCTACTGGTGGCAACCGGCATACATATTGTTATATTTATGCTGTGTTGACTTGACCGGCAAAGATTTTTATCTTCGCATTTCGGGATGTAACCACCGCGTACGTCACAAGCGAGAATTGTTGGTTGGTCTTGGTTGATTTTGGTTGATTTTGTTTTGCCAGCTTGTCCGTTACACGACTTTGATGGGCCAATCAAGATGTGTGATCTAAACCGTTTACAGAACCGGCAGCACGCGCGAGGGACCGGTCACGATTATTATGTCCTCAGTGAACATTCATTCCGTCCTAACATTTAAAGCATAAGTAGTAGTCATGAGCGTATCTTCTCTAAATTCTTTGCCCAACATGGGAGAATTTGAAGAGCAGCTCTGGTACGATGATGATTCAACGCCCCTACATTATGATGTAAGTTTACTTTCGATTTTCTACCTAGCGTAGGCAACCCGTTCGCGGTTCGCAACTATGCGGAGAAGGCAAACATAACAGGCAGCCTTCCGTGCACAAAGGGCCGCCCCTGCTGCACAACAGACTGGAACTCATCTCCATACTGCCCGGAGTCGCTCTGCTTCCGTTCGCTTCGCGTCTGTATCGAGTATCGCTGTATTGGGCGGAACTAATATCGATTTCTACAGGAATTAGGCGCCTTTCAGACATCTCACGTCTTCGTAGTCACACCTGCTACTGACAACCCCCTACGACCTAATAACGGAACCGCAATCAGTAACGACACTGATATTTTCGAGTTCTTCGACCTCGAGAATGCCGCCCTAGACCCAGAGAGCGCACAGCCTCCATTACCCGAACCACAGTTGACGAACGCAACCACTCCTGCGACCTTGGATGACATCGTCACAAATGTACCTCATAATACCGTGTTCGATGTCTCTGGAGGTGACGAAGAACCTGATCTTCCCATATCGGTGACGCCTGCACCGCCTCCGAGACTTCACTGGCCTTTTGAGCATGTAGTGAGTAGGATTCAAATCCACGGTTAACTTACACTTTGGCATAAACTAACGCAGCCGTCAGGTTCTACACACCAAACCCTATCCAGATGGAATTTTCGTCACAATGCCGAACAGCTGGCGTGCTCAACAACCACCAAACAACAAGAAAAGAGCAGCCGAGGGAGGCATCCCAGGAGTCTCATGGTTCAACTCGGGGATCGTATCGCATCCGAGCAACAAGCGGAGAAGGCCGACTGCTGAACAGCAGGATGGCTCCAGAAGAGTGCGCGCGAAAGGCGCATGTCTTCGGTGCTACGTTCAAAGGCTGAAGGCATGCATGAAGAGTCCTAGTTTACGATTTGTAGCTGACGTCGTGTCGAGATAGTGCTCAGAAGGTCGACCGTGTGATTTGTGTCAAGCATTGTTCAACAAGGCCTATGGATCTAAGACTCTGCAGTGGACGGTTTGCATCAGCTCAAATTTGCTGGATATGAACATCTTCGCTCTTGGTATGTTTGATGTCTTGTACCCTGATAGCCAACACTAATTAGATTAGGGGTATCACTCTTTGATATTTCCCACACGCCTACTACAAATGGGGGAGAGTCTCTGCAAAAGTTGGACGTGCGCTATGCAGAGTCTCTGTACACACTCATCAGATATTCTTCTGGCATCACACACCATTTCGACTCTCTTTACACTGAGGTCCTGCGGTATACCTACGGCCAGCGCGCACCTGAAGTTCATCCATTCATACTCAAAGAGCGGAATCCTCTTTACCTGCTCATTCAGCTCAATGTTATATTGCTCGGAAGCCCCATTATAGGACACAAGTTGATTGGATACGTTCGTTATCTCCAAAAACTTCGAGCCATTTGTGCAATTCTCGCCTTTGAATGTCTCAGGAAAGCCCTCGACCGGACGGCCTTGGCAGCTTCGGATGTAAAGAGGCAAACAGCTCTGATGGTGCAAATCGCCCTCCTCTTGGACCAGGTAGTAGAGATGAAAGGGACGCTTCCGGGTGCCGTGGTGTGCTTTGCCCAAGACAAGATGTTTGCAGAGATGCAGGAACATCTCTTGCAATACACCTTGTACTACCTCCAGAAGCTCATTTCTAGATTGTTTGGAAAGCGTTGTAAACTCCTCACTTATCTTCCGAAGAGCGTTTGCAGAGATCCCTTGGGTGAAGCCTTCTGGGGCATGTTGTCCGATTTGGTACCTTCTATGCCTCTTCGGAAGCCTCGAATACTCCGAAGATACGCGGATATGAGCTGGAACACATACGATGCTGAGGTGGGACGAATTTATCACGAGATATATTCCTCCCGATTTCCTGTTGCTTGTAACTGAATTCACGAGTTGTCTGGGTTTTGCACTCGCTGGGTATCGGTGGATCACGAAGTCGAGTATAATTCCGCTTTCACTTTCTATTGGGTCGGCAGGGGATTGTAATGAAGGTCGGGGAAAACTAATGGGTGTATATGGTTGTTTCTTGGGAGCGGCGCTGCGGTTACTTTCGTTGGATTTTCTCGCCATTATGTGTAAAACTTCAAATATTTCGATAATATATGCCTTTCCAAGACCCATCAACTCATTTGCTGGGGGAATCGAATGAATACTATGTTCTACACATATTTCACTCAGGCTGTAAGATTCACAGAGGTAATGAAGGAGTGAGTAACATCCCCTTGGTTCAAAGGACGCTCTTCAATTCTGACTTGCAGTCGTCGCAATGTGGCATAGACTTTGGATTTCTAAAGGTCCGAGAACGCGGCATTAACAAGTAAGTCGACACAAGTCTTTAATTCAATTGCTATGCATGTGTAAGTGTAGAGGGAAATCAGCTAACCTTCAAATATATAGTACTGGTTGTTAGCTCCATTTACAAAGTGGAGGTCATGATGTTTCATGCAATAGATTATAATTCGGGATCTGAGAACAGTAGTTCAGGCTCCCCTATATTAAAATCTCCGCAGAGATTCACTTCCCGTACATCTCATCCTTTTTCCTCCCCACCTTCGATCATAATTTAACGTTAACGCCGCCCTGTTAGTGATTCGAACTCTTCTATCACTCTGTACAGATTATTTAGGAGCTTCAGGAAGAAGTCAGGAGCGTCCACGGGCCAAGTTTTATTCAATTATTATCATCTTCTGTTTATACTGGAGATGCGAGTCTCCAACCAGCAGTTCACCCACAAAACTCCTTGGATATAACACTCTCCGACAAGATGGTAAGCACCTCGCTTATTCTCCCGACTGATAAAGGGAACACTCAAGCCGGGGACAATACAACAAATATCCCCCGGTTAAGCCATCATATGCACCAGCCCTAAGCGCCCACTGTTGGTGTAGCATAGTCGCTGATGCGAAATATATCTCATTTCAAACAAGATCTTGTTCATATCACCCTCCTGAGATATCGAGTTGGTGTTGGCCCCACAGAAGAGCGCACTCTCGCGCGAGCCCGAATTGTTGTATCACCTAGGTTCGCATGAACCAAGGTAATTGCATCAAATTTCGTACATTCGCCCATCGTGATGGATCGATGGGGAAGCCGTAGGGCCCTTTCATTTCGGGTATTGTTTCGTATGATCCACAAATCTTCAACTGCGCATCCAAGTTCATATTCGTGCTTACAATGAGATCAAAGCAGTCTTTAGTAGCCCCGAGCATAGAGAGTTAGTTACGAACATCCATTCTCAAAATCTGAAGGAGATGCACCTAGGAGGTAGAGATTTTGGGATTTGCTTTTTCTAGTCATACACAAGTCCTAGGCATAAGACCCGTAGGAATCGAAATGACAGTATTACTGTTTTCCTATACTGTATGCAGTTGCAGATCCAGATCCACCCCATCTCTTGATGTATCCTGTCGCTGTTGCGGGCGACGTGCGAGTCGAAGGTTGATCCAAACCCACTCTATCTGAATCGGTAATGAGGACAGACTCAAGGAGCGAGCGACTTCAACTACGGATCTTGTACAACAGCTAATCGAAAGCGAAATATGAGAGAGAATGAAGCCGGTAAAGGTACTAAGTTCTGCGACCACTGATAAAACCTGTTCACCTAGGATACACAACCTTGTCCAGCCTTCTTTACAAAGCTTAAAGGACATATTAAAGCTGAGCAGGCAAATCAAAAGAAGAGAAATGATGCATTCCATCAGCCAAAAGAAGTAGATGTTTGTGTAGTTGCCATCCCGGAAGAGAACGTTGCCACATACTTGATGAAAATCGTCAAAGCTTGGAAGATCGTGATTTGGGTTATCTCTCTGAACAACTTCAAGGAAGGTATATCGGGCTTTCAACAACGCAGTTTCGAAAAATGCCCTAATTTCATCTATCCATTGCTCGTTGGGATTGATGAGCTGCTGAACCTCTGATCCACGGTATATGGAAGAAATGAGGGCCTGAGCGCCACGTCGAGCATCTAAGTAACCGATCACCGAAGACCATCACATAGCCGCCAATGTCAACAGAAAGTACTCTTGTCCGGCTTGGAGGAAGTCTAGTAATAGGTCACGGCTACCTCGTTCCACTGAGACCCATTCCCCGCATTGAGGTGGATCCTTCTCAAGGCATAGCTGGAACTGTTCAACACAGCCAATTGCAGTCATCTCGTAATCGGGGTAGTAGATCTCCTTTTCAGGATCATAGTCGTGTGCTGAGAAGAATGGATCATCGATTTCGATATCGTAATAGGTGCGACCCGCGTGGAATCCGAGCACAAACACAGCACCATCGTATCGGAGTAAATCCCGATGAATGATTCGCCGCACCTCGCTCTCGTTCCTGTCGTCAGTGGATGGTATGACATGCAGCATGTATGAGTGATTGTCGCGGAGGGACATTCTACCAGATTTTTCGGTTGAAAAGCGGTTCGGACCATTAAATGACTTCAATACCCTCACGTATGGGTACTGTGCTAGAGAAACTGCTCTAATCGAGGCAAAGTTCAAGAGTGAAGCATTTTGCGCAGGTTTCGGGTCAATGAAATGGTCGATGTGGAGCGGGGCGCATGTTAAGCCATGGTTCCAGAACATCTTCAGCACAGTGTTGACGCCAATGTCGCGAGGGGTCATATACTGGTGCTCAAGACGCACTGGTAGTGTATCTTCCATACAATGGCCTCCTGGGAATGGACAGCTCACGTTGCGTGAGACCTTGAGATCGGGACGGATATTCGAGACTGGACTTCTCCTATCGCATGAAAAAGAGATTGCGGTTTGGTTGTACCAGCATTGCTTGTAGAACCCATCTGCCAGGTTGGCATTTTTGAGGTGTTGCTCGTATCTTTCTTCGAATCCAATGCAAGTATCCAACGTCTTTGACTTTACAAGTGGTTCCTCGTTGCCACCTGAAAGACTCAGTGGAATCATAGCACCGGCCACAAGGAAGATTACCATATTAAGAATTGCTAAGCCTCCGAATATGGCTGGCACTGTCTTTATCTCTTGATTTGCTTCGCGGCCCGTTGCCGAGTTGCAGGTTAAAAGCCGCCTGATTGCCTCTCCCTGGGTGAGATGCAATACTGGATGATTTTCATCCTGTAGTTGATTACAGGGCCGTGTTATGCGATCAAAAAGGTATCGAAGGATGACCCAGGCCCTTGTCTGAGTGTACCCGATGAATATGGCGATAAAGGCAATGAGCGGAATGGCTTGAGTGTCGGTGACAGTCATTAACCATCCATTGTGAAATGGAAGACTGTGATCTCGCCATAAGTACTGATAAACCAAAGGATTGGACATGCTTCTCTCTTCATGCATGAAGGTGGAAAGTAGCTATGTGGTTCTGGAATAATATATCCAGGCAGCAACCCTGGGTTGTATATTGGGATTGTGAGTCGGGAGCCTTGTGTGCAATGAATGATCAACTTATTTTTCCACATCGGTGAAATTTAGCGTGGAGGTGGTGCAACCATCAGCTGTTATATCTTCCAAACGAGGCTGTGAAGCTGTGGCAATGCTATTCAACGTCGTAATTTATCTTAACAAATAATGTCGACTACGGCAGTGGTGTGATGAATTATATCGACACATTTTCAGCATCATTCGAGTTATAGTCGATAATTGGTCTGGTATTTTAATGGTGGCTGTTGTGCAGCTAGTTTGAATCATGGTGTTTTTTAGCGAATCTCCCTCATTGAGGCTGTTTTTGGTGAGCTGATTGCGTGTATACGATTATCTGCCTCGCCCAGAATTTGTTTTTCAGTACTAATTACTTCACTTTAACAGCTGATTCCGACACACGTCGATGGAGATTTCATGCGCCTTCGTCACTCGTAATGCCTCTCCTTTAGTAAATGAACGCCTGACCATGTATGACGCAACCCAGTCCATACTCATTGCAATATCTGTTACTTACGATTGAATTAACTATACCAAACACACTTCCATAGTCTCAGCACTCTTCCCGGTGCTACCCCACATTTCCCCTTTCATGCACCCATGAACGTAGGACTCACCAATGAGTGTGAAGTGACCTTCTTCGTCTGTTGGTCTTAGCACTAGGGGAATTCTCGAGCCATCAATCAACCACACTTGGTCGCCTTTCCGCATAGATACTGGACCATGCCCAAGAAAGCCCTCTTCCATTGTGAAAAGCTTTCGGTAGGGAGTGCAACGCGCTATGACGTCGCTGAAGACGTTGACGTTCTCGAAGACGTTCTCGAGTCCAGACGCGACCTTTCCATTTGGAGTCATTGCCGATACTACAGACCCAAGAGCGAACGCAATGTTCTGCAAAGGATTGGACGCATTCAATTCCGAGCCAACGAATTGTTTCACATCTTCGGCTGCAGGCCAACAAGGACCGTTCGCGTGCTCGGCATGCAGCACGAACTGATGCGGCAACACGGGTCTGTTTCGTAATTCCCAAACTCTCGATCTCACCATCCAGCCAAGAAGAAAATCATGAAACACCTTGTTCGAAATTTGTCTTTGCGATTTGAAAAATTCCCGGTTACCGTTATTTGCCGTCAAGGTTCGCCACAATACTTCTAATAGCGACACCTTGTAAACGTTCCTTGTTGACTCTAGGCTAATCGAGTTGAGGAGATCGAACCAAAATTGGATAGTTTCCACGGTCCCCAATAAAATGGAGTCGTTGTCTGTTCCGTTCCATTGCCCACTATCAGAAGGCTTCGACAAGGACGAGGCAAGGCCGATCAGAATGCCCCTCAAAAATAGCTTCCGGCCTTTAACAGATACTCTTTTCGCACCAAGCTTTGGGCTCAGTCGCTCGTTCATATCAACTTTGGTGGCATTGCAGTGACTCACGCTAGATTGAGATAGCATGGACTCAGCGTTGACCGTTAAGTCAGGGACCCATGAAGGCAGACCACTGAGCTTCCGTCGAGAAAGGTCTTCAACCTCAGCCAATATGAACAGATCAGTCATGTTGGTGAGAAACATGGCCGCCATTTGAGTATACACGCCCTGGACAGAGGAAATGTAAGAAGGCTGAATCAATGTGGAACCGCCATGTGGAAGGCTGCGGCTCAGAAATGCCAGCGCCGCGTATACCTTGTCCCTAGCATCTGTCGAGTTTGCACTCCGGAGCACTCGAATACAGTCAAAGAAAAAGCCAAGACTAGCGCATTCTTTAGGTATCTCTAAGGATCTAGCCTCGGATTTGAGCCAAGACTTTGATCTTATATGTTCGGAACGGTTGCGTAGGTTCCATAGGCTTTTCATCCGCGTCCAGGGCAAAATAACCACGGTCTCTGAAGAGGACCTGGCCTCACCAATGAAAAACACATTGATGGCGTCTAGGAAAATCGTTAATGCGGCGAGAATACTGAAGTTGAACTCATGATGACCACAACGAAAGGAAACTTCCGGAGCGAAAGCAACCTCTTGGAGTACCCTATAAAGACTCTCTCGTTAGAGCGAATTTACGACTGCTGCGAATGCTGCCTCACCAAGCTCGCCTGAACCATTGACACTCTTGATAAAACATATAATATCCGTTCCAGTCAAGAGAGCCTCTGTGCCTCTGAATGTTCAATCGCTCGTAGAAGTTCGCCACGGTCCAATCATCTCCCATCTTGACTATGCGGCCACCTAGATGGTTGTGAGTATATTTGGTGAAGGCCGTGACAATGATGGTGTGTAGTCTGGAAAAGGCAGGGATGTCGCAACCAAAGTCTTCCACTTGCCCAAGCCAGACAATAGTCCTTTTGCACAGTGTATATATCTCGCCCATGAGCTTCACCTGAGATGCTCGTTCCTCCAGATCTTGCTGACAGATGCATAGAGCGTCTATCCAGATGGAGATAACTGCTTGCTCGCCGACCGTCAAATGGCTCAGGGCGTTGAACAGATTCATCGTGATCGGCAAGCGGAAATACACGCCATTTTCCTCCAAGATCCATTCTTTAAGCTCAGCATATTTTGCAATGCATACTGGTCTGTTGATGGGAGGTCCCCAGGTGTAGGACAGGGCATCATACGGTGGCAGCTCGCTAAATCTATAAGAATTCAGAGAACAGGCCGTCTGAGTCGAACCATCTGAGAACGCTATGGTTTCGCGTCGCACATTTAGCAGCCTGATGGAAGGATCGGCGGGCAATGCGGAATAAGAATATTCGCGAAGTCTCGCTCGGTCGAGTGTGGTGGGCTGCGTCCCTCGGACCATAATGTTTCAGCGCCAGTATTGTGTACCTCATGTGGGAAGAAGCATATGCAGATTTGATTGATTTCAAAGAAATCGTGCATTTCATTTTATCAAGTCAGTACTGGGGCTGAGTCTTCGTGCCAAGAGTTTCTCTTCAGCCACGCTTTAGCTGAATTTGTGCAGGTAACAGACGGGCGTGGAAGAGTAAGATTTCGCGCGCTTACTGGCCAGTCGTACGGATATACGGGGTTTATTGGAAAAGCTAACCACACACCAATTTTAGTCGAAACTCAGATTCTTTGCATCTCGGTTTACCATAGGGATTATTTGAACCGAGGCTTTTACCCAGCCTTCATCACTAAACGGAACCGAGAGCAGCCATCATTGTATCATCCGCGCCTTCTTAAACATTTCAAATGCGTACCACCATCCTGCTTCCGGTCTCTTCTCTTCTTCAAATTCAGCCTCTCTCAGTCTCTCCAAGCTCAACTGCCGATCAAACGTCAGCCAATACCCATAGCTATCTAACTGTTCTGAATTCCAAATATCCACCCCCTTCACACCTGCTTCTACCAGCTTGTCCTTATGCTCTCTCATAAAATCTCCTGGCTTCTTGTTGTTCGTACTCGCACCCTCCTTCGGCCCTACGCCCTTCAATCCAAACCAACTTACGATTTGCGGCCACCGCTCTCTCATGCATCCCGGCGTCGCACTATCAGCCACGTTCACGATTTTCCCAGCTAACTTCTCTGGGTGCAATGCCGCATAAATCCCAACGCGCGCAAGGGTGCTTGCACTCGTCTCAGAATACAAGCTCATCCACCCTTCCTCTGTACCTGGGAACGGGACTTCAGCCCCTTCTCCATAGACCAATTTCCAGCAGTACAAATACACAGCCCAATGGCCCGCTAATGAGAATCCACTCCCGTTGGGCGTGAAACCTATGATGGCGTCAGGGCAGAGCTCACACCACGTCCAATCCTTGCCCTTGCTTTCAGTAGTGAGTAAAGCACGATAGTGTGGGTATACCACAGTGGCGGCGTACTCGGCGGGGAGAGTATCGGCCATGGACTCAACGAGCGGCGCGGTGAAGATACCACCCGGGCGGTAGATGCCATACCCACGTGTGCCGCCGGGGTAGATGAAGGACTTGAAGCGCGGGGACAAAGCATTTTGGGCGCGGATGAGGCGGTGCATCATAGAGACATTGAGGTCGACTTCCTTTATAGCGTCGGGATCTGATTTGAAAGCTAGGGGGGGATATTAGTTTTGCTTTGCTTTGCGATTGCGATTGGTTCGTAGGGTGGTAGAGAATACGTTACCGAAGTAGAATACATGGCTGATGGTTTCCACACTTTCCACTTTCTCCCTAAATACATGCTCGAATTCTTCATCCGAGCTTGATAAATCAACTCCCGAAACGAGCGATAATTTCGGTGTTCTTGCTGTTCTTGGTGGCCAAAACGAATCTTCGAGGCTCAAAGGGCGGTTCATGAGTGCCGTCACATGAGAAAATGGGGATGGAGAAGCTGAAAGAAGTTCGTTTACGGTGGCCCATCCAATGAGGCCGGAAGCGCCGATTACAAGGGCGTGGTTCTTAGGGGATGCCATTTTGGCAAGGAAATCAGAGATAGATTTGGAATAGAATTTAAGGCTTTAAGGTGTTTGTATAGGAAAACCTTTGGTTGGAGAATCATAATGAGTCGAAATGCATGCATGTTGTCGTGATTGGCTGGGTGGTTTAAAAAGGATGTCGCTTAGTTTAAGGATTGTAACAGGAAGGTACTCGCGGCACCGACTACTACCGCATAATCTGGCAGAAGTGAAATTTGCTAGGCTCAATCAGGCAGGTTGGTCCTCCAGAAGATGGCTGCTGGTGGGGCTGTTTATTCAGAGGCTGAATGCCTTGGCATCAAAAACGCCTGAATGATGTATGATTCAAACGGGCGGGATGACAGTGGATGGGTCTACGGCGATATCAACGCGTATGAACCGAATGGGGCTGTCTGGCAACGGGGCTCTGCAATTCAGTGACTGGCGCCCGTTCGAGCACCGGATTACGTACTGTCTAAGCGAGGGTCCTCTAGCGAAGTGTAAATTGCAAGCCAGTCAACACCTCGCCATTATGGCCGTCCTGGTAAACTTCGCTGACGCTATCATAAGGTAGAAGACGGCACCCCTAGTGACTATCGGCGATGCCATATCCTCGTTTCTGGAACGACCTCAACCGAGTTCGAGGGGTATGTGTCTGATGAACAAAGGGAGTTTTGACCGACTAGACCACATGAGATTGGTTGCTCCACAACCTTTGGAGCGGGGGAAGGGGCGGCTACACAGAGCCGTCTCTTGGAGAACTTGGCACTTGTTCATATTCCTGTGAGTCTGCAGTGCCATACGCCTCTTCGAAACAGAGGGTTGCTAACCGTTGCGGCACAGGTCGTTTGCCGCACTAGGAATCACAAGTGGGTTGAATACATTTCTTCGCCTCCTTCTGCCGATCTGTTTCTGCGTACAAGATAGCAAGGTTCCTGACAGTATTCAGCGCAGGAAGGTAGGTATTTATTTGCTCTGGTCTAAGTACTTTCTCGTATCTTTGTAAGGCCCGATTGTAATTACATCTTCTCCGCCTCCCTAAGCTTATCTTCGTCTGAAAGAAAATGCCCCAAGATGTCATCCATGGATACAGACACTTTGCCCTACATTCAGAGCTATCGATTTATAATCTCTGTATCTGGTTTATAGAGCTTGATCCACGTTTGAGCTGTAACGGCAGCCTGCGACTGCGAGCCCATAGTATTGATACCGCACTTCCTTTTTTCTTGTAGATACTCCGAGGTTGGGGCACTCCAAGGTTGATGGGGCTGTCAAATCACGGGGGTTGAAGCATGTAACAGGCGTTGGAAGCGCATATATATGTAAGGCATTGCACCTGTCTGTGTTAACAATGAATGCAATCACTTGCTTCTAGCTGGACTATTTAGCCAAGGATCAATGTCCATCATAGCGTGGTTTATAAAGTCTTGGCTGGATTGACTATTATACTCTACGTCATCCATTATCAATTTATCTCCAAATTTGATCACGACCCAACGTGCACATAAGCAGCCCAAATTACGGGGTCTCCTTCATCTCGTATAGCATACTCAGCTCCTGAGTCCACGTGCCTCGTCTCGCTTCTCAGCAAGGTTGCAGCCTCGTGAACTCCCCTTGCCACCGTCTCACTTGTCCACCCCTTCCGCATGATCGTATTATAGACCCCTATAGCCATATGGACGGAGTACTCATCGTCAATCTCCCACAGAGACCCTACGACGTGGGGAAAGCCAGCCAGTTGACATGCGCTAACGAGATGGATTGCCTCGTCCTGGAGCTCATCCACGTCGCTTTCTCCTGTAGAGCAGGCGGAAAGATACGCCAGCCAGGGAGATTTCTGGTATAGCTTAAGACCTGCAAGGTATTCTACTGTCAATGGAGTTGACTTCCAGTCTGTGAGAAGAAGGCAGCTTCGAGATGGATCTTGCGGATGGGCACGCGCATGCCCTGCAAAATGGAAGATGGAGCAGGCGTCCAAGCTGGCTACAACGTTTCGTCGAAGCGGTCTTGATAATTTCTCCCTCCGCATGAAAGCGGGCAAGATCCGATCTAGGATTTCCACCTCCTGCTCCGCGCACCTCAACTCGGAGGCTCCCGGTGTCCTGCCCATGGAAACGAGGACAGCTTGCCGGGGTGATTTTGTGAGATCCTTTTCCTTTTGCTCCGTGTTCTGCCTCGCGTAGACCAGCGTCTTGATAGACGAGCTATACGACGATATCACCCGGTCCAGTACTGTCTCGGTCGAATTCGCATAGTGGTAACCTGCGGCGTGGATAGGTAGCCGACCCATTAAGCCAGTAGGAATCCACCATATGCGATTCCAGTCGCCTTCAGCTATCGGCATCTTGTGAAACCCTAGCTCGTCCAAGATGGGGCCTGCTGTCGTTCTCCAGAGCCACTCTAGCAGAGCCGTTGTGACGGGCACTTTGACTTTCTCTTTGATATCTGAATGATGCAAGAGAGGAAGAGGCAGTTCCCACATCCTGTCAGTGATGAGAAGGGCGTCGCAGCGGAGGTCGCTGACGTTAATGACGACGATAGGCCCAAAGGAGGCGGAGCGTATTAGTTCGTCCGGTGAAAGAGGTTGGAGGAAATTCTGAAATCGGGGTCCTAGGCGGCGGATATCGTGTACGATCTTTTCGAACTCTTGAGTTATGTCGTGTCGACTCCGCTTAGGTATCATCGCGGTTGACATACCCGGACTCGTTTCAAGAGTTGTCCGAGGCGTTTCCGAATCGAGTTCCTCTCGGAGCCGTTCAAACTTCTTGGCCAATTCAGGTTCCGTGTCTCTTAGATCTGTGAGATCTGTTCGGGTTCCAAACCGCAAGCCCATTATGATACTCCGGCCTAACTCAAGAAGCTCAATAGCGCTACTCGCGCCCCTTCTAGCCTGAAGAGCCGCAGAAGCAGCAGTAGAAGCAAGACCGGCATATTCCCCTAGTATGCGCTGCTGGTCTCTCTGGCCTAGGGCTCGCGGGCTGACGTTAGGAAGGAGACGTACCGCCGTCGCTGTGATATCGCTGAATCTTTCCCAGTCTTGGACAAAGGCGAACATCCTCGTCGCCTGTACCGCGGCTTGAATTCGAGCCTTCGGTGGAGCGTTTGGAAGGTTCACGGCTTCTTGTGCTCGGCTGATGGCCTTGTCCAAGTCGCTCAGCTTGCCTCTTTGCTGGAATCTGAATGAGAGGGAACTTGTCAAAGTGTGTAAAAAAGATGCCCGTTGCGGATGGTCAGAGGGAAGATCTTTCACGGCCTCTTCCCCCAAGTCGACAGACCGGTCCAAATCGTCCAGGTCCCCTGTATGCTCAAATCTGCGGAACAAAGAACCGGCGAGGTTGATTAATCTAGCTGCTCTCTCTGAACTATTGGTGGGCGTGAACGCCACGGCAATCTCTTCATAGTGAATAGCGTTGTCTAAATCGCCGAAATTGCGTGTTCGTTCGAATCTGCATTTGAGCATGACACCTAGATTATTGAATATGAGTGCCTGATGGGTATCATCATCAACCACCTGAGAAGCTGAAGCCTGCTCTGCTCTCTCAATAGCCCGATCTAAGTCGAGCAGATTCTCCCCTCTCTGTTCGAATCGGGAAAAAAGGGAACCAGCAAGATTGATCAGCCTTTGTCCTCTTTCCGGGTGATCACCAGGTGTAAGATTCACTGCTTCTTCCCCTCTCTCTATAGCAGCGTCTAAATCTTCCAAATCACCAACTCGCGCGAACCTGAAACGGAAGGAGTTGCCTAAATTATTCAGCACTAGCCCTCTATCTGTATGGTAGGGAGACATCAGAGACAGCGCTTCTGTTCCTGTACGAATAGCATCGTTCAGTTGATCGAGATTGCCCGTCCGCTCAAATTGTCTCATGAGACAGGCACCCAAGTTGGTCAATATGGCCGCCCTGTACGGAAAATCCGCCGGCGAGACAGCCAGGGCGCTTTCCCCTAGTCCTACAGCCTCATTGATGTCGTCCAGACTACCTATCTCCTCAAACCGGCGCCGCAAACAAGTGCTCTGTTCAGCCATGATCCCTGCCAGATGGACGAGATCCATATCATTGGGTACAGCTGCCAAAGCATTTTCTCCATTATCGATAGCTTTGTTCAAGTCTTCCAGGTCATGAGCTTGATCGTATTTCATTCGAAAACCGTTGCTTAACTGGGACAGAACTAGTGCTCGGTGGGGGTGTTCACTAGGCATCTCGGATATAGCTGCTTCAGCTCTCTCAATAGCTTCGTTTGCAACAGTCACATCACCTGTCTGCTCAAAACTCCGCAGAAGAGAAGTGACCAGGTTAACAAGACAGTCCGGCCTGCGTGGATCGCCAGGAGCCAAAAGAGCCACACTTCGTCTCCCTTTGCTGATGGCCTGGTTTAAGTAGAACAAGTGTCTTGTCTGATCGAATTTGCGTCGGAATTCCAGACCCTGCTGATCTAGTAGCACGGACTTGTAGAAGTCTGGTATATTAGAATCATCCACATCTCCGAGCAAGGTCGGATCAGCCATAATCTCCTCTAATCTGAATGGCTGTCGGGTTGTCGACCGATTTGTAGAAGACGAAGCAGAAGAGGAGTTCTCCATCATGCGATAAGTAAGTTGAGGGCTGAGTGAAGCCTGTTCCAGGCGTGTCATGTATCACAAGCGAAGGTTGAAAATCAAAGCGACAATGATTGATTGATAGTGAGATATGCCTAGGTAAAGCACGTAGCTCCAGTAAATAACAAATCCGCCCTTAGCGTAGAGCTAAAATTTTAGCGTGGCGCTAATTCCGGCCATTTCAATCGTACCCCCCGTTCTCAGCCCTTCCTCAACTCTATTTCTCGGTAGTTGGGCGTTACCCCTCTCTCAAGCACATCAAGCAATCTGCAGTGGGTGCAAACCGTGCATCTATAACTAGGGTTATATGAGGCATTTTCTTAAGTATCTCGTGCTAGGACCGTACTCTATTGGGCGGGAGCAGTTCAATCACCCTGCCTTACAGGAACTTATGAAGTCCACCAGGTCATTGGTGCCACGTATTATTGTTGTGCGTCTCCCCAAGCTTTCCCTTAACAAATCTCTCCACCATCCATCGCTTAAATACTTGATTCTTAGGTTGTTACTGTCAAGGCTTCTGCATTTGCCCATAGAGGGGTTTGTACCACCCAAGAGAGCTGTATTACTAAGGTATTGTCAGCTAATGACAACCTCACCTTGCATTTTGATACCAGACGTACCGAGATGGGTAGCTGCTGGGCTCTGAAAGAAATCTGCTGATGAAAAAGAAAGGAATTAATGCTAGTCCTGTCCTCAAACTTCAGTCCATCAAATTCAAGCATCTTATCCCACTTTTATCACACGTAGCCCGGTACCTGTGGCATTAAATGTCCAAAGCGAACCCAGAAAGAACGATGAGCCTTCCGAGCAAGCCATGCGCAAAACGGGCGCTACTGATTGGGAGTTCCTACAAGGGGCTGCCAGGAACGGAGAATGACGTCGAGACCATGTCCGCAATCCTGAAATCATATGACTTTGAAGTAGACAATGAGACCTACGTTAAAAGGCTCTGTGGAAAAAATGCGACTCGGAAAAACATTTTGGATTGCTGGGAAGATATCATAGACGACAGCTCCAATGATGATGTTGTTGTTATTTATTACTCTGGTCACGGCGGACTGGCGAAGTCTGAGGAGCTGAATGCTTCCACGCAGGATCCGAAGCGAATTCAGTTGCTTGTACCAACTGATTTCGACCTTGATGCAGAGGAGTTCTTGGGTATAATGGATGACGAGATATCGCTCCTGCTTCTGAGGACAACTTACAAGACGCCGAACGTCACCTACATTGTGGACTGCTGTCATTCGGCTCATCTTGGCCGCGGACCTCGAAGCAAAGATGTTTGGGCAAAGCAATCTGGATTCAACTACACCACTATGTTGAATCACAGAAAGCGACTCCAGGAACAGCACAAACTAGTGGACAAAGACGAGTTCTGGAACAATACTGACGTCGTACGTATCGCTGCATCAGCCGAGCTTGAGTCTGCATGGCAGTATAAAAATAAGGATGGCAAGGATGTCGGGATTTTGACGGAGAAGTTGTCTCACATGATGCAGCAGGCGGGCAAGCAAATGTCATGGAGAAACATCATGCTTGGCGTCAAGGAACTCGTTGATAGAGAGTTCGACGGTGATCGAGAACAACAAGCCCGATCGGCGGGACCAGACTCCCGCATCCCCTTCGCTATGGAAAGACGTCCGTCGAAGGCATTTCTTGCCGTTGTCGGGAAAGAGTATACGCAGATCAAAGCCGGTAGTGTTCACCGAGTTCACGAAGACGACGTGTATACGCTGATACCATTCGCTGCGTACGATGAAACCAACAGAGCAGAATCTTATCTAAGTATGAAGGCCACGGTAGGGATGCTCAATGGATTCACGTCTATAGCCTTCGATGTTCCGGAGGCAGACCTTCCCTTTGAAGCACTGGCCCTGCCTTACAGCCGCCAAAATCGTTGGCCTGCGAAGGTTCCTGATGGCCTCCCTCACGTACAAACTCTACTGGACGAGTCGCACTTCTTTAAACGTTGTGGCGCTGATGAGAAGCCCATTGTTGAGCTTGTTCAAAAGGGCGATGGTCGAATTGCCTTGTACGGTGGTGGCATACAGCTTGGACTAAGTCAAGTCAACGATGCCGTCACTACCGAGAAGCTTTTCTCGGTCGCCCACATGTTTGCCGGCGCCCAGGATATTCTCTCCTTGGAGGGAGGCAAGAAAAACGAGAAGTTCACGCCTGATATAGACATTGAAATTGGAGTTACCCTTGGAAAAATTGACAAATACAAGCAGGAACAGAGACTGTTGTACAACACCAGGTGGGTGCCCGTCTCTTTTCTTTTTTTATATTTGCTAAGCTTTTGTCTAGGACTGTTGATAAACCTGGGGCCTTAAACTTTACCGTAGGTGAAAAATACTACATTGAGTTCAACCTCAAGAGTGACGATACGGTTTTCATCAACGCATTTCGCGTCAGCGCAAATGGGAAGACGACACTCTTCTCCCGAAATTGGGAATTCGGCATCGACGTGTTCGAAACCCACCGTACCGAGACGCTCATGCACACGAAACTGCCACCCCAAGGCTTGCTCCTCGACTGGCCGGGATCTGTACCGACAGAGGGATGCATCGAAGAGAACTTCTTGCTAGTACTCACTAAGAAGGGTGTTGATCTTCGATCCCTTGAGACTCTTTCGCCAGAAGACTATCTCGTTGCGCGAGGCCCTAGTGGAGACCCTTCAGTTGCATCGAAGAACGATGCTATCCCCTACGCTGTCATCCGTATACCGTACACCTTAAAGTGGAATGCCTCTGTTCTCGTGCCTAGCCAAAAGCCAATTGCGGGACCAGACTTGCCAGCGCCGGAGGCCACCGAAGAAGGGAAGAAAATCGCGACCTACAAAACGACTACTAAGGAAGCGGTTGCAAGGGGACACTTTGGTGCCTTCTACCGGACTATTAAAAGAGTCCCAAAGATGGTATCGGTCGTCAATGTGCACGATGAAGAGATTTTGGTTGCAGTCTCGCAGTATAGCCCTACTTACAGAAGCCACTTCTCAGGGGCCACTGCTGGTCCTACAGGAGGAGGGCTCAGCTTCTCCACTTCAGTAAGTTGACCGGTGGAGATTGTGTCTGTAATATGCTAACAGTAAGTGACTAGGAATTCCGGAGTGAAGCTACAAAGAAGACGATGCCTCCTTGTAGCGTGAGGACGTTTCCCATCGAGACAAGATACGACGGATTTGGAGTCATCAGCATCTATAAAGGCCGTGAACCTGATCTAAAACTGGTCATTGAAAACGACCACGTACCATTGGGCGCTACGATATATTTCCAAGGTCAATCTCAGTTGCAGATTATCGAGGGCTAGTATGGAAACGGGAGCTCTCATAGTTTACCTAAAAATAAGCTGCAATTTTATTTCATGGTCAAGTCTGTTCAGCGACTATCCGTAGGACATCTGAATTTTGTGAATATTGTGCTATAGGAGGTATTTAAATTCTTCTGGTACCACAAAGTAAGAACAGGCAAAATAATTATTAGTGGCTTTGGATGATTACCTATGCCAAGGTAGCTTATGATCACGTGGATTAAATAATATCGAAGATTTCTTGGTGCCTTGAAATATCTACACTCTCTAATAACATTCTAGAATTTTGCTTAATCATGTTAAATGAGTTCTATAATCTATTGTGACGGCATTCTGGTCCAGCAGGATCGAGGTGACCCAGGCCCTACCGAGAGGCCACCCAGGCTACGGCCGCCACGTGATATGGCTACGGCCTCACGTGCTCGTCCTGTCCACTCCGCGCAACTCCCGGGCACGACCCGGAGGTGGCCCGGACCATGGCTGGTCTACGTCTCTAGCTACGTCTGGCACGTGACCACCTATAGCATATATTCTATTCGGATCCACGAGAGTTTCTACCTCTTAAGGATTCGTCTGATCTGCAATCGAACCCATACTTCTGCTGCTCTTATATTTTACCTTCCTGCCAAAGTGACCTTACATCTATACTAGGTTCGAAACCCAAAATTACGACTGTCTTGGGCATACATTTGACGTCACTATTCATAGCTAAAATTCGTGCTTAAGCTGTTAACACCTGTTTGATTGTGTAGTCGAGTATGTCTCTTAATTTCGAAGTTATGGTACGGTAAACTAGACCGTACTGGTCATGTTAATAGGTTTTGAGCTATTAAAAACTTAGAATAAAGAAATCGAAGAGTTTCTCTGCGCTGAAACAGTTCCCAGACACGAGTTTTAGCGTAGAGTAGTTATTAGCCACAACGTATCTTCGTGCTGCTTCTTACATAACCTAGAGAGTCAAAATTACCAGAATTACTACCAAGCTGAGTGGCGATCTTGCATCAATAAGGCTCTATACGCAGCCTTGTGGCTTACTATATGTAAGCCCAGGACACCATCATGTCACGTGGATATGCCACTGACTAATCAGTCCGTCATATATATATCAGCTGTACATACTTCACATACAATACGCATCTTGACACCGTTTCCTCCACCCTTCAGCTTACACTAAAGCTCCTTTTTAATTATATAAGATTATATGGTCTACATTATAGCGATGATGGGTTGCAATAGTAGTAAAAGCTTAGTAGCGGCGCTGTGGAGCACCTGGCTTGTGTCACGAGAGGCTATCTGTAGTTGATCAGGTTCAATTGTCTATCGGAAACTACGGATACAATCTCAGGTGCGATAAATTATCATACAAGACGTTGCGTGAGGAGCTCGACCAGAGTACCCAGCCTGGTTCGTGCGCGGGCCGAGCCCGATTGGGGCTCGGCTAAGCATTCCAGGTTAGGTCAGCTAGTTGCCGACCTCGTCGTTCGGAGAGTATTGTGTCGTAGAGTACGGTACTTGTCGGGACTGTTGTTCGGAGGGTACTGTATTCTACAGTACCCTTGACAGTGTCACTCCGTGACATCCTGTTCCCAATAATGCACCGTCGTTACACTCGAAGAATGCCTTCAAACTCTGTTACTGGAGTCGCCGAGAGCTAGGTGGATTCCGCCTCTGCATTACATATGGCATAGATAGTCCACTGTTTGACCTCCTGGCTTTGAGCTTTTAATTCTGGCATTTTGCCCTGGCACGTGGTTGGGATTCTACTTTTAGTTGGTTCTTGTTGACTGCATTTCACTTCATTCACTCAATCACCCAATTTACATTTTCTAGATTTGACTTCAGATCACTAGAAAGGTTCCCGCACTGAGAAACCCTCATTAGTAAACGTGTTAAGACATGCTCTTCCGAGGTAACCTTGAGAGAAAGACTATAGACTGTTGGAGAGATATGTAAGGATGATTGGGAAAGAATGAGAAGCCGGTAAAGAATTCTCACGCTGGAATTGGTAGCATACATTAGGAAAGTAGAGCAAACTCTAACGGGATGGGAATCATACTTATTTCAAATCTATTTGTCCTGATTTTGAATTACAAGACTGTAACACCCACATGTTTACACCATGCTGCTGAAATAACACCCACTGGACAAAAACCGTCAGCGCCCCCCATACACCACCCATTACAGAGTTATGTCGTCGAAACCCGCTTCGTCCTCCTTTTCAACTTTCGTCGTCGGTTTTGCCCTTACGGGTAGGCCTGCCTCCGCCGCCTTCGCGCTGCTAGCTTTCTCATCTTCCTCTTCTTCGCTGTCCTCCTCCTCCTCCGACTCGACACTTGGCTTGAGATCTTCGGATCTGACCTTCTGCTCGTCCATTTGCGATTTCGGCTCTGGTGGTGTCTCGGGCTCACTCTTCACGCTGTCGTCGTCTTTGGGTGGTGGAGGTGGCGGGGCTGCATCTTCAGGTTCTCTTGCGTGGGTGGCCCTCTCTGGGGTAGGTGGTGTGACCTCCGTTCTCGGGCTGGTCAGGGGGCTTCTGGCTTGCTGCTGCTGTTGTAGATGAGGCGGTTGCTGTGTCGACCCGCCTGGGCCAATCTGTCGCAGCCGTGGGTCCGCATTCAGATAGTACCCTCTCACGCCGACGATTCTACCGTCCCTCTCACAGCCCTTAACCCAATCGGGTACCACGACGGGAATGTTATTCTCGACGGCCTTCTCCCACGCGGGTCCTCGTCCCTCGGTGCACACAAAGTGCGTGGTATCAATTCTGACAGTATCCACGAGCTTGGCGCCAATTCGCTCGACCGTCTTCTGCAGGGACTCGCGGAGTGCGGCCGGCATGTGTCCGGGGGTTATTGTAATTCCAGAAAGATCGGTCATCTTGTGCGTTTGTACCTTCAACTTCTCGCTAGCAAATATGCCCGCGCTGGTCTTGAGGACCAGATGGAAGACATAGTCGGTGTCCACAGCCAGACCGCTAAGCTTGGTGCTATGGACCTCGGTGGGCTTGGGTATGGTGCCTGCCTTGCTGCCATTCCGGTAGAGGGTCAGGCCGCGCAGTTCGGCGGTCGCAATGTCGATGGGGTCCCACTCCAGGACCACAGAGGTCTGGGTGGCATTTCGACAGCGCAGGATCGGGGCGGTGGGTGTGCGCTGACCAAAGGTGCGGTAGATGGTGGATTGGAGCGCGTGGAAGGCGGCTGTCGCTTCTGACTCGGACTTGTGGTTGCGGGCGACGGTGATGTCGACGATGCTGCCTGAGGCAATGTCTGGCGGCAGAAGAATGGAGGGGAATTCGATCTGCAGCAGGGTGAGTTTGCGGTGAATGGCAGGGGTCTGCCGGCGGCGCGCAGCGAGGAATTGGAGTGGAGGAGAGGCATACAAGGCGCTTGTCTTCGGTTAGTAGCACGGCGACGCCGGCGTCGACCTTGCCGACGGTGAGGGAGACGAGCATGGCGCAGGCAAGCTGTGTGGTGAGGGCGTGTTTGCGCTGAGGCCGTGGTGGTTGTTTCTGGGAGGATGCTCAGCGTGGAACTTGCCGCGTCCCAAATGCCGCCAACTGCGCCCCCAGGCATCCACCGCGACTTGCTCCTCACCAACAATTACTTACATTCCTCCATTTCTGCGTCACTCCTCTGGATAAAGGCTCAGGAATGCCCCGAAGCGCTGCGCAGAAAGCGGCTCGCAATGCCGCCCGACGTCTTCGGAGCGAAACGAGGCCTACATTTCCGCTCTCCAAGCTTTCACCAGAACTCCAACTGCTCGTACGGCTCACAATGCCTTTGCGTCTCCGCGCTGGACTGACGGCAAGTGTAGGTTCTTTGTAAGTGCAACCTCAAGTCTTTGCGACATCTCATCCGCCTGAGCCCATACCTCCACAGCCTTTTCCTGGCCTATCCGGAGGCATGCCTCCAGGGAACGCTGCAACAATATCCACACCCGGTTGCCAGCCTCATACAGGCATCGTGGGCTCTGCGTTGCGTCGACCCTGCAGACTTCAGCCCACATAGGGCTACGGCTCTCCTCCAGCGATCCAGCTTTACCGAATGGTCGAGCCTGTACCCACGCATTCTCGAAAATGACGATGATCCAGTCGCCACACTGGAAGGTTTGTATCATGGGTGCGTGGATGTAGACGCCCTAGTGCAGATTTACGGTCAAAGCGTGGCCGCTGCCATTGAGGCTGTTTTCAACCCTTGGGTTGAAGCCGCTCCCATCTCGCTCTCGGTCTCGGAATTTGCTCGAATCGCCAGTAGCTTTTGGATGCTGAGAATCTTCTATCAGCTTCAGCTGGTACTTGCAAATCACGTGGTAACAAACGATATTGTCGCAGCCTTCACCAAACATCTGCACCCATGGCAGGTGGAGCAAGGTCAGTCTGTCGAGGTCTTTCTTGGTTCCTGCGGCTTCACCGCTGCTTCTTCGGTCTACACTCTTATCGGCAACAAAGACAACTCACGATCCAAATTATCCAGCACGTCGCCGTACTTTCAAGACTACTTCAAAGTGGTCCGAGCAAGCGGTTTTCTATGGCGTCCAGCTACTTTTTCTCAGGTCGTTAGCAGAACACCCCCTATTCTTGCCCCATGGTATCGGCCCCCAGGTCCACCAGGACTTCAGGTAGGTCCTGCGCATGCCACTAGCCAGCTGCGAAACGATGGCTGGATATACTACGAGTTGGTAACGCGGCACGGCCCTATCTCAACTCAGTATCACCGTGAATTCTTTCTGGACCTGGGGATATTTTTCTGGGACCTAGATCGCCTAGCGCAATGGGAATTCGTCGATCCAGATGACTTTTCAAACATTATCTCCACGCTTCGAAGACATAAGAGGAGCGCCGCGCAGTATCGCTACAGGAATCTTTGCTGCTGTGAGAGCTATGCCTAATAGGAGTGTCGCTTCAAGCGATATATTGTGCGGTGGGTTCACTGTCCTGTTTCCAGGTGTAAAGTGCTGTATCAGGAGCTTTTCAGGCACCGTGGACCGCCTGTTCTTAAAGTATAGTATCTGTTCATAGCCTTGGGGTGAGGAGGTTTTGCTGGTGGCATTATCCAACAAGTCCGTGAACAGACTATTTCATCCAGCCACGACGGCCAAATTTTGTACCTTTTTTTCCTATGGGAAATATACGATCCAATGCTCTCCAAATTGTGCCGCTAAGATCGAGTGATAGGTCAATCAAGCTTACCTTTTCGTTCTACTTTGTGGATTTTTAGTCTTATCATGCTAAATAAATGATGGTCACAGTCGTTTTGAACTCTGTTGAGGAACAGATACTGCAAATGGACATGTACGCGCTGCATACCTCATGCATGAACGGTTCTTTTCGCAGGTACATTGTAAATGCGCTAGTACTATCTCCTTGTGCTTATCTGCTTTCCCCTCAATGCCGTCTCGTGTTGTTACTGCGTTACGCTGTAGAGAGGGTGAAAGCATCGACTCTGTTTTTTTGAATCTCGCATTCAGATATAAAACCAAACTTGGAAGTATACTCTTCCGCTACCTCACAACCGATATTGACACAGACCACAACAACGGCAACCATATGAAGCCCACGTACGATATACACACCATTCGTGTTATTCTGCACGATTTCGAATATCCTAGTATGCCAAAGGGTGGGGTATCCTCACAGCTAGCTACGCAGGGAGGATAAATATCCACATCTGGCTAAATCCCTCCGCATTGGCAAGCATCCCCATCCCCAGATTGACTGGTCAATGAGAACTACAGCCGTTCATCTGTTTATATGGCCAGCATTGAGCATTCATATAATTTTCCTCCGTTCCTGCAGCATATGTCTTGAGCTGTAAGCTCCCTTTTGCTTCATCCCTCTTGTTCCTCACTTCAATCTTAGAGCTTCGACTCTGTGAGAGTATATTCTAGAAATCCTCCAGCTTCTAATTGTAGTCAATTGAGCTTCGAAGCTTTGGTTCACTGCCTTATTTCACTCACGCCGTTCTTCCGTTGGCGCCGTTGTGCGCGGAATAAGAAAAAAAAAAATGCTCCCCACCTCTCTCCTCGTGGCATCTTGCATCTTATCTCTTGCCTACGCCCAATTATCCGATACCACCTCGGCACCCGTCCCTGAGCCCACAACGCCAGCTTCATGGAATGTAACTAGCTTGGGCGGCGACGTCAACATCACAAACAACCTCGCGCTCACTCCGCCAATGGGCTGGAGCTCGTGGAACAACTTTGGCGCCGATATCAATGAAACTCTCATACGCTCCACCATTGACGCTATGGAGACCAACGGCCTCAAAGACGCCGGCTACATCTACGTGAACCTCGACGACGGATGGCAGCGCTACAAGGGTCGGCGAGACGATCATCCCCTCGAAGTTGATCCCATAAAGTTCCCCAACGGCATGAAAGCACTCGCCGACTACGCACACTCCAAGGGCTTCAAGTTGGGCATCTACAATGGGCCCGGCCAGACGACTTGCGCTGGCTACACGGGCTCGGAAGGGCACGTAGAGGATGACGCGAAGATGTTTGCGTCCTGGGGCATCGACCACCTCAAGTACGATAGCTGCTGCTCACATGGTGACGCGGAACAGTCTGAGGTGCAACAAGTCATGCTCGACATGAGCCGTGCACTCATTGCGACCGGGCGCCCGATCGTCTTCCATGCCTGCCATTGTGGCTGGTCCAACGTAGAGCAATGGGCGGGAGAGGAAGGCGCGAATCAGTGGCGTATCGGACAGGATATTTCTGATGATTTCAACTATCCTGGGAACAGGGAGAAGTATTACTTCGATGTGCTCGATATGATCGATCGCGGGAACAACATCACCGAGTACTCTGGCCCGGGTCATTGGAATGACTACGACATGCTGATCGTTGGGCTGGATGGCGATAGCAAACAGTTGGTCGGTACTGGGGCGTCGGATTTAGAATACCGCACGCACTTCTCGCTCTGGGCCCTCGTCAACTCCCCGTTGTTAATCGGTGCCGCGATCCCGCACCTCTCCGCCTTCGACCTCGCGACTCTCACCAACAAGGAAATCATCGCGCTCAACCAAGATCCGCTCGGGCAAGCCGCCACTGTCCAATGGGAGTCCGAGGATGGGAACCTACAAATATACTCGCGCATGTTAGCCGATCAGAGTATGGCTATCGCACTGCTCAACCGAGGCAGTGAGACGAAGAGTATCACGGTGAGCATGAGGGCACACCTGACAGTACCGTGGGATATATATAAGTTAAGGGATCTGTGGAAGAAAAAGGATTTGGGGCCGTATGATATTCCGTATACAACCGAGGTGAGAAGCCATGAGGCTAGGGTGTTTCGAGCGTGGAAGGTTGCGTGTACTGTCGGATGTTAGGGAAGCAACATATGGGAGATTAGGGAGATTAGGGAGAGAAGAGAGAAGAGAGAAGGGAGAAGACTTTGTCTGGGTGGGTGTAATGCTCGGTCGTGCGTTAATTCTCCCGTCGTATATTTCTGGCGCTTTGCTTGGTTTCATCTTAATAAAGATTGATCCTTGGAAAAAGAGTAATCATCTCGCAACCCTTCGTTCTCGGTATTGGTCTCCCGGTTCATCCACGTTCACAAGCAAAAGCGAACACACACTTCTAGAACGTGCGTAGACTTGACTTTCGCTATTCGCCCTGAAAACCATATATCTCCTAGCTCAGAGATGTATCTGCCATTTTACGAATACTCAATATTATGCTTCTCACAAGTTGTGCTGCTTAAATCTGGTGTGCCTGATTATGAGATTGAAGGGTAGTTACCTTATCTGTCCCTCTATTTGCGTACCTAAAGCTGGGACTAAATACAGGAGACAAGCTTGATAGCGTAATGTTTTGATTAATTTTTAATGAAGCGTTAATTAATGAAACTCTACAAACACCACCCAGCATGGTTAGCGACGTTTTCAAAGCTTTTTTTGGGCTGAGATTGAGTCTATTAAGAATATAAAAGGTGATGGATTGGATCAAGGCGTAATGGCAACTAGAATTGGGTTGGCGTCTTGTCCCATTGGTTGATGTAAGCCCCGGTACCTGTCGTCACTAAATCATCATACGCGCACGTGATGTGTGGCACAAAATCGGGCCCTTATCACAAGATGGCTCTTTTATGTTCCTCCGTCGCCCGGTGCCGCTCCTCCATGTATTTTCCCAATTTTGAAGACCGTAATGAGAAATGTATTTGCGGACCTTCCCTTTTAGGATCACTAACCGATCCTTAGGCTTATCGAGCTTGGGCATAATCATCGAGGCAATCTTAACGTAGATCCTGGAGCTTAGGGGCACCTGCCTGAAACTGCAGGTGCTTGCTCCCAATAAGCTTCCTTGTTAGGTCTTGATTCGTCTCGCCTGGTTGATGGAATTTGTACTATGCATGTAGATTCGAGAAGCCAATCAGCTTTCTGGCCAGGCATCCGGAATACAAAAATCCGGTCTAAAGCGATACCCTAAATAGCATAGACGCTGCAGCTTGGGAGAACTTTGAATTATCTGGAAATATCGTGATCCAGTTACCCGTTCAGCCCCCTCATCACCGGGGTCGTACAGCTTTGGAAGCTGCTGCAGGTACGATACCCGATATAAGTACATAAGGACTCGCTGCCCGCCTCTTGGGCTCTGCTTCCTTCCTCTCTACTTGCGCCCTTCGTAAGCATCCTCAGCCATCATGTTGGGAGCTTCGATTTTGTTGACAGTCGCCGTGGCCGCTCAGGTTGTGTTGGCCACTCCCGTTGCGCGTTCGGCGTACTCGGTCAAGGAAACTCATTTTGCTCCTCGAAGGTGGACGCAGAAGGGCCGCGCACCGAAGGGTCAGATGCTGGCTCTCCAGATTGGTGTCAAGCAAGGCGACTTTGACGAACTGGAGCGCAATCTATATGAGGGTATGCTGAAACGAATGGGGCGAAAACGGCAACCACTAATGTATATGATAGTCTCTGATCCTTCTCACTCTCGCTACGGGCAGCATCTAAGCCAAGAGGAAGTCAACGAGCTTGTTAAACCCAAAGATGAAGCATTGGATCTTGTGCACGAATGGCTGCTCTCTAATGGCGTCGACAAATTTGATTACAGCCCGTCCAAAGATTGGATCAACGTTAAAATTAGCATCGAAGCGGCCGAGAGACTGCTTGACACAGAATATTCGACCTATGTCCACGAAGATGGCACTGAGGCACCCCGTACTACCAAGTGGTCCCTGCCTCTACATCTCCACGAGCACATTGACACTATTCAGCCCACCACTTCTTTCATGCGCACCAAGAGAAATGCTGTTGAGTTCAAACAATTCGACAAACCGTACATTCCTGCCGATTATAAACCTCCCACCGACAAGACTTTGGCACGTGTCTGTACCATTAATGGAACAACCCCAGAGTGCTGTCAGTAAACTCTGCCTAAGCACTCATCCAGAATCTACCTCTCAGAGCTGCGCTGACTTTCTTTAGTCAAAACCCTCTACAAAACTCTTGGCTACAAGCAGAAAGCACAGGGAAAGAATCAGATTGGCTTTAACAATTTCCTCGGCGAAGTCCCAATCCGACCAGACGCGAAACTCTTCCTCCAGAAATACGAACCATCAGCCGTCAAGGGAGCCTACGAGTACAAATTCGTTAGCATCGATGGAGGCCCTCAACAGGACAACGGCTCTACTCCTGAACAGCTTGCTGCAGGTACGAACCGGGAAGCCAACCTCGACGTTCAGACCATCCTCGGCATGACCTACCCTATGCCCGTAACTGCCTACACCACCGGAGGCGAGCCACCCCAGATCCCTGATGCTGCCGCTGGGGACCCTCCAGGGAACGAGCCGTACCTTGCATGGGTGACGTATGTTTTGAAGCAGAAAGATCTTCCTCAAGTCGTTAGCACGTCCTATGGCGATGATGAGCAGACAGTCCCAATCGCGTACGCTAAACGTGTCTGCTCTGACTTCGCTCAACTCGGTGCTCGCGGCATCTCTCTGCTCTTCGGTTCCGGCGACGGTGGAGCTGGTGACATCGCTGGCAATGACGGCGAACTATGCATTTCCAATGATGGCAAGAACACCACCAAGTTCCTCGCCTCATTTCCCGCTTCGTGCCCATACGTTACCACGGTGGGTGCTACGCAAGGCTTTCAGCCTGAGGTTGCGGCATACAGACCGGCCAACAGCTTGGGCCCCGACGGAAAGCTCCACGGATACTACGCCTCAGGCAGTGGTTTCAGCGAGTACTTCCCCCGTCCCAAGTACCAGGACGCTGCGATCAAACCCTATCTCGAGAAACTCGGTAGCCTCCACAAAGGACTCTACAATCCTGCGGGCCGTGGCTATCCAGATATTTCTGCTCAGGGTCTCTACTTTGAGTACTTCTGGAACGCTACCAACGGTGTCATTTCCGGGACTTCGGCTTCCACTCCTCTTATGGCGTCAATCCTTGCGCTTGTCAATGATGATTTGATCTCTTCGGGCAAATCACCACTTGGGTTTCTTAACCCTTGGCTGTACCAGAAAGGATACAAGGGCTTTACAGATATTCTTAGTGGAGGGAATGGTGGGTGCAATACTACTGGGTTCCCGGTAACAAAGGACTGGGATGCGGTGACGGGCTTTGGGACTCCGGTTTTCCCGGAGATCATAAATTTGGCGAAGGGAAAGCCTTGATCTTCTTGCCGCCTTGGGTTAGGCTAGGAGTGAGTTTGGGAGAATGGCAGAAGTGGTGCATATGGGGCTTAGAAATCGAGTTGTGGAGAGGAAGATGGGTGTGGTACGGCATGGCACCTGCAATATTGTGTATGGCGCACTGTTGTAGGTATATAAAGATAAAGCCTCCTGAAAAACAATCAAACGCGCAATCAATGCTCTCTACTTCCTCTCCAACACGACGTGCTCCCATTCTCTTTCACGTTCACACTCATCCTGGATCGACTCAGCTTCAACACTTCGACCATCCTATCCCTAATCATGACCAACGCAACCACAAACCTTGCTTGGACAATCTCTCTCACCGTGTCGTCCACCAAAGAACTCATCAGGCCTGACAAGACTATCCCGACCCCAGGGTCAAATCAAGTTCTCATCCGCACCACCTCTGCCGCCATTAACTTCTGGGACATTCTTACCTCTTCTCTCTCCCTTTCCTATCCAGATATTGACCTTTGCGTAATCGGGCCGAAATGGGGTGTAGATGCCATAGTTAGGAGAGCCTTTAGATTGGGCAGTGTGTTCCTGGGAGAATTGACTCAATCCCTACTATTTAGATAAAAGCGTTTTCCATATCGAGTAAATTTAAACACTTTGACGCTCAAGTAGGTAAACACTGGTGAACTTGATTGCATTATATTTGACTACCCCTGATATAAGCGACAGTGTATTAAGAGAATTCTATCTACTAGATATCTCACTACACGTATACATTATTCAACCTTCTGAACTCTTCTTATTGCTCTCATGGCCCCATCCGTAAAGGTTGGGATTGATTTGATGCAAATTTTTTCCACTTTTCAGGTGTCTCGCATTGCCTGCGTCTTCTGTAGTACACCAATACCGCGGCAGCATCTGTGAGCTTGTTCTTGACATCTCCGTTTGTAACTGCAGGGCCGCGATGGCAATACTTGTTTGTCTCCGTCTCGATCTTTTCGAACGTCTCATACGTGTATCTTCTAGGGTCATAGTTGGACTCGGGAAGGGATTGCATTCGTCCCGTCTTCGATACCAGGTCACTCACTCCTGAAGACTTCCCCATTTTAGTATGGTGAGCTACGGACTTGTTCCTCAAAATATTCCCCACTGCAGGGCCCTCTGTCGTCGGAGCCTCCACCATCGGAACCTCTACCGTCGAAGCTTCAGCGACACGGATTTCTGCTGCAGAGGCTACAGTAGAAGAAGACGCCTGCGGTCTGACTGTTTGATCATTGACCACGGATTTATTGGACTGTGTGTTGTCTTTCATCATCTTCCGCTTCTTGACTTTGCATTCATCAAGTTTCATCTTCGAGAGTCCGGGGCTCGGTACGTCAAACCGATAGTAGGGGGCTTTTCTTCCTTTCAGCGTCGCTTCCGTAGCCGCATGAGCCTTCGCAGTGTCGGTTATGGCCTTTCTCATATACTTGAACAGCGATATCAGCCCCGTACCAAATCGGGATTGCGCCTCGGGCTGACCGGTACCAACGCTTATTACAAGTGCAATATCGAGACTACAGCTCATCTGACCCACACTAGAGCCTCGCTTAATTTAGCGTCGCACGGACCTACCCACAATAACTGAGATGACTCCTCCACCTTCTCGCCTTCTCACCTTCTCTATCAACTCTTCAACTCACCTCCAATTATATCACAACATGTCCAAAGCGCTCGAGTCCTCAGTAAGTACAATTATCACATATAGAAACGTTCTGATCGTTCTGTAGACCTCATACAGAGCGTATAAGGCGCTCGGCGAGCTTCCGCTAGGCGCAGACAAATTTGCGGTTCTGGGTGACATTGTAAGCGAGAAACAATGTCTTGTCATACTGTTCTGAACATGTTCACAAGGCTGGTATTCCAGAGATTCATGTGGAATTTGGAGAGCTCTATTGCCGAGTTGAGCTCCCAGGYCTGAATGGAGAGCTTTGCGGCGTAAGTTGAACCCCTTCTGAAGCGGTTCCCAAGCTRTTCTTGAGATGAACTAGATTGTTGTTAACACATTCTCAACATATTCAGAAGGTCTTTGATAGCCGTGGCGCACTCTGCACTCATATCAAAAAGCATCATCAAGATCTTGTCCGTGTGCAACCATCTGGTCATACTGGAAATCCTTCAACCAAGAGAGTCGAGGAAGCTCGTCGTAAGAAATTCGATAATTGCTTCTGAATATATTCATAACAATTCCGCAGCTTTCTACGCGCAAATTATGGCTAAACACAATACCAATGTCGCCGAAAAGGGTTCTGAACAAGTTGAGAACATGATCCCTCCGCCGCCGCGAACGTCGAAAAAAGCCTCGCGCCCGCCGAAGCCGTCTCCAATTCGTTCTCAACGTGTCGATGCACCCGTCTACAAGTCTGCCAACAAGAAGAGGAATCAAATTAAAGGACAAGTGAGTGAATTCTGTTAACATACTGTTAGGAACGTGTTGACAATGTGTTTAGCTCAATCTTAAGGCTTGCTCAAAGATTGCTAAGGCGAAGGGTGGAGATGTGCCTTGTGCCGGGTGTGTTCGTGATGCAGCAGCCATGAGCCAAGAAATTCCAACGCGTAAGAAAGTCATATGAAGGTGTTGCAAACACGTTACTAACATGTTCAGACTGTCTGTTCACCTTGTGCTGTGAGAACATCAAATTCTTCAAAGGCTTGTTTGACGGAGATGATAGCGAGGAAGATGAGCAGGAGGATGACGATGATGATGGTGATTATGCCGACATTTAGAGGTTGGACGAATTAGTGGAGAAGGGAAATCTTAAGACGTTATGGTAATGTTCTGAACACGTTCAGAACATGGTGAGTAGATGAAGTTGGCTGGGCAGTGAGGAGACTTTGAGTAGATATACTCAACCATTACCAACAGGTTCTCAACGGCTTCGGAACATGTTCACAATGTATCTAATAAACATCCAACATATATCAATCAACACCTTCTCAACATGTTGACAACATATTGACAAGGTTACAAACCATTTAACCTCATTCTTTCTGCCATCTCCTTCTCCTGTATTGCGAGATCTAGCTCTAGCCTTTGAGTTTCTAGTCTTGTTGATCTAAGCTTTACTTCTCGCTGCCGGAGTAACTCTTCCTCCTCTTGTTGCTCAAGACGTAGGCGTCTTGCTTGTAATTCTGCATTATTATTTAGTGCTTGACGCTTTAATCTCTCGTTTCCTGGCATAGGCCTTGTCAATATGTTAGCAACACGTTGTCAAAACGTTAGTAACATGCTTACGAGGCACTCTGCATTTCTTGTGTAGATGAGCGACGTCTGCTTTGGCTTGCACTTCTACTACCTCTCCTGCTCCTTGCACGACCCCTTCTTTCTGAAGATGGAGCTCGTACAACGCCTGAGGATGAGGATTGGAATAAGATACTGTCATCAGTCTCATCACATAGGAGTTCGTCGGGAATAGGGTCAGAGTATCTATCTTGACGTCGTTCTGAACATGTTAGAAACCTGTTCCTATAACATTGGAACACATACTATCTCTGGCCAGATGGTTGATATAACGGGCAGACATGGCTGTTGAACGAGCAATATGTCTCATTCCGTAGTCCTCACGAGCCCTATACTGACTAACATCCCGCATGTCAAGCTTTTGCGCACTATAACATGTTACGAACGTGTTCCAGACGTGTTCCAGACGTGTTTATAACTGACTTACGATTGAATTGCTCTTAGTAGTTTCATTCTCATCCCATACGAATAGGACTTGTTGCCACTCTGCTCAACAGCATTAGAAGTCTTTGAGAACTCATCCCAATCAGCTTTTTCCATTAAAGAACAGCTATGGTTAAGCCCTGCTGCAATTACTGGATTCTTCTTATGCAAAGCCCAACGGCGTACAGAAGGAGATTCATGCCCTACTGTCTAATTAGTTGCTAACATGTTCAGAAGGAATTCGCAACTAACTCATAAGAAGGTCGCAAAGATCATTGTACTCTGCCTGACTTTGGCATGTGAGAAGGGATCTCATACGAGAATRGGGAGAGTAGTGCCCCTCTGCAGTCCCAGCAGTTGCTGTTACACTTCGTAGGAAGTGAATTTGGCAGAATATAACACAGTTTTGAAGGTGCCACTGCCACGGGCGCTGCTGTACGTCAATACTAGCGAGGTAATGACCAAATCCTTGTCAACATGTTAGCAACGAGTTCTAAACAGGATTAATCTCTTTACCTGACATCTGTTTAGAGTCCATATCAATTGTAATTCCGGCAAAACCCTCGCCATGCAGATGTTTCCATTGTATTTCCTTCTGAACACATTGTGAAAGTAATTGAAAGAATGTCTGAAAGCATATTGTATATACGTCTTTTCGTTCACTGTTGACAAGAACACGTGCAAGAGTTATAACTAAACATATTAGAATGTCAACATGTTCAGGACGTGTTCACATACCCTTCCCATGATCTTCATGAAACATCGCAAAAATCAGCTCTTTGAAGTTCTGATCCTTGATACGCTTAAAAGAAAGATCTATTTGAAAGCTTCTTTGCAAGACAAAGAGATCTGCCTGTTCTTTGTAGAAGCAAAAAATAAGCGTGCCCAGTTCTGAACTCTGTACGTGCTGGATGTATGCCTGCTCCTGTTATCAACATGATGTAAATACCTTCAGAACACATTCACATACTGTTTCAGGGTTTAACGCTTGCCTGCGCCACTCGAACTCAACCCCAGCAAGCTCTTGACCTCTTGGAAATGTAATAAGATTTGTTCGATATACCTGGCGCTCTGTCCAGCTAAGATTAACTAATGTTGGGTGTAATTGAGTATAGTGTGTTACGCTATGAGCCTTGCAAAGCTCGTCTAGGAAAGGACTGCAGAGAAACTTTGCTATCAACATGTTAACAACTTAATCACAACCTATTAAGAACACATTACAAACCTGTTGTTAACCCAGGATCATTAATACGTTGGATAAGTTGGATAATTTCGTTTGTTAAAGCCTCAGGCGTTTTATGTGGAGGTGGAGGGGGATGCTCATGAACCCCACGTGACGTAAATGTGTAGTATGGAGTCTGTACTAAGTTATGGGGAATAATTATATCAAATTTTACTTCGCAGCTCTGGGCTATAAGCTGCCCAGGCCCTTGTGGATGGTCAATATCTGTAATACAGTTATGAACCTGTTGAGAACATGTTTAGAACACTTACTGCAGTTCTTCATCCTTGTCAAGGTTGACTCAATAGTACCGCAGGATTCTGGCTGCAGCTCAACGTCCCCTAGGCCATCTCTAAATAGTACTTGAAGACGAGGAATACTATACCTCTCAGCTAGTATCTTAAAGAAATGCCTCTCAGTATTAGGAAGCGCGTAGCTCCATGTTGCACAGCCAATATACCAGTGCTGAATACCAGAAACAGACTATATTATGTTCAGAATTACTTCACAAGTTATTTAGAAGAATTACCTTGTTAGCCATTTGCCGCAGGATAGGCGCACATTGAGGCTTTCGGCTACCGCAAGCAATTCCACTCTGAAATCGACTCATAATTGATAAATATAAACTAAACATGTTAGCAACACGTTCACATTATGTTCACAATAACTACCTRGTAGAATTCTGACTCTGCTTATCTATGTGAGTTCTCTCAATTCCCTGCCRGGCTTGCTTTAGCAGCTCCCAAGTCTCTGGGGTGACACTAGTATGTGAATGTGTTCGCAACGTGTTATGAAGATATTTACAACGTCGTACTCCAGTGCATCGGTATTTATACCTTGTAGCAGGCACACCAAGAAACGGGGAGCTAGTAGCCTTTGGTGGGGCTCTCCGTCTTCGACAATATTGGATCTAAAGATGTTCAGATTGGCTCTGTAACACGTTCATAACATAATCCGCTTACTTGGAGAGCCTCTTCAAGAACATGCTCGTGTTCTGCACTGTGCTGGTCTATTTTTACGCAGTAGGTGTAACCATGTGCAGCTGTTTCTGGGTATTCAGGCAGCAACGCAATATGAGTAAGATGTTGGCTGAGTAATGGTTCTGCAGGGCCAGTCGTAATTTGATAAGGTTCAGGTATTGTCTTGTAAACAGGTTACTAACATGTTCTCAACGTGTTGGTCTTTTTCTACCTCATCTATCGTTTCACTCTCCTGTAGCTCATCCTGCATTGCATCTTCAACAGTAGGCTCTGGCGTATCATTAAGCTCTATGAAATAATCTTCGTAGTCGCTGCTGTGTGGAGTAACATTGTTGAACGAGGTGTTGCAGGGCGATATCTGGGAAGAGTCTAGTTTCATGAGAATACGTTGTGAATACGTTGGGAAGCAATTTACCCATGGCTAGTTGTGAGCTATCTGAAATAGGAAGTCAGTTGGCAGAAAGGACTCCGTTGAAAGTTGGGCAGTCACCCCCTTAAATCGAGAAATTTTTGTACAGGGGTCTGCAGCGCCAAGAGAATTTAGCGAGGCTCTAGTGTGGGTCAGCTGAGCTGTAACCTCTGCAATATCTTCTCCTCCTTGTTTTCGACACTTATCCATCTGAAGTGCTTCTTGTGTAGCAATAAATGATGGATTGTTTGCACCCACGCCTCCGTCCATGTATGTAGCATTCATGATTCTTGCCTTCTTAAAGTAAAGTGGCGCAGCGGAGGTTGCCCGACATGCTTCCCCGATTTGTGTTTCGTCGTTAAATACTGATCCCGGATTGTATTCGTTATGGTGATCTGTGATATACGAATTGGGTTCTGGGGAGGGATGATCATATGTACGGAAGAGATAGGTCTCGTCAGGGACGTTGGTCTTCCATCCTCTCTCGCGCTGTGCTACCAGCACACTACAGAGCCATCTTGTCATTAGCCGAATTATGAAAGAACGGCTCACATGCTTACACTTTACAAGAATGATTTTTGAATAGACCTTCATGACGTGAGAAGTCCCATTGTCTCAAATAATCCTCACCTGCGCAGGGCTCGTCTTCATCGTGGCGGTCTTTGCAGTGTCTTGCTATCACATCCTTGATAGACGCCTCCAACCTGCGATGATCGTACTTGGTCAGCCGCCACCATCTCGGCTGGGAGAAGACGTAATGGCCGAGCTGCATATATTCTTTTATACATTCATCAACGGTCATCTGTAGTCTGCCGAGCATAATTGCGATGAGACTGTGATATAGTGAGTTAAAGTCGTGATTTACTTTTTGCTCTACTCACCCACCAGTACTGGTGCCAGCAATAAAGTCAAAATAGTGACATGGCAGTCGGCGCTCAGGGATCTTGCTTGTTCCGTTCGATGGCCTAGCTGCTTGGGCTGCTTTCTCTGCCTCGTCTACCTTTTCCATGAGATTCTTCAGAATATACAACGACGAGAGGCCTCTGATACCACCCCCATCTTCATTATGTGTTAGTGCATGATGGATACATCGAGGAAGTATGTGGACTATAGCAGAGCTAGTAGTTGTTGAGGAATAAGCTGCTCCATGTTGCAAGAACACCGAGCCACCCCTGACAACTACAGTATCATTTCAGAGAGCAGCTTAGATTTCCCGTGGATTGTAGGGACTGCTTAGGGATATTCCTCTGATATATACCAGCTCCATCGTATTTTCACTTACCTAGCGCTAGAACGATGGGCTTCCAAGCATCTTCGCGAGGAATGCAGTCATCGGATTGTATTGGCCATTCATCCCAACGACTGGGATCTAGGGATTGATTCAACAACATATTAAGAATGTGAGGAGAGTCGAACTTGGTTGATTCGGTTTTGGTGTGCACTTTTCAATCATTTCGGCGACCGCCGGGCTTGAGCGATTGCTCTTATAGGAGATTGCGTAAAGCGCTCGTAAGAGGCTGGGCCAGAGACTTCAATACATGCAAAAGCATAATCCTAATTTATGAAGCGCCTTCTCGCTACAATCAACCACCTCTTTGAGACTATTGGACATGACCAGGGGCGTCCTGCAGCTCGACATCAGCCTTGTCACCTGCTCATATCTCTCCAGGTGCTATATCAAGATAGTTTATTTTGCTCAACTGGAAATCAAATAAATGGCCAATAGTATCCAAAGGTGAGCACGAAGACGAGAAATGTTACTTATTTTAATGTTATATCGCATAAAGTTAAAGGTTCTGCAAGTAACTCAATCACCATCGCGCCGATACCGCCAATCAGATTGCCCTGTGGGACTAGGAATCACCATAAATATTATAAATAGGGAAATGTTGAATCAGACACAGCGCATAGTACTAATCCTATTCCTCTGTACTTCAATATCACCTGAGTCTGACTTTGTGTGGCTTTGTGGCTTAGTGGTTTTTGTATCAGCTCTTCTACCGACGTGATGGCCTGTCCGGCAAATTTTACGGAACACACGCAACCAGATAACAAAACACAGTAAAGGGCCAAGCTATGATTTATAACGAGTGTTTTGTAATACTCTAAAGCGAACAAGAAGGTGTTACTAAAAGTCTAAATTGTTTGAAATATGAAATCGAACCACCTAGAATTCTCCATACCACGGACTTCAGGAAGCGTCCAAGTGTTAGCCCTTGGCACCGTGCGACTCTTTGGTTAACATACCATCAGACCACATATATTGATTCTTGCGGCGTTATTTTATGGTCACAGGTAAGGATGTAGAGTTTGAGGTGGCCAGTGGGCTGACTATGGACACTAGACTCCCAGAGAAAAGTAAATTCCCGTATTGTTAAGGCCAAGCCTGCATTATCAGCCGATCTACAAGGGCTAGACGGACTACTTTCGCAGCTGGGCGTCCCCGGGCTGTGTATAAAAGTATAAATTCGCTTCATTCCCATCACGGTACTGGGTCATGAAATTCGACTCTTTCGCGTTCTTTGATCATCGTCTACTTTACACCAAAGCACAAAACACAATGAATGAAATGAGAAAAGACTCACCTAGGTCCACTGATATCTCGCTTGATTCTCAAGGACAGGGCAATGGCACAAAGGAAAAAAATCTATTCGTATATGACATGCAGCGAAAAGAAGCAAAGTGTGTACGCAGAGATTCCATGAGCAGTGAGCTTGAACTTCATCTCTGTGAGGGACTTAAGATTAACATAGATTTCAGGCCAGTCCCAGTCGAGTCTACGACCTGTGCTCATAGGTAGAGGCTCCCTATATGTCGACGTCGAGAGCCCAGAAGAGCCCCTCCCGGGTTCTCAGAGTAAGGGTACCATTGCAACAGTGAATCTGCCACCGAAGGTAGTCATTGGAAGATACTTCTTTGGACGATACAAACATATGTGGGTGTTACATCATCGACATCGCCAGGGCAAATGATTTGTATCATATACATTTAGGAGAGTGATAGTCCAGTTTACCGGCACCTGGGGCGGGGCATCAATGAAGATTTGGCCTGTAACGGCGGCCTTGGAAGACTATATGAGAATAATTTGTTTAGGTTGCTTGTATTTGAGCTTTCGCGGCCCGTAAATTATATTCTGCGAGCTAGAGGCATATTGTACATAAATCTAGTTTCAATGGGAAGCCACGTAATCCCATCACTGTTTGTAGTGCTTGCATTTCCAATATTAATACAGGTCAAACGCAAAGATTACCTATGAGGCTACTTGAATTGAGAGGATGAGCCGAAGACTTTTAGATATGCTCTTTCTGAACTTCTCATGCTGTCGCAATCATTATATGACAAATGACAAATTGAGCAAGGCCTCATGTAGTTTCAAGGTCAAGGTCGGATGAGGAATACGCGTTGTGGCCTGCCGCACCGAGACTTTGAAGTTCACACCTAATTAAATATGATTGAGAAAGACATAGGTGAAACTTCTCGTACACTAGATATAACTCTGTACGAGTATCTTCGCATCCTGAACGTCTCACATATATCCAACAGGAGTGAGCCAATCAGATTAAAGAGATATATCACGCGTCAACCACCTCGACTCTATCCGAGAACTGTATTTTTTTTTCTTTCTTTTTTTTTGGAAAATCGTGATTGATTTGCAGTTGCTATCGAAGTTTGATGGCTGCAAAACGTTCAAATGCAAGACCTGCAACTAGGCTATGACTAGGAGCGTCTTCTTGCACAGAACTTCCATTGCAACAAGGTTGTTATTGATAACCTCAAAGTATCAGATTCCACTTCGTGAAGAAGCAGAAGTGGTCAGGAAACACTCAGTACGGCGTTTTGATAAAGCGTTTCCATCTTCTATATTGATCTTCCCGGTATCTCTCCTCCATTTTCCCAAGAGTCCATCTTCTAGTTCAGTAACTGACAATCACGGCACGATCCGGGTTTGTGTCGGGTGAGCCTTTCCAGCAGATGGAGCCAAAGGTTCGGAAGATGCATGCAATGTCTGGTGTGGTCTGCCATTTTTTCAGTGAAAAGTTTCCGTTTAGTAAAAGATAATAGTAGAAGTGGTATTAGAGGAGCTCGAGTCGCTGTTCCGGCGGAGTCTGTACATTTCGAAACGAAAAGTTGGACTTGCTGTGCATTTCGGATATCAATGCCTTCATCCAAAAAGTGGCAAATTCCATCGCCGTTTTTGATAGTGCCTACGAGGACTTTAGAAGGTTCTAGCGATCGGCTAGGTTCGCGAGAGGGTACGCGGTAGAAAGTTCTTCCTCTGACGCCACGTATTCCTTTCATTGTCGGACGTAGCATTTCGTTAACAGATATTTCTATGTTTCTAATTAATTGTCCACGAACTCATATAGGAATCGCTAAAGCGACTACGAGCATGTTTGGCGAGGTATGCTCCATCTGCTCGATTTGTGTGACACCACACCAACATTCGCTTCTTGTTTTTCCTGTGACGTAGCAGTTCGAACGACAGTATGATAACATCTCAGACATATTCTTGTCTACGGTCCTGTGTATTATCAGTTATGATAATACTTACTTAACAAAATCACTCCCAGAACCAGGTAGAACAGAAACACAGGATATGCATGTCGAACAGCAACTGCTCCAGAGAGTGATCAATAAACGCGATGATATTATTGCTTCGCTTCCCGATCCAGTTTGATAGCTACGCCGCTCCCTCAGCCCTCTGTCCCACAAAGAAACCTAGTCCATAATCATCTGTCTTAAACGTGATCTTGCTCCCCTTAGGGAAATAGAACACATCGCCCGCCACCGCATGCACGCTATTACCCGTCTCATCCGAGATGTCGAAGGAGCCTTCGACGATGATCTTCATCTCGTGGTATGTGTATGTGTAGACGAGGGGGGTGCCCTTCTCCAAACGGTAGAAGCCTGCTGAGAGGGGCTTCTCGGTGTCGATCTTGTCGCTAGGGGTGATGTTAGTTTCCGTCGGATAGGATGGCATATTTGCGGCCAAGAGACATACTTTGAGACCACGTCTCCGAGGAAGGAGTTCTCGTTCGCAATGAGCGGGGGCTTGAATGTTGACTGCGCTTTCGCGAAGTGTGTGAAGCCAACGGGAGACATCTTTTCAGTTTTGGGAGACGAAGAGGTGGTGCTGGCTTTGAGTTTGCTGACGAAGGTACCCATGGTCAGTTCGTGTTTCCAAGTAATTCGATGTTTTGATTGATCTGAAGTAGTAGTGTGTGTAATAGGTTCTCTATGCTTTTATAGAAGCAAAGAAGAAGCAGAGCTTCACTCACCTTATATATCCGTGCCTGGCCGCAATGTATATGCAAGATAAGAGTCGACTAAGGTGTGGGAGCAAGTATCACTGCAAAGGGGAAACCAATGCTTCAGCAGCAGCAGGGCCCTGCATTTAAACCTTTCGTCCTCCTCTCTGGTTCGGTAATGCGTCGCCAATCCAGGGCAGCAGCAATTCTAGCCCCGCTTAAGGGGAACATATTGCTCAAAAGAGAAAGATGTCGAGATGTTGTAATGGGCTGCAGTGGAGACCCGGGAGCGCTTGCTACGCTCCTAGCTCGTTTCTGCATGATTTCTGCATGATGAATGATCTCGAAACCGCATTGCTGATGGGCGAGGTGATGGCGTTGCGGGGCAGTTGGGGGAGCTGGAGCTTATCGCGTGGTTAACATACCCCGATCGGGTTAGCGGCACATGAAGGGGAGTAGTAGAAGGTGTTGTTGAGCGGATGGCCATTTGCTTGTGGCCTGCAACGCGTCGGTGGTCTGCTTGGTGATCGGAGTCCAAGGAATAGATCCATGGATGTGAATATTGCACATTAAAAAATCCGCCAAGTCTTTCAAGTATTCTACAAGTTCTCCAACTGCTGCGGGGCACCCTTTGCACATACAAGCCCTCTGGCGGGCGTGAATCTGATAAACACAGCCACCCGCTCCTATCACCCATCGCCCATCGAGCCAGCTCATGCTCCAGGCGTATCAAGTCGTCGTCATTATCCCACTCGCTAGCCTCTCAGTCGTGGAACTTTCTGTTCTGGTTGTCTCCGAAAAGCGTAACTCTGATCGAGGGCAGGGCTTCGCGTTCGAGCAGCTTCAAACGCTCCTCCAAGGTGTTGTTGAGCGCAATTTTGCCGCCCGTGCCGGACAAGGTGACGCCGCCAGCTCTGTTGGCTGTCAGCTCTAGTTTTCTTCTCGTGTGTCGGGATGCCACTTACGATTCCTCGGGCAGCGGATCGCTCTCGTCGATGCTGAAGCTGACCTCCTTGTCCACCTTGCTCTTGTACTCGGACTGTGCCTCCTCGATGGCCTTCTTCACGAGGTCGTAGTCGGCCTTCCGCGCCTTGACTGCCAGCTTGTCCTCGCTGAGTGCATAGGCGCCCTCGAGGAGCAGGTTCTTGAGCATGGCCTGGTATTTGGCCTTGTCCTTGGACACGTCCTTGAGCTTCTCGGCGGCGCTCTCGAACAGCGAGTCGAGCAGCTGCTGGCGCTCGTTGAGGATCCTTAACCTGGTCTTGTTGGAGACGGTGGAGCGGGTGATTTGCTGCGACATGCTGGCCTGCTTGAACTTCTTCTCGTAGGAGGTGTCGATGGCGGCGGTTTCTTGGCGGACAAGCTTGGACTTTTCGATTGCGAACTCCTCGTTGGCCTTGAGCTTGATCTCGTTGGCTTTTTCGCTGGCCTCCTGCAGGATGAAGGCCGTCATCTTCTTGAGCTCACCCGAGACCTGACATCGGGAGGGTTAGCAGCTGTGACGGGCGCATGGGCGGGGAGCTCGAGCGCGAGCTCTCGACTGCAGCGCGAGCTGGAGCTGGAGCTGGGGCTGGTGACGCGGGGCGCATCCTACCTGCTCGTCGGACATGGCGTGCACTTGCGACATGGCGACGGCTCTGTGGCGACAGTTTTGGTCGGCTGGCGGGTTCCTGGCGGGCGGAGGGAGCTGCAGGTGGTGGTGCAGAGGGGGAGCGAGGGCGTGGAGTGGGTGCGATGTGAGGTCGAGAGCTTGCCGTTGGAGCTCGGATTTGGCGATAGTGCAAAAGCAACCAATGATTTCGGCACCGCGCGATTACGTTAGCCTCACCGCTTGCTGCCACTGCTGCATGTCCGCTCGAGGTTCGAGTCCTGCGTGTTTCAGGTACTTTCATCATTCAATTCACACACACTCACACTCACACTCACACTCACACACACACAAGTCCACGCCCCACCGTGCTGTCTCGCACCCGTTGTAGCGCGCGCAGCCGTCATCCACACGACATCATCACGCCGCGAATCCCTGCCCACCTCGGCAGCCCTTCCCTCGCCGCCCTGTCTCGTGGCCACGACCAAACGACCTACACCTCCACTGCACCCCCAATCCACACCTGCGCTGGCCGCTGCGACTGCATTTATATTTCCTCGCCGCCCCCCTCCACAGCATGCATCCGCGGCCCAGGTAGCAACACACTCCGTGCGCGATAGGAACAGGCTGGCGCAGCATGGTGGAACTTTCGCCCGGTGCGAGCGTTGCGGTGAGCCTCTCCCGGGGGAGCGACGGCTCTCTCCAGGGCGCAGAAGGCTAATAGTACATGACACGCAGGTCGGAGTCATCGTCGGGCTCGTGTCCACCAGCGTCCAGAGCATCGGCCTGACCCTGCAGCGGAAATCCCATCTCCTAGAAGAAGAGAAGGACGACGACTATGAGCGCAGGCCGCCCTACAGGCGCCGGAGATGGCAGGTGGGAAGCCCCCTTGCGTGCATGCGTGGAGCAGCAGACTGACGCGAGCAGCTCGGCATGCTCATGTTCATCGTGGCGAACCTCGTCGGCAGCACCATCCAGATCACCACGCTGCCCCTCCCCGTCCTCTCCACCCTCCAGGCGTCCGGCCTCGTCTTCAACTCCATCTGCGCCTCCATCATCCTCAGCGAGCCCTTCACCCGCTACTCCCTCGTAGGCACCATCCTGGTTGCGCTGGGAGCCGTGCTGATTGGCATCTTTGGGGCCATTGCCGAGCCCTCGCACAACCTGGACCAGCTGCTGGAGCTCCTCGTCCGCCGCCAGTTCGTGTTGTGGATGATCGGGACTGCCATCATTGTGTTCTCGTTGATTGTCGCGACCTGGCTATTGAAGCGCATGTATCCTCGCTCGACTCCGCGATCGCGCCTCGTGGGCGGCATGTTCTTTGGCTGCATTAGCGGCATCCTCTCCGCGCATTCCCTCCTCATTGCCAAAAGCGCAGTCGAGTTGCTGGTCCGCACAATTGTGGACCGCCACAACGAGTTCAACCGGTGGCAGTCGTGGATGATTCTTCTCGGACTCGTCGCGTTTGCATTGACCCAGCTCTACTACATGCACTGCGGACTCAAATTGTGCAGCACCAGCGTTCTCTATCCTCTTGTGTTTTGCGTTTACAACATCATCGCTATTATAGACGGGCTCATATATTTCCACCAATCTGCCAGGTTATCGAATGTGCATGCGGGACTCATCACCCTCGGAACAATCATTCTCCTCGGCGGAGTGGTATCATTGAGTTGGAGACTAGAAGAGAACGAAGAAGAGCCCACCTCTCCGCTTGTGCACAGCAAGCACAAGGGGCGTGTTCCTACGCCGCAGACCGTCCTGACTCCCGGGATGGGCCTGGTGCATGGCGTCATGGACGAAGAGCCCGAATCTCCTGTCGACTTGGAAGAGCAACAGCCGGGCATGCATGGCTCTCTGTATGAGCAGCGGAAGCGCCGCATTCTGGACGAACGAACGCCACTACTCGCCCGTGCTGGAACTGGGCCCTCGTTGACCACAGCTCCTCGATCGAAGAAGCGTCCAGCAATAAGTAGCACTCAGGATCGCAGCCCGCAATTGAGCTCTTCTCCTTGGCGGCCCGCAAGACGGCGGCGGATGACCATTTCGGAAGAGACAAATGAGATCTGGAACGAACTGAACGACCGTGAAACCCTACCATCGCCAGCAAGACGCTCCGCGGACCTCGAACGAAGACCGCGAACCGGGACATTACCTGCTCGCCGCAAGAACAACTCATCCTCGTGGCTGAATCAAATGCGGCGTCGATCATGGTTCGATTCAATAGGACCCGGCGACAGGAGAAGCAGCAGCGTGTCACAAGGCAAACGACCTGTGGATAGCTTCGAGGCCCTTCTCAATTATCCCGACCCGGATGACGAGAGCCAGTCAGACCACGACGCAGCACTGAGCCCTGTTATCAACAAGCGGCGCGTCACGTGGGGGATGGGTGACTGGGGGAGTCGCAAGCAAGAAAAAGGCGACGGCTTGGGCGACTGGTTTAGGTTGAAGTGGTGGCGAAAGAGAAGGAGAGAAGAAGACGATGACGAGGAGACGGGCGGCGACGAGCGCAATCATGCCAGTAATCAATAGGCAGTCCTGATTTGATATCCAATATATATTCACTGATGCTTCTGGCAATGTATACTGCATCTTTACTGATTCAATTGTCCCGTGAGTTGGTTCTCGTTTACGGACACCAGGACGGTTCCTTACCTCCTCTGCGTGCTAATTGGCTAGGAGGTGGCACTCGCATCACAACGCTCCTAACCTACTTTTCCAGTCGCTTCTTGAGGCTTTTCCTCCTGTCTTTGGCGTTTCCTCTTCGTTTCTTTCTTCTTTGCTTCACCCCATTATCGTCGAAATGGAAGGCGAAAATGCGATTCAGGCAGATAATACTTCGACCAATGCAGCCCACTGGACTAAACAATCCTCAACCTCCTTGCTACTATTTCGTCGCCAATCAATTCCTCAATCTCTCCTTCCATAATGCCGTCTACGTACGCTTCTCCAACAACCGTCCATGCCTCTCTTACCCCCACTCTCCGTAATATAAGCGGAATACTACAGCCGAACAACACCGCGACCACATCGCCCAACTGCGTCCGACAAGGTGCCATTCCCACATATCCCTGGCTTGTAACCATCAACTTCCGCGACTTCTTGCGCACTGTGTCGTGGAAACGTATAAGGTAGGAATCCTGGTCATCTGGCTCGGGATCGGCGTGGGGATGGGTGGGCGATTCAAATGATTGGAAGGAGACCGGGAAAGAGTAAGACGGTTGAAGAGTGGGGAAAGGGTGTGCAGAGAAGAGAGCTGGATCAGTTGAGGATATGATGCCGGAGATATGTTCTTCGAGTGTTTGCTCCCCGAAGCGAAGATGTTTGTTTTGCTGCCACCAGGTTGCGAAGAGCTCATCTATGATTTCTATGTTGCTGTTGCTGTCGTTCTTAGAGTCTTTGTCGATACAGGCTTGGCATAATACCAAGAAATTCGAGGTGTAGTGCTCTGGGGCATGGAAACAGAGGTATTTGTCTTGACGGTCGAGGGCTAGGGAGCGAGCAATCTCTTCTACAATTTTCCGCGAATTTTCAGCGCTCTTTTCCGCATGTTGGCGAGGTTGTGAATTTTGCACCAAATCATGCCCCGGGTCCCTGCAAATATAGTTTTGACATCGCGTTTTGCAGCCATTTAACCCGCCGAGCCCATCAATTGTATCTAGAACCACGCCATCACACCACATCTCCTTCAGATTCTCATGAAACCTGACATTCGCATTTCTCTTCAAATTTGGCCCCGGGGCGTCATACACCGCTTTAAAAGCTTTAGAACCCAGGGGCCTGAAATTCCCAATATGCCTGCTGGCGCTCTGACTTGCCATGAGTGGCACGGGAGACGAAAACTGGATTCTGGCGCGCCAATCGGGGGCCCATGTCGGCACGGCATCTTCGTTGCCACTATCGGCCTCTAAATTTCTCGAATGCTGGCTGAAAATGTGCGAGAAACACATGATATCCAGACTATGATACTCGCTCCAGAATGACCGCACGAGCTTGGCGTAGATGTGTTGCACGCTCGACTTGTACTCGGCGCTACCAACCAGACAGCGGTCGCGCTCGTTGATGAGCCCAAGAACAGAGTATATCATGTCTCTTGGGTCGGTAGCGGAGTGATTCCCCAAATACGCTATGAGCGCGACTAGGCTCATGCTGCTGGATTTTAGATACCACTGGTGGATCCTGCGCCGATTGAATGCCGCATCAAACGTATGTCTGGGAATTAAGTCGTTGGCATAATCCCCGGTCCCCGTATTACACAGATGGATATTATACATGGCGGACTTGAACTTTCCCCGACTGATACTGTGGTGTCCGCAGTAGAATTTGGCTTCGGGCGGCAGCACAAATTCCTGCAGCGTCCAGACGCGGGACCACCACTTCCTTGCGAGCAGCCTGCCGACTGCGGCCCACTGCTCGTCGAAACTAGACTTGAGGAGTTCGGCGCGCATCGCTTTGCTCGTCCGGAAGGCGGGAGGGAGTTTGCTCAGCTCGAAGAGAAACCGCGTTGCGCCCCTGCAGTCGCTGTCTTCTTCTACTTCTTCGCCGAGCCAGATGATGACGCGTTGAGCACGTCGGTAGATCGATCCCATGATTCTGACTTGGTCCTCACGCTCTTGCACGTCTTTTAGGTTGATGCATAACGAGTCGATCCACCACCAGTCTTTGTCCGAGAAGTCCCGGTGCGTGGTCACCATGCTTAGGAACGGCGCTAGACTACTCAATACAGGCAACGTTCCGGACTTCAAGGAGATGGTGCTGGAATGGTCGTATATTTTTGAGCCCCAGACGTACGATGCCGTGTAGAAGGATGGTGCGTCTGAAAGCCGGAATTTCTTGAGCTTGCCGGTGTATGTGGGTGTTGCGATGCCATCGCTGTTGGTCTTGGTGTTGAGTGAGAATTGGAGGAGGCGGATAGAGGCGGAGTTTATGGGAATGGGGTAGACGGAGTGGTCGAGCGATGGGGGGTGGATGTCCATGAAGTGGTTAGTGGTTGGAGGGTTTGGCGATGTGGTAGGTGCATGCAGTGCACCGTGTGGCGTGGGATGAGATGGGGGTTGTCTTAGCTCTATAAGCTAGCTTGCTTTGGGTCTGGGTAACACTGGTCCGAGTGCCGGTTATGAAACAGAACCAATGTAGTAGGCCGGTCTCAATGGGGTGTTAAGAATGCTTTGGGGGAGAAGATAGCAGAGGTGCGTTGGGGGGTTGTACCATGGCGAGCACTCAAGGAACGATTTGAAAGTGCGGAAAGGTGGCGGTGCCACTTGGTCTTCCTAAATTGGTGCGTGGTGCGATTCTGTGTCAGCAACACTTGTTAGCAACCTGTTCCTAATTAGGATACAACACAGGTCCACATCGAGATGCTTACGGCTTTGCGACGTGAATAATCATTCAGGAAGGCCAAGAAATCTTCGGGTGGCTCTCAAATCCGACTGATCAGGAACGTAAAGAATGGCCGGCCAACCCGTATCACTATACGAGCGACAAGTGGCGATACAAAGTCTTGAGTACCAGCCAGACAGTACTAATTCCCAGCGGCCTCGTTCACCATGTCTCTCGGCCCGATGATAGCGTGACATATGCCGTTGGTGGACATGTCCTTTTCTGGTCTGGTACAGGTCGATGGAGCAGGATTACTTCGGGGTAGACTTTGATACAATGGAACAGCATAATTTCCTCTAGAGTAGATAATGAACATCCCAAAGACCACTGAGTGATAGATACTAGCTCAAATGTGTTGCTGCGCTATTTGAATCCCCTGCCAGCCTGTCGTCGTCACCTGTACCAAGCTTCTTGTTCTCGGCTATGCCTCTGTTCATAGCATAGTCTCGATTTCGTGGTTGGCCAGCTTTATCAACCGAACGTCATTCTTGGAGCCCATAGCCTACGCTACGCAAGACCATGATTTGTCCACATCCATATCAATGTCACCAAGGAGACAAGGCAGCAGGCAAAGTTCAATGCTGTTCCCCAGTCTCCATACAGTGAATGTCTACGTGCTTGCACTCTGACTCAGGTTCGTGACGGCCGTCTCAAAGTCCTTCGCCACCTTCTCAACCCATTCAGCCTCCAGCACTGCATCCAACCAAGAGAAGGTAGCCGTCAAACATCCGTCTCCGCCCGTGACCAGCGTGGTGTGGAACGGTGGCCCGCAGACGTCTGCACTCTGACTGAAGACCATCTCCCCAATCTTCCACCCATCCTTGGCCGGCGGCTGCGAGTACTTGAAGACGCCGATGTTGGAAAGCTCGAAGCTCTCTCCCCGTGGCTGGTTGTGCCTCTTCTCGAAGAACGGCACCAGAGGCCCTGCCCACCGCAGCAATGCGGATATCGTGTCCTTGCCATTCTTTCCAACCTCGGTGTCGATGGACCTCTTGACGCGTTGAGCTTCTTGCCACACGGCTTGCCTTGTGTCCGGGTCCGCAGCCAAGGACGCTCCCACCTCGGAGCGATGGTGCGTGTGCATGTATCGGGAGACGTAGTTGCCAAAGCAGTTGTCGTCGATGGCCGGGATAAAACGTCTCAAGGAAACGGCGCCGTCTACGTGCAGTCCATCGTAGTGGGTGGGGATGTTGGTAAAGAGTGAGGCTGCCAGAGCGGCCTGGAAGACACACGTCAGGGTGACGGAATGCTGGCGTGAGAGAGCCAGGAGCGATTGGATCGTTTGCTGCGAAAAGGTGACCCACGTGACGCGTCGAGTCCGTAGTTCGGCACTGAGATGGATCGGCTTTCCTCTCCACTCGCTGCTTGCACTCTTCGGGAACCACTCGTTCCACTGTGCTGCGAGAAGAAACCGAGCCGAAAGGGGAAGCTTGTGAAGGTCTTCGAGGCATGGAACCATTGGCGCACCCGTGGGCACGACAATCGGTGAGTATTGCGTGTCCGAGCCGGTCAAAGCGGAGTGGAAATCGCGGTGAAAAGCAAGCCCAGATGTACCGTCGCCGATGGAGTGTGCGTATATGAAGCAGACCACGAAATCGGATGTGTTGTTTGCATCGCGAAGGACGACAAGTCGCCAGTAGGGTAGCTCGCCATAACGTTGCATGTAGTCGGTGTTGTGCTGTGCGTTGAGCAATCTCCTGAGCTCGTCATCTGGTTTGGCGAGAGGTTGTTCTCGGTCTATGAAAGTCACCACGTCCCGGAGGTCCACCTGGGGTAATTGAGCAAAGTATGCGCTCGGCGAACCTTCATTGACTGGAAGCGCGCTAAGGGCTGGGTGACGTGACACAACCTGTGCCAGCGCGCTGAACACGAGAGGCTCAAGGGCATCGCAGGGTGTCGGCTTCGAGTAGTAGGCGCTGATGGCGATATTGCTGTAGAGGCCGAGAGCATGTCTGGTGGTCGAGAACTTCTCTAGGAAGCCTAGCCGCGCCGTTAAGTGAGAAGCTCAATAAAGGGTTAGGCAGCTCACCTGCCTGCCTAAGCTTGGGCAATGACTGAGCAGCAGACATGGGCCTATGCAGTGTGGGAGTAGATGGTGAAAGACGACGCGTTTGCGCTACGCCCTGTCAAATGAGCGAGTGAACAGAGCTCCTTAAACAATGCTTACTCTTGACGCCTGAGCGTCCGCTACCACGGGTTCTCAGCCACTACCGACGACCATCTTAGCGAATTATCTAAACCAGTTTGAAGCCGGCTCGGAGCCGACCTTGCTCATCCCTGCCTCACGTGTCGTTGACATCCCTGTCCGGAAAGTCATCTGAAATCGGTTATCTTCCCACCTAGTCCTTCGCTACTCCCAGCCTCTGGTCCCACCGACTTCGGCAGAACATTGACCTCCACGCCTTCCACGACTCCCATTTCTTCTCTTACGTGATGGGGACAACCACATTGTCCTCTTCAAAGTATTGCGTGTCTTTGGTGTATTTCAAGAGCACGTAGAAGATGACGGGCCAGCACAGGACTGAAAGCGCAAACACTGCTGCGTTCTCGTTGATATATGGCTGGGCAGTAGAGTCTGTGGCGAAGCTGATGCAGGTACTGGCCGATAGAACTGTCCACTGCCAGAAATACCCATGCTAGAGGAACAGGAGGAGCTGGGACATACCAGCGACGAAGATGCCGGCCATTCGAGCCGCCTTCTGTGGATCGTTGGTTAGAGCACCGAAGGTGTAGATGACCACACCTTGGAAGACACCATATTGAGATGTCATCAACAGATAGATCACAATAACTCTTGGATAGACATCATCTGTGACGTCGATGGATGGGCCAGGAGTCGACCGGTGGAATTTCCAGCCGCTGAGCCAGATCGTCTATGCAATGTACGCCCCCGTCACCCACACCGAAATGATAGCCAGCGCGATGAAGCCTCTTCGACGTCTTCATCGGGAATTCGGTTAAATTTTCCGAACCATGCACTAACCATGGTTAACCACCGGTTACCAGACAAACCATACAAATCGTACAGACCATGTACTGTACTCTGCGACACAGTATCCTCCGAACGACAAGCTTGACAAGTAACTGTATTCTACAACACAGTACCCTACAAACGATAAGCTTAACAAGTAACCACGCATAAATATGTATTAGATGTAACAGTAGCGCACGTTTAGCCCAACTCTTCTCTCTCTAAAACTTATCCTGTCATTGTACCCACTGCATCCATAATAGTGATGACCGCGCTTGTTATCACAGACACAGAACCCTCCAAACGACAAGCTCGGCAACTAACGAAACAGGCCCCTAGAGCACGAACCATACTGAGTACTTATTAAACACGTAGAACCTTTGGTTGAGCTCCTTACGCAACGTTTTGTAATATTGCACCTAAGATTGAATCTCTAGCCTTTCATAGCCAATTGAGCCCTAATCACTGACTACTAATAGCCTCTTGTAGCAACTGTTGACCCATAGTTTGCAACCACTAACAAGCAGGCGCGCGACAGGAGCACACTACTTAGGGTTTAGACGCAGTAATTATAGTGCACGTAAGTTAAGGAGACCTATTGTACTATGAGCAAGAGTATAACCCAGCTAATGCACACAGCATGGGGCGTCACACAGCAAACCTGAACAGATAGGAATTACTAGAACGTTGATTCTGGGCGACTTGGGCAGCGACGCTATTATAGAATAGCAGCGTTGAACAGCAGGCATAATAGTTGTACGGTGGTTATGGCAGGCGTTGAGGACGTTGAGGACGTTAGGGGTGTTAGGAAAACATTGGGGCGTTGGGTGGCGCATTGGGGCGTTGTGTAGCACATTGGGGCGTTGGGTGGCACATTGGCAACGTTGGGGGCGTGGAAGGCTTGTGGCATGAGCGTGGCAGGGATTAAGGTGTCAAGACGTCGCACTACTATACTACACCACAACGCCATAACAACCAAAAGGAACAAATGTTCAATCTCACTGGTTGAACATGTGTGTAGAACAATAAATATAAGTTTGTGACAGGAAGCCCTGAAACTATAATAACAAGTAAAGTTCGCCTAAGTAATCGGGGTAACAGATACTTGTATAGGTTGCTCATGGTAATCGTAGCCAATCACGGTAATCGCGACCCGCCAAATGAGGTCCTCGTTATCTCACTAACCACCAAATTTTACTAACCTAGCTAACCATGTTAACCATGGTTAACCACAGTAACCAGATTCTAATTTATATTTTGCCGATGAACGATGCGGAAAAAGTGAGGTTGAGGAGCAAAGACCACGTTAGCTTGGAGCAGCAGGAATGCGGCGTAGCACCTCCGTAATTCTTGGCGAAACAAACCCCTGTTATGGCCCCCAAAGCCCCCTCTTGCGTTGCCAGCTTAAAAAAGCAATCCGCCAGCCACTTCAGGATCAAATTTTAGAAAGTCAAGCTACGCGTTATCTCGCAGTAGTACAGTGAGTTTGCTCGCCTGTTGTGCTCGGACTGCAGCTGATCTGACAGCTAGCCTAATATCGACCAAGCGGCTCACTATTTTATCAGGCCCATTCCATATCTTCAACTCGAAAATGCGGCTACTAGATGTGGACAGCTTCGACATCGAGTCTGGATACCCAGATCAGGACCTTGCAGATGCAAAAAGTCAACTTTGGAACCCAACATCCTCCACAGCAGTGCGCACGCCCAAGTACGCAATCCTCTCGCATCGCTGGATCGGAGAAGAGGTCACCTTTCATGATTTTCAATCTCTTCCCAAATCTCAGCTACGCGATTCCGCATCCGCTGCCCCACCGGCCTTCAATGACAGTCGACAACCCGTCCAAGGTAATCAATCATCCATTTTCAAATTGGCTGGAGCATGCGACCAAGTTCGCAAATCGAACCAAAACGCGACACAACGTCTCCAACACATCTGGATTGACACCGTATGCATTGATAAAACTGACGCCCAGGAACTGAGTACCGCCATCAACTCAATGTTCCGCTGGTATCAGAATGCCGAGGTCTGTTATGTGTACCTCTTTGACGTGTCCTGGGAAGGCTTCAACAGTTCATCGTCTCGGCAGCAATTCAAGGAGAGTCAATGGTTTCAGCGTGGCTGGACGCTGCAGGAGCTCCTCGCTCCGGAGCATGTCAAGTTCTTCGACCGGAACTGGAAATATATGGGATCCAAAGCCGACCTGGTCACCGACATCGCAGAAGCAACGGGCATCACAGCCGAGTATATAGTCGGCCCCAAGGACTCTTTCCGCCACGCAAGTATCGCCCAGAAAATGAGCTGGCTAGCACGACGTACTACAAAGTTCATTGAGGACCGGGCATACTGTGTACTTGGCATCTTCGGCGTCTACCTTAATGCTCGATATGGGCAGGGCGAGGTCGAATTCTTACGGCTGCAGGAGGAGATACTGAAGAGCTGGAATAAAGGGAAGCCATTTGATGAATCACTGTTTGCCTGGCGTTCAGAGCACGTCGTATCTAGCGGTCTGCTTGCTCCCGCACCGGGCTGTTTCCAACATGGTGGTAATATCATCTTTGACCCCCGACTAGCGAAGCAACGCGGAATAGCGTCTGCGCAGGGCTTGACAGTTCAAAGAGCGACGCTCCACGGAATAGATATTGATGCCGGTAATCATATGACCTTCGTGGTCCCATGGGCTGTTCCTCTCCCCGAAGTGGTCTTTTTCCTCACCTGTGGTATCGCAGCATGGTTTACACTCGTGCCACAACGGGCCTATGAGCGTCATCGGGAGAGCCGTGAGGTGCAGCTGAATTGTTGGACTAAAGGACGGGATGGAAGACTGTATGCGAAGAAGATCAAGATGGAACGGGGGGGCGATGGGGCATGGAAACGGGTGGATTGCGGCAGGCTTAATGACTCGACTTCGGTTGAGCTCTATCCATCAACATTTGTTGCGACCATTCGCGCAGAGCACCTGAGAATCTCGCAGGAGATCAAGTACAAGTCCTGACATTCATTGATACCTCGAAAAATTGTACGATGCTAGTACTCGTCCAAAGTACACTAGATATCCAGCTGATAGTCCTAGATCAGCTTCTTAACACACGTCTCTCTGATCAAATACGAAATAGCCTATGTATGGCAACATGGCAAGAGAGGCACTACGCTCATATCTGCCACTCTAAGCCCTTTCTGTCGTGATGTGACGAAGTAGATAGAGAGAGAGATGATAATTGATATTGATTCTACAGAGGAGCTACCGAAGAGATATCTATAGTTTTACCAGGCACGCTAGGAGCCTGCCAAGATAGTGAACGCAAACATAGAAGTGAGTCACATAGAGGTGACTCATCATGTGACCCACAGGCCGACACTTTCACACCTTTCACCCGGAATCTTGTGTCAACACAGGCCATGATATCCTCTTCCTTGCCCATCTTCACCGTCCCACCTTGGTGTAAGGCCGCACCCGCAGTTTCCGTGAGGTACCTCCATACATCTTCGTCACGCTCGCTGAACGGCGCAGCAAATGTATCAAACATGAGCTCGGCAATCTTCGACGACCAGATTAACTTCATGGCCACCTTTACATGTTTGACAAGATTGACCCTGTCATACGGAGCAGACAGCAGATTCGGATCGTAGACTGGGGTGTCTCGAAAGTCCGCTGACGAGAGAGAGACCACGACCTTAGACTGCGGCAGCATGGCCACAATCATAACCGTCAAGTATGTTTTGGATGGATCAGTTCCTGGCGCAAAAGGCGAGGCGCCGCAGATAAGCTCGCATGCAGGTGTCGCCGTCGCCTATGGTCTTGGGCCTCCTGCGGCAGGGCTTTAAACTCCTCCGTACCCTGTAGTTCCTCATCAATCCTTAAGAACGCTGTGAATATAGAGTTAAACAGTCGCGTAAATGCTCCTGTGCCATGACGTTCAAACTCGGTACGAGCCGCGGCAAGCCTAGATGGATTGCCTAGTATTGCACCGCGGCCATCAAGGCCATCGCGAAGCTGTATCGTTATAGTGCTGAAAAGTTGATCCTATACGTTCTGACTAAATCTGGGCAAATCTTGAACGACGGCTATCTGGTGCCTTGCGAGCTCAGCTTGAGGTTCAATTCCAGAAAGCATGAGGAGTTTTGCTGAATCCACGGTGCCAGCACAAAGAATGATTTCCTTTTCCGCAAAGTCTAGAATGCTTGCCAGGCTGTGTAAGTACCTGCTCTTGTACTGCGTTCACAAGCATCGTTTGAACCAGCCCCCGACCCAATCATAGAGACGGAGTGTGTGCTGTTGACAGTCCACGCCATATGCAGACATCAACGATAAATGAGGACGGAACAAACATACAAGCTTTTCCGTTGGTTTCTCCCCCGACGGCTCGCCCGTCTCGGGTGAGAATTTTAGATACCGTCGCGTTGGTGACAATGACCAAATTCGGAGGAGGGTTCTTAAGGTATGCCTCCGCCGCGGTAACTCTATTGTTGCGATGGGCTGTCACAGGCACAACTCCAAGTCCGATTGGATCCCCAGAATTCATGTCGGAGTTGATTGCAAAGCCATAGTCGGTGAGTGTATCTAGTATCTCAGCGAAGCTGTCTTCCCACCTGTCAGGAACAGACACCGATAATGGAACAGACGTTGATAGTGGACCAGAAATTGATAATGGACCAGACGTTCCATGCCCCGCTGGATGCGGGTTCAGGTACTTTGTGTAATCGATTTCGGTGCTCATATTGTATGACTCAATCTTCTTGAATCTCTGCTGGGTATGTTCCCAATTGAAAGTTTCGTCTCCGACGATTCTGGCCCATTCTTCCGATGTGCCGTCAGTGAGATACCCGCACAGCATCCCTTGCAACTTCTTTCCATCTTATCTTACACCTCTCCAATCTCGTCGTATTCCCCTTCAACGAGCTAAGTCTAGATCTAGGCTGCTGCTTTGACTAGGAATCGGCTATGGTGGGCTTAAGAATCATGAAGATGCGGTGGGCTTGATCAGGTCTTTCGTTCGGTCAGCGGAAAGAGTAACGGCGGCTTTCGGAGCTTGAGGGCGACGTAATTATATGTTTCTATATGTATCGCTGTGCGCTGGACCGCTTCTCGAAGTTGTAGGATGGCTGTGTCTGTGTCGAAACTGGTTTCGAGGCTAGAAATGCGTTGTCTGACTGGCAAACGCCGTGGCTCTATGAGTCTCAGCACTGCTCCTAATCCTGGGTCGGATATAATAATATTCTGAGCGCTTGTCTAATCCACACAACCAAATATCTTACAATAAATTACCAGCAGATGATGAGATGGACCGCTAGCGGTACCAATCGGCGAGGCGACCCTATATAAAGTTGCGCTCCGCAGAGCGCACAAAGCTGAGGATGACTTCCTAGGTTCTGAGGCCTGAGAAAAGCTTATATGGGAGAATTTAGAGCGGTAAGAGCTTAATGGTGGTGCTGTAGGGAGGGAAGTCTGCTAGCTACCAAAGGAGGCGCTGTGCAAATCAGGCGCGGAGGCGACGATGTGAACGTAATTTTGGGGTAAGAGGTATCATAGATATTCAGGATTAGCTAAAACGCACTATTTTCTTAGAATTTTTACAATATTCGTAGTGCGCACAAAGTTCGAGCTGTCCGAAGTCATTTGTCTCGGCAGAGTAGGTGTCTCGCTACACAGGGATGAGTAGGACAGAAGCCAGCGGAAACGTCTAGTAAACGCCTGGAACTAAGTTTGTTCACTGCTTGCACGATAGGCATAGAACCGTCATGAGGAGATTAAAAGAGACCGAGATCTAATGAGTGAAATTATTCTACATCATGCATGATTACAGTTAAGAGAATGTGAAATCCGAATAAAAACCGACCAAATATGCAACGCTCATCCCAATACCTCCTGCCAATGCTAAACCCAGCCCTTCTCACCAAAGCCTTGATGAGCAAATCAGCAGTTGTACGTCATCGTAAATCCCGCATCCTTGGTATCCGCAAAGGCAACACGTCCAGCCTGGGTATCACTAGCGATGGCCAGCTTATACGACATCAAGGTATCGCACGTCGCCGAATTAATCACAAATTTAGAAGCAGCGACGGGGCTACTCGACAGCTCGACTGTGCCAAACAAACTCTCATTCCCATCCCTTGATTCCGCGAAGACGTTCAAAAGACTGTTACCGGATTTGGTGATTGGATAATTGGCAGGGAAATTGACCTCGAGCTGACAACCATAGGAACCGGCGGGGATGTTGGAGAAGGTGAGTGCGTTGGTGACGACGTTGGTCTTGCCCGCATCTTGGTGGATGTCATAGTTGATGGGGAAGCCGATAGATTGCGGGTAGGCGACGCTGCAGGCGCGGCGTTCGAGGGGGACGGAAGTAGTTGGGGCCGCGGAGGCGAGGAAGGAGGTGCTGAGGAGAGCGGTGGCGAAGGCGAGGTATTGCATTTTGTTGAGGTTGTTTGGGAGGGTTTGAGGGTTGTTTTTTTATGACTGAGTTGAAATGGAGGGATTTGGTGATGAAATGTGTGTTGGAGGCTTAATGTGTTGAGAGTGTTGTGGATTGAGAGTTGTTGAAGCTGGATGATATTTCTCTCAAGGTAAATTCTTTCTACCTTTATACCTCCTCACGTTGCCTCCATCGATACTACTGGTACTATTCTTGGCTCTTTTAGAGCTCACTGTATCGTGACCTGAGATAGTAATCCACACCGACGAAGTAACCGTCGCAGCACTACATGACCGTTAAAGCTCAAGCCAGTACCCTCAGCTGGCGGAGGTCCTCTAGGGTACATGCGACAAGCTTTCTATAATCCCTCTGTTGTTTATTTCCCGTTCTGGGACGGCGTTGGTGGGCGTTGGTGAAGGCGAAGCACAGCCTCACCTGGATAACCAAACGCTTACTGAGCTGACATCTGGAGAGCCACCTACGGTGGCGACTGGCGCAGTCGTAATGTGACATCGTATTTAGTATGTTTCTCGACCGCTACTTCTGCGCCATTATTGTATAAAACACTAATTGAATGCGCTAGAAAAGGAAATTCATAAATAGAGAAGAGGCTCGGTGTGCTGTGCCGTGCCGTCCGTGCCGTGCCGATTGAAAGTTACACTATGACATCAGGGCATCTGTACTGGACGAGGGGCTACAAATTTTCAGACGTGATGATGAAGATGAGGATATGATGGGAGATAGTAATATCGCTCGGAGTTGATGGTCTGGAAGTGTGGGACAGCTTAGTAACGACATTCAGCGCGGCTCCAGGCGGAACGTTAATTCGTGTCGCGTCTAGTTGAACACCGAAAGCTTGGCTAACTTCAAGCATGCGCTCTATCACAACAACATAGTATTATACTACAAAATCAATACAAACTATGCTCTAATATATTCTCTCCATACGTGCTAATTTCAATATAAAATTATATGCGCATTGCGGAGATATCATCTCCTAAAAGGAGGGAATTGCGTTGTGGGCTTACCTCATCCGACACGAATTAATGCGCTGCTTGGTGGCGGGATATATTTTACCTGTGGGAACAACGCAACCTCCCCACTTGCAACTTCGAACCACCATTGCGCTTGTTCCAATCAAAAACTTCATCTTTCGGGACTATTTGTTGTACTCTTATTCCAATTTATGATTTCAGAGCTTAGAATAACTCTTCACTTGAGTTCGGCAGTTCCCCAGTCACGTTCGGCCCCTCATTAATATCATGGCTAAAGAGAAACGGGTACCTGCCACCAGATTATATACACTCAATACTATGTAAAACCCGGCCCAGAGGATCTTCATTGTGAGGCTACTCCTGGCACAAATAAATATGCCTATACCATATATCCGGCGACGGGATTTGGACGCGCCTAGCACACTTGGTGCAATATACCAAATGAGAGTCTCCTTTGCTTCATCTATGCCGAGTCTTGGACCAGATTAAGTATGTCTACCTCACTGATTCCTGTCGCATTGTTTCACATCTCACGGCATCCATCACCTTCATCCTTTCCTTACTAGCCAGCCCACAGCCGACACAATGCGGTTCTCGACGCTTCTAATCCAAGCTCTCTCCCTCACGGCATCCCTGGTCTCTGCCGCCGCCATCGATAAGAGACAGTCGACTACCCAGGTCTACAAGTTCTCTAGCCCCACATCAGCAGAAGGCATCGCTGTTCGCTCAAACGGACAGGTCTTGGTCTCCTTCTTCGACAAGGCCGAGCTGTGGGCCATTGACCCTGCGAGTAAGAAAGCGACGAAGCTTGTTTCGTTCACTGGCGCAACTTGCTCCGCTGGAATAACTGAGATTGCGCCTGATGTTTTTGCCGTCGTAGCTGGGCAGTTTTCCTTCAGCGGTGGAAACAAGGCAGGCTCCTGGGCTATCTGGAAGGTTGACTTCACTAGTGGTACTGCAGTCGCGAGTGTTTTGAAAGCGGTCCCGGAGTCTGGATTCTTTAATGGTCTAACGACTCTTGACGACAGCACTATCCTAATTGGCGACGCATCGAAAGGTGCAATCTGGAGAATGGACACCAAGACCGGGGCATATAGTATTGCAATTCAGGATGCACTCATGACTCCCGCGGCAAATGCTGGGTATGTGATGCGGCCTAGTCTTTCTTTTTTTTTTTTTTTTTGAGCCACCAGCATGAGCTCACTAACTCTGTACTTGTTGCAGAATCCCCATGGGCCTCGATGGTCTTCGATACTCAAACGGCACCGTGTGGTTCACGAACGTATCTAAGAACACCCTCCACAAAGTCGCCGTCGACGCAACTGGCAAGGCCACCGGAAGTATCTCAACGATCTGGTCGAACACGTTCTCCGACGATCTCTGGGTCGGTCCGGATGGCGCCGCCTACGTCGCGACTGGCAGCGCTGGAAAGATCCAGAAGGTGGGTGTTGACGGTAAGGTGAGCACAATAGCATCCGTGTCGGGATCCACTGCTGTTGTACTTGGAAGGACCGAGGGTGATAAAAATACGCTTTACATTGCGACGAACACTGGTTTAATTGCATCCATCAAGGTGTAGATGGCCAGAACTATTGACGCCTTTGTGGCTGAGAGTGGTGTTCCATTTCAAACATCCTGCATTGGCCTCTTTCACCCATATTCCAACGACCGAGCACAAGGAGGATTGCAAAAAGGAGTGTGCGACTAGCTTCTAGGAGATAAGAGTGTCTGGCCAACTTTATAAATTCTTTCTCATTTCACGTGTGACAAAGCCGGATCGTATATCAGAGCCTATGATTGGTCCTAATCTCACATCCCTGCGTTGATCTCTGTCATTTCACACGGGTTGCCCAGAATCGTACGTCTAACCAACTGGCGGCAAGGTAAGTCTACGCCTCTCGCTAATAAAAGTCCCTATGTCTCACACCCACAAGGCCGCTACACTTCTTACTTATAAAAGCTTCACTCACCCTCAGAAACCTCTTCCCGCTCCTCTCTTCACCGCTTTCACCCATGTTATTGACATTGGAGCTCCCGCCCATCTTCCAAAAATTGCAGGTCCCGCTGCTCTTTTTGAATCTCATCTTTGCTATAGGATTCAAGCCCGGATTCCTTCGCATATTTCTCACTCTGCCACTACATGTTCTCCTCATCTCACAATCCTTTTACCGTACAGAGTTTCAGTACTATGGCGTTTGCTATCCAATGGGTTGCGCTATGTGCATAACCATATTTTCATACTTGGACCAAATCCTGCTAGCGAACCCGGATAGAGAGAAATGGCATAAGATTCAATATGGCAAGAAAGGCGAGTCTGATGGTAAGGATGTGGGAAATGGAAAGACCGATGCGGTTCCCGAAACTTTTCTTGGGAGGATGTGGTGGGGTATACGTTATGCCACTACGACCCGGTACACGGGATGGTCGCAGCAGGTCAAAAATGTGCCCATGGAGGTTCCAGCGGACTATCCACCATGGTGGGTGCTCATGATAGATCATATCCACCCATGACTCTAACTCTGTAAAAGGCGGTTTATTGTGCGGAAATCCTTCCGCGCAGCGTTCTTCTTCATCATTCAGGACCCGATACAGTCCTATCAAGCAGCCTCGCCCCACGGAGCCTACCGAGGCCTCGAGAACGGCAAAATCCCCGTCGGATTTGAAGGCTATCCATTATTCCACCAGCTCGCCTTCACCTGGTCTCATATTGTTCTCGCATATGTGTGTTTGGAGTTGAGTAATTGTGTGTACGGAATCCTGTCCGTGCTCTCCGGCCTCGCAAATCCGAAGGATTGCCCATCGATGTTCAGCGATCTGCGGGACATGTATACTGTACGAAACTCGTGGTCGTAAGTGGACTCTCCATTCCCTTCGTCATTCGAGCAAGAGCTTGCTGACAAGGCCCATTCAAAGGCTGGTGTGGCACCAACAACTCCGCCGCATTTGCTCCACACCGGGAATCTTCCTCGCCCGCGACGTCCTCCACCTCCGCAAAGGCAGCTTCGCATCGAAGTACCTCCAGCTTTTCGTCGGATTTGCTGTCAGTGGGTTCGTGCATGGCGGCGGCGCCGTACTTGCGAAGAGGTCCTTGTCTGAAGGCAACGTCGATATGATATGCTTCTTGATGCAAGCGGTGGCGATCATGATCGAAGATCATGTTATTGAATTTGGGAAGTCTCTTGGGCTTAAGGACTCGGTATTTTGGCGGGTGGTAGGGTATATTTGGGTGGTTGCTTGGTTTGGGTTTTCTACGAAAACGTATACCTCAAAAGCTGTTGCCAATGGCCTGTGGATCCACAGCACGATGTTCGATTTCTTTGGTATTGGGCCTAAGGTCTGAGGTTCTGCATCAGTGGGTCGTTTCTTAGGAAGTTTGGAGATTTAACACACCTACCCAGGTAGGGGATCTGGGGAAAGGTGCTGTAAGTAATTATGGAGAGACGGTGGAATAAGTTCGACGCCGAAGAATCGTAGAGGCTCAGAGATGAGTGGGGATGAGTTATTCATCAGCAGTTGCCTCATCCTCCCATATTCGGTCTATGATGCCCCTTAACTGGAAAGTCATTATGAATTCAGGTGTCATTTCAACAGTTCGCGATGTTGGGTTGGAACCCTTCAAAAACACATCAGAACAACACATTGATTATTCCATTGGTTAAACTGTCCGAACTTTTTTGTTTCTGGTATCCTCAAACATGCGCCGCGGGAGAAAACGTGCCCAGTATCGTGGCAGTGCCGAGTGGAGTCGCCAAGGTCATCGGAACCACAGTTATCCGCCCATGCCCAGCCTTCTCCCACTTTTCTTCAACATAACATAAATTTTACAAGATATTGATCCTGTTGTGCGATTCGTTTTAACAGATATTCCGTTCTTGCTCAAGAACACTCACCATAACGAACACGAGCATACCGTACATGTGAAAATTTTCGTCTGCTAACAAGTATAACTGTGCAGTGACATGGGGTTCATGCGTGCTTGCGTGCTCGTGTGCTTCCTTACTTCATTCAGCCAGTGGCTACGCGTCCGCCCAGCAATATTAGTATTGGCAACGGCCGAGAAGCACGTTATACATGGCCAAGCTACTTGTCAAACTGCATCAGGCAACCAAGCGGGCATATTCGATATACCAAGTGTCTTGATAGTAGCTAAGTTACTCTCTAGAACTGCCCAAGCCTTCTCCCCTGTCAAATTTTCCCAGAAAAAGGCACCAAGGCAAATGCTGAGCTGAGATTTCCCAAAAGGTGCCTCAAGTCCGCGTAATTGAGCCCTGGAGTAAGGCCACACACAAGAATGGACGTCGGAGCGCGCTTGGGGGACGGAGTGTGATACTCTGGTGCCGTTTTGCCCCCGATTGCAGGCGTAAATCAGGAGGATGCTTTCTGTCGAGGTGTGTAGCATTTGCCATTAGATCAGTAGGTATATAAGACAAGCATGGCTGTTGAATATATATATATGCAAGTCTGTGATCTTGATACCTTACACTCCCCGTTCGTCTCCTTTGTTTACTTGCCTTTAATTCTTTTTCGGCCCGTCTTTTACTGTTTACGTTTTTTTCCTATCACCGTTGCAAGTTCTCACGCTCGAATCCATCACCATGCGTCTCTTCATCGCTGTCATCATCGCTTCTGAGCTTGGTTCCTCCTTAGCTCGGCCTACGGGGATAGTCACCGACCTCTCAGGGCTTACTGGACTTGAGAACACAGCATTCAGCAAGAGAAATATCGATGTTGCTGCGATGCTCGGTAGTCTTGGCATTTCAGGGGAAACTGAAGAAAAACAAGCAGAGCCTGCCCAAGCAGAGCCTGCGAAGGAGAAAGATTTTGCAGGTAAGGCTGTTGGAGGAGAGGCAGCGGTAAAAGGGGAGGCCGCTCTGGAAGCGAATGAAGCCGCCGTTAAGCAAAAAGAGGCTGGCCTGAAGGAGGCTGAATCCGTCAAAGAAGACGCTGCATTAAAGGAGGGTGCCGCCGCAAAGGAAGGTGCAGCAACCAAAGAGGAAGTGGCCGCCGAGGGCGAGGGCAGTACGTAATGACTGTTGTGTGGATTTGTCTTTGACGTCTTTATGTGCTGACATTTCCCAGATGAAGTTGAGCTTGCGGGTGTCTTCGATACTGCAATCGAGCTCCAAGGTGTCCGTTGAGACAATATTGCCTTTCTAGCCCCTCAGCGCTGACACTTTTATTAGGGTGATATTAAGCAGGATGCCCTCTTCACCAAGAGCGTAAGTTTTACACTCTGCCAGAGAGATTACGTTCCACGCTGACACAATCTAGGCTATCGGTGCATTCGAATTCGAGTTCCAAGGCGCCGCCGCCGACCAGCTCACCGTTACCGAGAACAAGACCCCTGCCGCGCCCCCCACCGGTTTCGTTGCCATAGAGCCTAGCTCCTTCAAAGTCGCTCTCGCACTAAGCAAAGGGGCTGGTCTTACATTGTCCAAGATAGATTACGTCTTTGACCCCACGAGTGCGGCGACTGCTGGTGTCGACCTCACACAAGCCAAGGTTGGCAAACTGTGTCCGGATGTCGGTGCCTTTGTGATTGAGGAGACTCTGGGAGAAGTCGAGTTTGAAGCCGAGGAGAATGAGGTCACTCTTAACCTGAACAAAGCCGTCACTGCGGAGGGCGAGTGGGGTGAGAACTGTTGAATCAATATTGATGATGCGCATTGCTGACCTTGATAGGTATATTCGTTCCTGCTGCCGCTGTTACTGGGGCATTTGCAGCCACTCTGAAAGCGGCTTCCAGTAGCGTTACCGGGAACGCAACTGCACCTGTAGCCGAAGGCAAGGCAGCGGAAGGAAAGACGGTCGAGGAAAAAACCGCCGAGGGAGATATAGTTGAAGTCAAGGCAGCCGAAGGAGCGGCGGCCAAAGAGAACGGAACCGAAGAGAAGGTGAAGGCTGAGAGGAAGAGAGCATAAAGGACAAAATCAATCTCGCAACTACTCCGCAATTTGCAGATAGAAAGGACGAATGGCTGAGGTCATTTGGTAAATACTTTGCATTGATACGATGCAACATTCCAACAGCACGATAATAAAGTAGTATTCTGAAAATCTGTATCGCGTAAATGGACAAGGCCAGGACAGGTTTGGCTTGTGTTACCATAGTGGGTCGGGGCCAAGAAACGCTCAGTTTCAATGTTCCCTTAACCAGAAATGAAATGCACTTTGTTTGTATGAAGCTTCACTGTCACTGTCTCTCCTATTCACTCATTGAATATATTTCTTCTCTTCAAGCAATGACGCAAATTGATCACCATATTCTTGGTAATTCTGAGCATTGTATAACATACTTCCACAAAAAATGACTCTGGCTATTCAATTCAAAGGACTCGAGCAGTGGAAATCATCAATACTACAAACTCCGAGAGAGAAGGAGAAATATGATATTCGCAGTTTTCATGCAAGACTATCGTTAGCTAATGCGTTGCAGGCCGCAAACAGCCATTTCTTATCGATGACATGAATTATACAACAGCTGACCAGCCACTTCCACACACCATTTTTCCCGCGTTATGCATCCCGCTGGAAGATCAACTGCACCGAGAAAGATTCATCTTTTGTGTTCCACGATCTCATCGCCAAAATCCTTTCCCACTAACGTTGAATAGTTCCATGTACCACTCCTCATATCTTTACATGGAATCTGCTAATAGTTCAAAGACAAGATGATGTGTGTAGAGCAAGTGGTGGTTGGTGAGAGACAATGATTCCTCGTGAGGAAACATGCCACAATGGTTGGATGAAAAATTGAACTCTTAGCATGAGCTCGCGAGATTTATTGTCGATGCTTGACATCTTTCGATAATCTAGACAAAAATTAAGCTCTCGTCAAGGGTTTGGAAGAGGCGGAGCAAGAATTCAGAGGTATGAGAGCTCGGAAGGTGTGCCTACTCAAAGGAATCCGGCGAGGAAAGCACCAAGGTGCAGGGTGCCTTTCTCACGTCAGTAGATGAATAAAAGTCAGCAACAGGGAGAAAATAATTGAAGGATGTGATCTTAAATTCGTGCCACCTAAGAATTTTCATCAGACTCGAGGTAGTCCTTGTTACTCCGTGTGCGTGATGCGAAACCTCCTATTTGCCTCGGAATGTTGGAGTGTTTGAGGAACCTATGAGAACTTCTACCCCAAATCCCTGTTACACGTAGCTGCTATTTCAGTTCATACCCGAATCTGAGGTTGCAAGCCTTTCATATTTTGGCAGCAGAACTCATTCTGCATACATACCTCCCCGACGGCAAGGTGGTACGGCAGCAGCGCCTCGAAAATACGTGAAACAAGATTATGTTCAAGTGTTTTCTTTAGAGAAGTGTGATGTCTCGCAAAGCGACGAACTCCCCTTCTCTCTGTATTGCAAATCTCAGTCATTTGCACTACTTTTCTTCGGCCTTGGCAACAATTTTTCCTTCCTTTTACTATTCTCCAAGCCTATTGTTTGTAGTTGTTGTTTGCTCTGCAAATCTATATGCCTCGGCATTGATCGCATGGCGGGGCATTGTTATTTTGCATCAAGATCGAGCTGACAGGGGTCAAAATAGTGTGCTGAAACAACTCCGACAGCGACATGTTTCTTTTTGTCAGCCTGATGCTACTCTTGCAGCAACCTCCAGTCTATGCATTCCAAGTCTCGCGTCCTTCAGTGCTTCTGCAACCACGGAGGCTAGCTGTAGCTGCAGGAACAGAAGATTATCTACTCTATCCCTAGAACTTCCCCGCAATTGAGAATCTGCAATATTGGCCTCGTGCCGCTTGTTCATCTACTCACCCGCCTCTTAGATCCACCCTCCATCCTCGCATTGCGAGATTTGGTAACATAGGCCCGCACAACACCATCTCAACCACCAATGCCACCTTTTTCTCACTCCCAGAAACCGAGGGACGAGCTGCCAAGCCCGCATCCACTCGGCGAAACCAGACCGGCGGTGTCGCAAGTATACCGGGGAGCCCAAACAAGCACCGCACAACCGACCTCACCTGTACCACATCGCATATCATACCCTACTGTTCTACATTTTAGATGCCTGGCATCCAATCAAGCATTATATCTGCCTCGGCATCTCAAGCTCGCACTCGGATTCTTCCCCAGATTTCCCTCAGGCATTGACGGAACGGTTTCTCGCGCGCCTTGGCGTTGCTTTTGATCGCAGGATCTTCCCTTCTGGGTCCCGTGGAAGATGTTTTCGAAGGGTTTGGCTCACAAGCGGGCGTTAGGATCTCAAATTGCCGCTCTGTATAGTGGATATTATAGATGAGTTGCCTCGGCTTTGGATAGACCTGCTGAGGTTATAAGAACGCCTGATCTGCGTTTGCAATGAATATCAGCTTCATCAGTTCCATACACCTTTCCAGGCAGATCACCAGTAGAGCCGGCCTCCATCTCATTCACTCCGTAGTTACCTACTTTTCCACTTTCCTCCACTTTCGGTTCAACTTTTCGCCTCTGGCAAACATCTTGCCCTTCATCTGCCATGTACACCAAAGCATTCATTGCGGCCATCTTGGTCGGCTTTGTCAATTCTGCTGCAATTGAGCAGCGCCAAACCCAAACTACCTCAAAGGAATTCTCCCAGGGCGGCTGCAGGGACATCTTGTTTGCCTTTGCGCGTGGATCAACTGAGCCTGGGAACATGGTAGCTACCTACATCTCCCATTCATCTAAATCTCATTTTAACCGCACAGTAGGGGACCATTGCGGGCCCACCTACCTCAGATGCGCTCAAGAAGACCTTCGGCGCCACAAAGGTCGCCACTGAAGGCATAGATTACGCTGCCGCGCTGGCGCCGAATGCTCTCCCGGGTGGGACTGACGCGCAGAGCAAGCAGTCGATGCAGAACACGCTGAACGCCATGGCAGCGAAGTGCCCAAACTCTGTGATCGTGGCCGGAGGGTATAGTCAAGGCTCTGCAGTCAGCCATCGCGCCATCGAATCCTTGGATCCTGCAGTGCAGAACCAGATTGCGGGTGTGATTCTCTATGGTGATACCCAGAAACAGCAGGTAGGCCCAGATATCCTTCGCCCTCTACTGTATAAAAAGAAGACGATTGTAATGCGAAAACAGGACAACAACCAAATCCCTAACTTCCCTCCTGACAAGACCAAAATCATCTGCCAGCCTGGCGACTTGGTCTGTGTCGGTACACTGACTATTACTCCTGCTCACTTGACGTACGGACAGCGTGCGGATGAGGGAGCAGCTTTCTTAGCGCAGAAAATTAAGGGCGCGCAGGCAAAGATCAAGGCGAGGAAGGAGAAGAGGGCAGCGGAAGAGGCGGCCGTAAAGACTGCTAAGGCCTTGATTGCCTAGATGCGGCGGGCTAAGGGAAACGGTCGATGGCGCAGGGATAACTGTGAGGAACTGCTAGGGGTATAGGTCTCTTTTGACTTTTCATATGGGAAAACATGCTTATTCAGGCGCTGGTATTGGGTTCGCATGCTAGGCTCGACGAGTGGTTCCATCATTAATGCAGGCATGTCGAAGTTTTACAATACTATTTTGGTCTCTCTTCTTCCGTGTAGCTTTTCAGCCTTTTCGCCAAGAAAGTTTTGTGATTTGAATTTTTTGAAGTTATTTTGGGACTGTGTTTGGTCTCTTGTCTGAGGCCTGAGATTTGAAACGGATGGCGCAAGATGGCCCATGTATCGGAACCCGCTGGATGGTTTTGAGAGCTGCGACACCTGGCGAGGGTTGTAGTCTTGTTTAGAGATTCCGCTCGGGAATAAGCAACGGCTACCAAGATCGAGGTTGAAGTGAATATTTAGCCCACGTACCAAATTGGCATCCCAGGCTGGTCTACCATTGGAATGTTTGAAGGCCCTCAAGGTTCAATAGAACGTCCATAGATGAGGCGAATACTGGTCATATAATGCAGGAGTAGGACTTACTAGGCGGACCAAACTCATACTATAATAACTCAAAACTTTTAGAAGTTAAAACTAGCTTCGCCCTTCTGTGGAGCCTTGATTGAAAAAAAGAAATCCTTGCACTCTTGGTGTTCTATAGGGATGATATGAGCTTGGAGGTGGAGACATCGAAGTTGTGTCGAAGCTATGTCCAAACCCCACCAAACCAAACCCAACTTACGTCACAGCTCAAATGTATACCTATCTAGGCAATTCCGCCAACACATAGATCCACCAAGCAAAGAAGTACATCTCACAACCAACACAGTCGCTATCACCACCAGCTCAATACCAACATCACGACCGCCTTACCACCCACCTTCAGACTCTTCCATAATCTCAACATCCCACTACAACCATGGCGGATTCCAAGGCATCAACCTACCACCAAGGCTACCACAAAACCGTGACAGCAGCCCATGCGCGCCGGACCGCAGAATTAGACGGCGCCTTCATGCTCCCCTACCTCGTTCCAAACTCCAAGATCCTCGACGTAGGCTGCGGACCAGGAACAATCAGCATCGGCTTCGCGAAATACGTGCCCGAAGGCAGCGTCACGGGCATCGACCTCACCGAAGATGTGCTCTCGCAAGCCCAGGAGCATCTGTCCAAACAAGACTCTCCACCAACCAATATCACCTTCGAGGTCGGCAACGTGCTCGACGGCCTGAAATATGACGATGACACCTTCGATGTCATCTTCACGAACCAGGTCCTCATCCACCTCCCAGACCCAACCAAGGCATTAAAAGAGATGCGGCGCGTTGTCAAACCAGGCGGCATCGTATGCAGCCGCGAATCAGACCTCCCCTACAGATACTACCCGTATCTACCCGGCCTCCAACTCTTTACTAAATACTTCTACGCCATGATCCACGGGCCTACTGCCCTTGTCCATCCAGACAATCCACCGCACCCGCCAAATACGAAGACGGGGAGTATGGTGCATGTTTGGGGGAGGGAGGTGGGGTTCGAGCCGGAGAAGATGGTGAAGAGGGCGAGCGCGGTGGTGAGTGCAACGGAGGAGGAGAGGCGCGCGTTTGCGGTGCCGATGATGGGGAGACTGAGGGAAGGCGGCACCGGGGAGAAATTTATGGAGAGGGGCGCGACTAAGGAGGAGGTGGAGACTATTGTGCAGGATATGGAGAGGTGGATGGAGGACGTGGATGGGTGGTACTGTTTGGTTCAATGCGAGGTTGTGATGAGAAAGTGAGATGGTATGAAGAGATTGTAGACTGAGGATAGATTTGGGTTTGATTTGAGCATGCTCGTCTACTTCAACATGTCCTCGATCGTCTCCTCTAAGGGTTTTGGCTTCCGCCCGGCCTCCCTTAGCATATCCTCCAATGTCGTATCTTTGATATCGCACTCCCCATCCTTGACAGCATCATACGTGCTACTCCACCACTCCACAGCCAGCCTATCCATGCCCATCTTATTCACATAAAAGTCCTCGTGCTCCTTCCTATTCACAACCTTCAACTCCACCTTCTCGCCTCTCACCTTCGACACAATGCCCGCGATGTCTGTGAGGGTCCACGTCCTGTTCTGCGAGAGATAGAACGTCTTCCCCGCCCATGCATTGCTCGGCGCAGCTAGCACCTTTGCGGTCCCAAACGCCATATCTGCAATTGCCGTCCAAGACAGTGGCCCGTCACCCGCAACGATGACCTCCTTCCTCGTTTCAGACTTCAGACCAAAATAGTATCCAAAATACAGCGGCCAGCTCTCATTATACAGTCCCTCCCTTATCACTGTCCAATTTACATCCTTCAAGCCTGCGAGATACGCCTCTGTCCTAATGTGCGCGCGCATGACGCCCGCCTTGGACGGGTTGCCAAACGCGAGCGAGGTGTAGTATATGTGCTTGACGCCGACTTTGACAGCGGCGTCGATGGCGGCGCGGTGGTGCGCTTCGCGGCCCGACCAAAGTGGCGCGTCGTTGTAGTCCATGGATATGCGCGGAGTCGAGACGAGGAAGAGTTTTGTGCATCCTACGAAGGCAGACGAGAGGGATGCGGGGTCGTCGAAGTTGGCGGGGCGAATGGTGATGTTCTGTGCGTGGAGGGCGTCGAATCTCGGCGAGGAGGGATCGGACGATGTCTGGGGAGGGTGTGAGTTGGGACGAGTTGGGGGGGGGAGCAGGACATACGCAGACGATGAGGTCTTTGGGGTCAATGAGCTTGTTTGCGAGCAGGGCGGAGAGCACTGCTGAGCCGAGTTTTCCCGTTGCACTGGTAAGGGCTATCATCTTGGGTTTCGTTGTTCCTGTGATTGCTAGTATGTGAAGGAGAGCTGGCTGCAGAGGTTGGTTGTTGATGGCAGTGGCATATCAAGTGGATGACCTCATCAGACGAAAGGCAAAGATTCAATCCCTGTTTCCGGGATTTGAGAGCGTTTACAGGAGCGGATTGCAGATGTGAGCACAATATCTAAAGTTCGAATCGAAAGCTGGCCTTCAAAACCTGAGCAGAGCTCTCTCTTGATAGAGAATTGGTGAAGTGTAAATCGATTAGCCTTGGTTCGAAAAATTAGCATCAACGAGAATGAATCAGCAATGAAGAGAGGCGAATTCCAAGCGTCAGGAGATGACCACCACAGCCTCCAAGGAATTCCCTTTCAGAAGTCCATGATGGAGATGGTAGAACCATGATTGTTGATGGGGAAAGGGTGGAAGCTACGGAATTCGGAGGTGGTGCAAACGCTTGGACCTCAAGCGTGCCCCAAGTGCCTTTGCCGTTCCTGTTCCCGAGACCACACGGCCATGCTGAGAACACACCACCATGGCCTCGACACCAAGTTTTGAGCGCATCTCGCGCTTCTTCATTTCCCACCGCGCCGCAGCCATATCCGCTGCAGGCATCGCCATCCTCATTCCCCTCGCTGTTCATGACTACCGCATCTACCTCTCGTACGGGCCCGGCGGCTTGCCGTACAACATCAAGGGCTGGCTCATAGCCAACACCCTCCGGCTGCTCTCCCGCGAGCAGCTGTCCACACGCGTGTACAGCGACCCTAAGCTCCCCTTTGCCGACGATCCAGGGTTCCTACCGGGACACTTCCCGCCTCGACGGCTGTCTTCGCGACCCAAGATCGGCCCGCACCCGGCTCCGCAGCGACAACTGGAGCAGCTTCCAGACGAGGCGACACGGGCGAAGCTCATTGCGAGGTTTGAGCAGCTGGGGCGGGATGCGGAGGCGAAAGGGCTCGTCGAGGTCCGGCAGAGCCTCTTCGAGCGCCAGCACTCGGCGCTCTTCGTGTCCAGGGACCGCGCCTGGCACGCGGTCGCCCAGCAGACGCGGGGCGAGATATCGCACGTCCACGCCGGACTCGACGGCAGCATCCACGTCTCTCTGCACCCGGCTGACTGCAAACGCATCATCGCAAATGGCTGGGGAGAGCGCCACGCCCTCGATGGCGTCGAGTTATTGAAGAAGATGGTGGGCGCCTCGTTGCCCGTCAACTACCTGCTGATCTATGCCCCGCGGGACGAGGCGGAGATTGACGTCGCCATGGCCATTGTCAAGGCGTCGATTGGGTTCATGGCGTGGAGTCGCGACGCCTTCGAGTAGCTGATTCTTCGCTGCTCGACTGGCGCCGTGAAGCTCTCCACATGCTTGGCACTTGTCTTTGTGGGGCGTGCGACTAGCCACGAGGTGTTTTGCGGGGTAGCGTTGACCGCGCTCCAGCGCTTGTGGCTGAGCTAGCATCGTCAATTCACTCGGCATGTTGGGGTACCTGACTGTCCCCTTTCTCCTTGTCCTCTTCCTCTCGTCCATGCTCACGGCCTCTATCTGCTCTTTCCGCTTCGGTGCGCATTCCAAATGATAGCAGGTCAGCCTTTTAACCTTACCTGCAGCAGAATGTCAGAGCTTACTCGCATATATGAAGGTGCAAGCGGATAAGATCAATCGGTCACTCTGGAATTGTTCCGACCAAGCGAGACGCCCCAGACAGGGTATCTCCAACGTACGCCTTTCCTATTTCCCAGAGCAGTCCCGTGATTTGTGGGGCGTGAAATGAAAAGTGCAACCCCACAAGGGGTGTTGCAGCAATCCACGTGAATGTATGTCTGTAGTCCAAGCGCCGTTGAGACGCACAACTCGGGCGATTCCCCAGCTTGGGGACCGACGTCTTGACTCGACCTGCTCTAACGCCGGCAGATTTAGCTATTAAGTCGATGGGCCGCCCGGATTGATCTGCATCGACATCTCACCCTCCAACCTCAATTGTTGCAGCTGCTGACTACCCACCATCCATCATGGGTTTCCTCGGCGTTCTCGAGGACAAGCACATGCAGCATGTGCCAGCGACTGTCATCCTCAGCGAAGAGGAGCATCAGATCACAACAGCTACAGCAGGACTGAAGCATGGCACGGGCAAAGATGCCGACATCATTCTCATTCCGCAGCCGTACGATCGACAAGTCCTCATTATCAATCCATTGCAACGACTGACTCTTACGCAGCTCTGAAGATCCAAACGACCCATTGAACTGGTCCAACACCAAGAAATACACCATCATGGTCATCATCTCCTTTGGCAGTCTGCTCTACGCCGCCGTGCTCGCGCCTCTGCTCTCTCCTGCTCTCGTCGTGATCGCCATCGCGTTCAACAAACAAGTCGGCGACATCACTGTCATTTCTGGATATATGCTGCTTGTCACGGCAGCCTCGGGGCCAATCGTCTGCGCATGTAGTAGGAAGTATGGCAAGCGGCCTTTACTCATTTTATCAAGCATATTCGGGCTCGTAGGCACCGTCGTTGGAAGCGCAGTCAATAGTTACAATGGGTTGCTTGCCGCAAGAATCATTCAGGGTGCTTCGATGTAGGTTCACGCCCATATCCATTGTCTCCCATCCACCAGCTAACTTATATTAAATAGCTCAGCATTCGAGAGCTTGGTCATCTCCCTGATCGGGGACCTCTTCTTCGTCCACCAGCGTGGATACTTCATGACGCTTATCCAATTCATCCTGGGCGCTGCTTCCAACTTTTCCGCCATCATTGTCGGACCAATCGCCACGAACCTCGGTTGGAGGTACCTGTTCCACATCCTGATTGCCTTCACGGCTCTCGAAACAGTACTCCTCATCCTCTTTGTCCCTGAAACATCTTACAACCGCGATCACCGCTACGACATCGATGAGCTCGCTGAGGACCATCTCGAAGACCTGGCTGCGACGGAGAAGCGACACATGCAGCAACTTGACTCAAAGAACGCCACAGGAGATGGCGTCGTTCAGATCGATACAGCGACATCTGCGCTCCCAGCCTACGGCCCGAAGAAGACTTTTGTTCAAGAACTCGCCGTCTTCACGGGTACCTATTCAGACGACAACCTCTTGCAACTCTTCATCGCGCCCTTTGCCGTCTGTGCGAACGTCGCTGTGCTGTGGGTCGTCATCGTCACGGGCGGCTTGACTGCTTTCTTCGTCGCTCAATCCTACGACATGGCTCAGATCTTCATGTTCCCACCTTACAACCTCAGCGCCGCGGGTGTCGGTTACCTGTCCCTAGGCCCCTTCCTTGGAGGTCTTCTCGGCTCCATTATCCTCGGCGGAACCCTCGATCCTCTGATTAAGTGGTGCGCGAAGAAGAATGGCGGTGTCTACGAACCCGAATACAGACTGCTTGGCATGATCCCATCTCTGCTTACCGGCGTCGGCCTTTTCGCCTTCGGTTACATGTGTCAGAACCACTTCTCCTACTACGCCACCGCAACCATGCACGGCATGGATCTCTTCGGCATCGTCTGCGCCGCCATCTCTGCGTCCGCTTACGCCATCGACGCGTACCGCGACATGAGTTCTGAGGTCTTCATTGTTAGCATGGTTTTCAAGAATCTCTTGTTTTACGGGTTTAGTTACTTTGTGAATGATTGGACGGCGACGAAGGGGCCCGCGACGGTTTTCTATATATTTGGTGGGATTAGCTTTGCGATGATAGCGACGACGCCCGTGTTCTTTTTTTGGGGGAAGAGATATAGAAGTTTTTGGCATAGGCATAATGTGCTCGAGAAGTGGGGGATTAGGACGCATGCCGAGCTATGAAGGGGCAGATTGGGTTTCAAGTACATCTGTTGGGCTATCGGTGCCAAGTGGGGAATTGAAGATGAACTGGACCGCCAAGTAAATAGCAACCTCTGTACGTACGTACAGAGGCCGCCGTATACGCCGTATACAGGTGTTTATATGACGTCTTGGCGCGAAATGTATGTGCGAAGTTTGATAAGATGACTTTCGACAGCCTCGTTTTGTAGCCAGTTTTTCTGTAGTTATATTGCTTTGATCGTAGCTCCACCAAGGCGATTTCTATCGTCGGTAATAGTCTTCCTAGCTTTACTGAACGCCCTCTCGCAGTCACTTGAAGTCGATGGGATAGAGAGGTAGTCCAGCGCCATGCGATAGAGCGTTGGGTAGCGTTGTTGACCTACTCTATCCCACCATTTTATCGGGTCGTTGAGTAGGTGGTCATCCGAGTTGATGAAGCGCGAGAGACCGTCGTTGTGGCTTGCGTAGTACTCCTCCAACTCATTTGACGCCTTAAAACGTTTTGCCCTGCCCAGTACCCATCATATAGTGCACGTCAACAGTAAGAGACCTTTAATAGCGGCTATCATAGGTATAGTCCTCGGGGACCTTACCCCCGTGACACTTGCGGTGTTGAGTCTCCTGCGTTTGCTGCGCAGCTGAGTCATCCTCCCCTCCTGCGCGAGCCGGCCGACATAAACTTCAAATCTTGCCTTGATATCCTTCTGAACCCCTGTATAGTAATCCTTATTATTCTTACAAGTTTGCTTAAACTAGGCAATCTGGAGTTGTGGATTAAGTACTGTAGCAACTGAGTACAGTGAAGGCTTGGGGTTAAAGATTATCTTTGTGATGGGATAGATCCCATGCATGTACCCACGTGTAGGCTTGAGTGGCGCAATGGCGCAAGTGTGTTTGTTACATGCATAAATACCGACTACGCAAGCTGAATCGTGCTGATTCAGCTTGTGCATGCCTTTTGGCTCAGTGGTTTAGCGCATGTAGTCGTGCCGTTGATCCAGTGGATCTAAACCCTTACAATATTGCCCTGGTAGGGGTTCAACTTCTCAAAGCCCTATTAACAGCGTTTTTGAGGAAGCTGTTTGGGTGGTGAATAATGTGTGCTTTCTGCTCGCGAAGCTCCTGGTCAAGTACGTTGAGGTTGACAATTGTCTGCCAAAGTGAGCTAAAACCTGTGTAATCAGGGGTGAGTAGGAAAAGATATCAAGATGTGTATTGTATGTGTGTGTCTGTGTGTGTGTGATATGTACAGCTGATATATATAACAGACTAATTAGTCAGTGACATATCCACGTAACGGTGTCCTGGGCTTACAACCTGTCTTGCTAGTACTACCTTTAAGGCGCTTGGTCATCTCGTGAAATGGCTGGGAAATTGTTAGGGGCACCACCACTTTTATTAGTGGTATCACCTGACTGTTAAAATGAAAGCTCTGAGTGGGAGGTGCCAACCTAGAGCCAGGCTGGTACTACCACGACGCGAAATACACACACACTATCTTTCCTACTGTTTTCTAGGCTGGCGAATGGGTAGGAGTTGGGTTGGGTTGGGTTAGCTTATATAATAAACCCAATCCAACCCCACTCCTACCTAGACTAATATGTCACGAGTAGAGGCGGAAGTCAACTGTCTGATGGAAAGTGTGTATAAAGAGTGAGAAAGCCGTGAAGAGCTGACTGCTCGCACGACGACTATATATACCCATGAACGGTGAGCTAGCTAGAATAGGACATATGGTATGTCATGTGAGACACGTGACATATATGATACACGTTACACGTGACATAGTAGAACACGTGATATACGTGACATAATATGCTATAGCTTAGGCTGCACAAAACCCAACAACAGTCCACCGTACCTGCGCGGGACAAGCACCCTTACAACCATCACGAGCTCTGGAGCTGTATTGTACTATCACCCCAATCTACTTCGAGCCCTCCTTCCACACCTCTACCCATCTGTACGCCCTTGGCGCAGGATAGGACCCCCGGTCTTAACACACTAAGCAGGATAGATCTGTAAAATATTTCTAACCTACTAGAGGCTGCTTGCAGCACGCTACGACGCTGCTGATAACACTTTCGCTTGACGCAGTACCCTCTTCTTGTCTCGCACACGATATCCTGCAAGGCACAAGAAAGATGGAAATCTCAGAGATGGCAGACCCTACCTACTCCTCCCCAGCATGGTACCTTCAGGCCAAAGACCAAGACATCAGCAGCGACATTGGTAGACTGACAATCTACCACCTTGGATTCAAGCAGGCGACGGAAGGAACGCTAGTCTTCGCACCTCTCGAATTCTCCAGCGCGCCGCGAGCGGTTCTTGACGTCGGTACCGCGGACGGTCTCTGGATGCGCGAGGTCTCATCCCTAGTCCCAACCCCACCTCTCGGCGAGCACACATTCACCGGCACCGACATCAACGCATCCTTCTTTCCCAAAACGAGTCCCGAGAACGTCACGTTCGTTAAGCAGGACATCAAAGATGCTCCCCCACCCGCCTGGCAGGATGCCTTTGACCTTGTCAACATGCGCATGATTCTCATCGCTGCCGGTTCCAGTACCGCCCAGCGCGCCGCGGTCAACGAGCACATCAAGCTGGTCAAGCCCGGCGGTTGGATCCAGATTGGAGACTGCGATCGCGTGTGTCCGACTCCGGAGGCGGAGAATCCGTGCTATCACGACATGTGGGCGTGCATTAGAGCTGTTTGCGAAGCGTCTGGGGTAGCTACGTTAGAGGCGCCGAAGATCAAGTCATGGTTGGAGGAAGCGGGCCTTGAGGAGGTACACGAAAGGACCGCGATGCGAGCGGTAGGGAAGAGAAATGCGGATGAGCAGTTGGGAAAGATGGGAATAAAGGCCGATCTGATTATTGCGAAGAGTTTTGCAGCTGGTGCAAAGGGTGAGTTGCATTTTGCGCGCCTCCAACTCTGTGGACATTTACGCTGAAAGTGACAGGTTTGGACCCATCCATCAAACCCTTGCTAGATGAGCGATGCGATTCCTTAGTACAGGAGCTCGAGAAGGAGTTGAGCGAGATAGGTGCATACTTTCCGATGCGCTTCATCTGGGGTAGGAGACCGCCCTGAAAGGATCTCGGCGAGCGATTCCAGCCCGGAACAACTTCAACGGTTTACAGCAAAGGTCTGACGCACGGAAACACCGCAAAGGGAAATCGAAACGCAGACAGTATTGGGAACTTTTCGTAATTCGTCCAGGTCACTTGCCACCCTCTATCTACTATTGCCCTCCACCAACCTATGAATCTTCGCGCTCAATTCCAACACCTTACTCAGTCATGCCTTCCACCCACTGCGTAGCCTTTCGAGACATGAATTGCACCATGCTTGGGAACATCGGCCCCATCCACACGCTCCACACTCGCAGAGTTCGCCCCGGACATGTCATGCAATTGAATACTCTCCTCTGTGTCCACGTCGCCCTTGGTGTAATGGCGCACAACATGGTCACCTGAATCGTGGATGTTCGTTCTAGAGCTCTTCCTGCTGACAATACTGCTCACCGAGCTGACCAGACTGCCAAAGATTCCGTTCTGAACGAGCTCACGCATTACGGGGCGAATGGTCGGTGCGCACGCAGCGAGGATGCCGACTTGGATCTCGATGAGAGTCCAGACGCAGGTTGCGGTAACGCCCACTGTGAAGAGTCAATGAGTGGATGAGATCTGAGGGGTTCAGGTAACGTACATCCCGAGTCCATGATCTTGTCTTTCGGTGCGAACTTGGTGTAAATGCCGATGTACGACCTAGCAGTGCTGGCTCCTACAGAGCTGCCGAAGTTCAGCACTTCTTCCATTTCCACAGAAAGTTTATACTTACAGCAGCCCGACGAGAAATATGGCAATAATGGACAGTTTGTCAGCCAGACGAAGATGTAACGTTATGATCTGTCTTATGCGTAAGTCCTTGCAGACTATGCGGTCTCGCGCACCGTGCTACACATACCATTGGGATAGGAAGCAGCACCGTGATCAAGTCCGAAACCGTGCCCGAGATCAACACTCCGAAGTCTAAGTTCCGTGTGCTTCCACACTCCCTGTTTTGCACTGCCGGATTCATATGCGATCGTGCGGAGAAGATACCATGGTCGCCACAGATGGCCATGAAGGCGGCGAAGAAGGAGATGGTCCAAAGCGTCATAAAAACTATCCAGGTGATGACGAAGGGGCGAAAGTTTGGGGTGCTGAAAATTTGGAGATAGAAGAAAGATACGGATGTCTTGACGAAACCGATGGCGAGAATTCCGGTTACGACGAAAGAATAGTTGTGCTTTTAGTCTGTTAGCAGATTCAGTGAACCAAGGCCAGGAAGGATGCACACCATTCGTAGCCGATAGAGAAAGTCGGTTGCAGCGGCGGGGTTGGTTTTCGCCAATGGCTTGACTCGAACCGCAAATATGCCGTTGGCGGCGCCTGCAATGCGTGTCAGGTCGAGTAAGTAGACGCGGACTTGGAGACCTTTGAGCGTGTGAAAACTTACAGTAGATCTGTTCGATCGCGAGGGCGGTCGACAAGACGGCTGCGACTATGATCAGGTAGTCTGAGGGGTGAGACTTCAGACCCTTCATGCGATGCGACACGAATCGTGAGGCGACCATGCCCAGAACCAGAATCTGCACGATTACGGCGGCTGCTATGAGCCCGTCTGGATTGTCGTATGCCATACTGTGCAAAGCGGTTCCAAAAGGCGAACAAAGGAGTGAGGCTGCTGATGCTGGAAACCGCGGTTGTGGAGTATCGCTACAAATATCGTGGATGGAAAACGGGCACGCGGCACCTTCAGTGACGGGAGCCCGGTGTAAGAGCTCCGAGAGGATATCCTCAGGTTTCGTCGGAAAGTGGCATTGCGCATGGGTGAGGTGTCTTTCTACTGGTTACCGACAGACGCTGTACAACACCGTGATAAGGAAGGCAGTTCGCGCAAACCACTATGCGGCAATATAGAGAGTAGGTGGGAGCGGCATTGACTTCCGCGATAAGCATTGAATAAATGAACAACACGAGGCTGCCAAACAAAGCCCTGTCGAGTCTGAGAGTGCCCTGGGGCACACACACAACTTCAAGTAGGGACAATGAAGATTGAGCCGCGCCGCAATACCCAGCTGCTGGGTGCTATTGATCTGCAAACCTCTAACACTTCAATTTGATCCCTTGACGGGTTCGACCACTCGCCGGCCAGCAAAGAATTACACCATGTTGAAAAGTATATATCAGATGGCCAATTATATGGAGTGCTATCTACAGGGAATTCAGCAAATTAGACAACTCAAATTTCTTAGTCATCCGAGAAATAGCTTTCCTCTCAAGCACACAACTCTCACGAATTTCCATCAAAAAGCATGCCCCAATCATCCAATCCAAAGAGAAAAGGATCTACCAATGTCCCTCAATCCTCTTGTATATAGCAGTTCATATGATTGGCCATCCGATATGCACTTTTCAACATGGCGTACTTCCATCTAACGGAAGGTTTCGCCAGGGCCCAGACAAAGCGGGGTGCTTTAGAGGCGGTGTGATCGTTGGACAAAACCCTTGAATACGCCAACAGTGTATCCATGCCCTTGGTGATTTTCCGTCTCACGCGCATTAGCGTCGACTTGTGCCACGCAGTCGGTAGCCACTCTCGGGAGGCGCCGGATGGGCCGCATTTAGCTGTGATAGCGTCCCAATTTCGAGTCTTGCCTTCGCGTCGACATCGTCGTCCGCTCCTGAAATAGAAGCTCGGAAGCTTTCCCAGGTAGGGGCATACGAGTGCGGATACACGGCGTTGGCGGGGGTCGGACAACCACATGCGATCGAGAGGTCTTTGAAGCGGACAACACTGGTGTTGCCATCCTCGAACATCACTCTGGTAGAGGGACATGAATCATGGAATCGAAAAAAATATCATAGATCTACGACCTCACACGGCTATCTCATACTGCCATCTGGCGAAACGCTTCTAATCTTCTTCGTTGACATCACCGAAGCTAGGCACATGATCAACGTCGGATGACAGCGAAATGATCAGTAAGCAGCGTACTTCGTCGTCGCCATCCAGAATCCAATCTCTCCACGCAGCCTCAAGAGTAGTCGACTCCACCATCAGCTTGAATCGGGATCAGCACGTTGTCCATTTCCTCATCTACGATGCTTCAGAGCGAGAACGTTTTCAGATATGACTCAGCACATACCGGCTGGTAAAGGTGCGGCGAAAGCACCCAATATACTGAAGAGCGCGAAGAAGAATTGAGCGTTCATGGTGCCTAGGAGTTCTGTAGTCGACGGGAAGATTGATCAAGATGGATGCGGCGGGCCTCGGACTGACTGACGACGCGCCGTTGAGAAGGAGTCCGACTGACCATCCTTATACCCCTCACAGATCACTCAGCTTTGGCCAAGTGTCCAACCATAAGTGGCATCTCGGGTGACGACTTGGTATTGGCATCTATGGGGCCAATTATATATTGTAATGTGAGACCTTACGGTTGGAGCGTTCTCTGATACGTTCCCATAAGGTTTGAATCACATTCCTGAGCACCAGATATTTGTCGGACTTCAACTAGTAGATTAACCATCTAGGATGTTGGCAGGCACGAAAACCAATTAGATTATTGGAATCTTCTCTTCATCAAGATCCTCGTATTCATTCGGCGTAAGCTTAGTCTAAAAGTTGCACGTAACGTGCATCGCATTTATTGGTACTCGTCGTCAACCTGGACGCACATCGATTGACCAAGACCCGGGATTCCTCGCAGAAGCCGAACCGCCTCCTTCACACTCTGACTTGACAAAATGGAGAAAACATTGTACAAGCTTCTGCCAAAGCGTGATGTCAATTATGAAGAGCCGTTGTTGGACAAGGAACTCGAGAGTGAAGAGACAGCGACTCCAGAGAGCAACTTTCAACAGTTTCTCCCCTCGATCAAGAACATCATTGTCATATTATACGTCGCAGTATCGTTACCGATACTCGCCTCGACCGTCTGGAATCATAGGGCGCAGATCTACTGTTAGTATCTTTCCAGTCGCATGAAACTCTTTAACAGCCCTCTAATCATGTAGCACCTGTAAATCCACTAATAAAATACGAACGCCAGCCTCTCCATGAGGAGCACGAAGACCTTGTGCACAAGGGTTACGTTGGAAACCCAGAAGATACTGAGGAGAACTGGAGGCGCCTACTCGAACGTAAGCCCTTTACCGCAGAAACCTTTATAGCGTTTTTATGACTCTCACTAATAAATACTAGCCATGAACTTCAAAGCCACAGAAGAAGAGCTACACCAATCAAATATCGAGATCGATGACAGGATCGTCAGAGTCTCTGGAGGCGGCTACGTCGGAGTCCTCTCTGTGTACCACGAACTCCATTGTCTTGCAAGCTACGCATCCCCTATCAGCACTCTTCTGGAGCTGACAGCCCCGCAGGAAGCCTTGCGAAGATCAACCTTGAGGTCTTACTATTATGCGAATATGACTGCAGCCGGAATGGATCACGATGATCGCGTTATCGGCCACTTGAGTGAGGGCAACCCTCTATCCAGTCCGGATATTGAAATATCGAGTGCGATGTACTGACTGGCGTAGCCCACTGTATCGAGTACATCCGACGAACCATCATGTGCCACGCTGACGTTTCTGTTTACGCTGCAACTTGGATCGCAGATTCGCACGAAAATCCCAACAAGGATCTAATCTCCAATGGAGAGAGGGAATGTGTGAATTGGGATGCCATCGACAAATGGTCTCGCTCGCGAGCACTGAAGAAGAAGGTGTACAAAGTGAAGCCTGGACCCTTTGAGAAGAATTTGCACCCTGACGAGGGTGATCTTTCTTGATGGAGCTTACGCAAGCTCCAAGCCCCCCGGTCCTGCGATCTGACTAGGATATAGCTCTTTTCCGCCGACTTTGATGATAGTCAGTCCAATGGGGGCATAGAAAATGGAAAGACTACAGACGAACCATTCGAGAGATCGACTAGGGTGATTCCTACAGTGCAATCGGTAGAAATCGATCAGTGCTAGGGATCATGTTGTCTTGACTCCAAATATAGCAATCGTATATCGTAAACCCTAACTAATTGTTCTACATTTCCACAAGGCTTAGCGTAACCTCGCAGATCGGGGGCTTTCGTTACCTTCCTCAAATCGGATGCTCTTGGTGTCCTCTCGGGGGCTTGGTGTTGATAACGTTCATGCATTAGGGTAATGGTGAGTTTCGTGGTCCAGCGGGTCGGTGTCCGTTTTAATTCTTCCCTCACCTTACCTTCCCGATTTAAACCACATAGATTACTCGCATCTCGTGCCTCGCTTGGCTGGTCCATGATCCATGTAATATGCATATGAGCTGTGCCGTACAACCGCAGATCCATTGGGGCCGAAAATTGTGAAGTTCTGATTCACCTTGCGTCAGGTGTTTGGAGTCATGGCGGCACAGTGGCGCAGCCAGTACTCGAAAAAGGGATGCAGTGTATCATCAGCATATAAACTGGGGTTGATGACATTTTCACATGATTGGAGGACCGCCGTCAATGACTCAATGTGAAGTGGAGGGGTTGCCGACTCGTGATACGCTACGATCTACTATCCCGCCATGTCACCAATCAACACATAGCTGCAGAAGGCCCCTAATATGATCTGACCGCCGCACCGTTGGGGCTAGCCCAAGCATGCATCAGTGTTGAGCGGCTGTGGCGTCCATCCCCATCGACCTCCGTTACGCCTCCTGAACTTTATGCCTAGGACCGAAGAGTGACCGCTAAGCAATATAGCGACCAGTGGCGCGCATTGTGGTCCCGAGGAAAAGTCCTCAGGTTCTCTTGAAGTAAGCATCGGTCGAAGCAAATCGGACACTCCGGTCCACGACAACAAACATCCCTCTGCCTTTGGTCACACTGCCCCCTCAGATGGTCAAGATGAGGGACAAGGTCAACCTCCAGAGGCGGCAGACGAAAAGATCAAGGATTTACCCCATATCAAAGGAAGGGTACCTATGACTGTTGAAGGGCACCAGGCCAGCCGAGGCTGTGGCACGTGATATCCATGTGATAGGCACGTGACCAAGATGGCTGGGCAGATGCCCGAGTATATAGTACCAGCCTGGCTCTAGGTTGGCATCTTAAGCAATATCATTAAGACTCCTCCCACTCAGACCTCTCATTTTAACAAGGACAACCTGGATCTTGGTCATTGCCTGTGCTTCGACGAACTTCGCTTGTTACGGGATAATGGCTATATTCCGTAAGTCTCGAAAGCGCGATCTAGTCTGTACGCTAATTTGACATGTACAGAGAAGAACTTTTGGTTAGATACGTGCCAACCACATCCTGACTGCGTGTGATGTTACTCGACTGTACAATAGTGGCACGACCACTATTGCCTCTCTACGAAGGGATGTTTGCCTTGTCCAGGTGACCTTGGCGAATCCTAGGTATTTCCAGACGGCGTTTTTACTCGCATTCCCCTCTGTACACCTAACTACACTTCTAAATCTCTTCTCAACACGAGTGGGTCGCCCATCACTTTTCATTCCTGCGTACTTACTTCCCTTCACCTCGTTCATCTTTTCTGCAAGACCTCCAAACCCCCGCTCGCCCATTTCTCTCTGGCTGAGCGGTTGCCGCGAAGAAATTTTGCGCGTTAGGAAACATCCCTTCACTCCGACTAGCCCTCAAATTGGTTCTGTACCATGTCCCGCCCGAAACTTTTCGGTCTCCCACGCGAATTGCGTGACCTGATGTGCACGCGCTTTGTCATTACTCTAGCTGGTTACAAGCCGTTTAGTTCGGGGTTGCCACGATTGCCATTTAGTTTCGAAAATCGTTATCCCGAGAAGCACGATTGCAAAAGAGAAAGATTATACTAAAAGAGAACTGGCAAAGTGCAACATCTGCCGAATGCCTTGGACACGGACTGATTGAGTTCTGGTATTAAAATAAGCATCCCTGAGTTGAGAGGCACGTCGACATATGGGGGGCAGCCTTTCCCAAAGGTATACACCATAATTAGTTGTAAGCCGAGGACACCATAATGTCACGTGGATATGCCACTGACTAATCAGTCCGTCATATATATCAGCTGTACATACATCACATACAAGACACATCTTGACACCTCTTTCCTCCATCCTCCAGCTTACATTAGTTCAATAATCCAATAATGGCGCAGAACGGGAAGCTGCAATATCCATGGACCACTAGTCTCATAGCAGTTTGGATTAAGAAGCTCAAGTCATTGATCGCGCCGGCGTGCCCAGCAACACATTTTCTTTTATCTTCGAAGCTCCTCCTGACAACAACCAAGCCATAGCTTAGTATTTTTCCAAGCTTTCTCTCCAATCAATCAAAGATCTTCTCCAGGGACGACACCAGTCTCTTAATTTATATAGACACTAATTGCGGGGACTTGTGGAATATCGAGGCAATTTTCCAAGGAGAACCGTGGATGTGATCTAGTTGAGTGGCACTGGATGTACCGGGAGCAAGCACCAGGGACACCAGATCCAAAACCGCCGGTGCCTAGCTAGCTCGACATCCAGCGCGAGTATTCTTGTCAATACTCACACTCGTCGTCATCTTGGTCCATACTGCCAGTACGCAAGCCGCAGTCGAACATGGAAGATTGAGCGCTAACACAAGCGGTCCAAATAGGTTGGAAAGCTGTTAGCTCTGCTCAGCAATGGGTTGTTCGTCCATTCGGGTTTGATGAAGGCTTTGATAAACTCCTAACATGTCTGTGTGGGTATGATTGAGCTTTGTGTTCACGCTTCTGTACTTGGGTCGTCTTGGGGCTCTTCGAGTGCGATTTTCGATCAAGAGCGCATAAAGTGGTAGGGAAAGGTTTTCTCTGGCGGACATTAGACCGAAGTTTAATTCCGCGGTATCGGGCCGAAGACTTGGCCGATCTGTGCTCTAGATTGCGTAGGTAAGGGCGTACATGTTCACAAGTTACAGCGGCTAAAGTATCTGCTATTCGCATTATTGAGGTGTGTTAACCCGTATTGCACTCCCTTTGCAAACGTCTGTCTAACAAAGTAACTCGACAAACAATGAATCGGAAGTATTTTTTCGCAAAAACATCTACCTGGAACTCATCCCGGCGTCATTTCCGCCAAATGCGGGAACATAGGTGGAGACCTGTATGACGCGCAAGCTACCCCGGACGATCGTTGAAACAAATATGCCGAATTTGGGTACCGTAATGTTTACCTTGCTTAAAAAAGACACTGCGTTCACGCATGAACGCAACGGCCGCTTGACCATGGTGCTAGATAATCCCCTCATTGGCTGCAGCGGTCCTAAAAGCGCACTAGGACATGATTTGGGATCATATTCGGGGTATTTCAGAGCGCTTCTTCGATCTTCTTTCCATGTATGGACAACACCGAAATACAGGAACGGCGTACCCCAGGCTGCTGGAACACACCCAATATAAATGCATCTCCTTCCACCTCACAACTTACCAGGCTTCGCTGCTCGCCCAGGCCATCATCATGAAGCTCAATCAATCCATATGGCTGCCGCTCTTCCAGGCATATACTTCATTCGCCTATCCCAAACAAAGCGAGGGTCTCGCCTTGGGTGACTTCCAGTCCACATGCTCATCCATCGCCCCCAAGCTCTCCATCGAGAACGCAACAGTCTACTTCTCCTCCTTCGTCGCCGCAGGAACTAACCTCACTCTTCCCGAAAACAACGCAACATGCGGAAAATCCTATCAAGTGGTTTCTGTCGACTTGTGCCGCATCTCTCTCTACGTTTCAACCTCTAATCGCTCTGGCATCAACATGGAAGCCTGGCTGCCTGCGAATTGGACTGGGCGCTTCTTGAGCGTTGGTAACGGAGGACTGCAGGGTTGTGTGGGGTATGCTGATTTGGCGTATACCGCTGGCTTGGGATTCGCGAGCGTGGGCGCAAATAATGGGCATAATGGCACGAGCGGAGGCGCGTTTTACAACAATGCTGATGTGGTCGCGGATTTTGCCTATCGATCGTAAGTGTTGCCTTTCTTCTGGTTAAAAAAAAAAGGCGCTGACAAGCTGAAGCGTGCACACTGGCGTAGTGGTTGGGAAGCACATCTCACACACCTTCTATGGCGAAACTCACAAGAAGAGCTACTACCTAGGCTGCTCCACTGGAGGACGCCAAGGCTTCAAATCAGCACAAGAGTTTCCCGAAGACTTCGACGGCATAGTGGCTGGTGCTCCAGCCTTTTCCTTCAACAACCTTACTTCATGGTCCGGCCATTTCTACACGCTCACCGGTCCCGTTAATTCGTCTACATTCGTCCCGACCAGCATGTGGGCGGTCATCCACCAAGATATCCTCGCCCAGTGCGATAGCCTAGACAACTACGTGGACGGCATTCTCGAAGATCCCAGCCTATGCAACTACACCTCTAAGAATCTACTTTGCGGCTCATCCTCCAACTCGACCGCTTGTCTCACGCCTGCTCAGTCCGCGACCGTGGACGCCATATTCCAGCCGCTATATGCGTCAGATGGCTCACTCGTGTATCCGCGAATGCAGCCCGGTTCCGAGATCCTCGCAGCCATACTCCTCTACACAGGCAGCCCATTCCCTTACACAGCCGATTGGTACCGATACGCCATCTACAACGATCCGTCCTGGGACCCAGCAAACTTGAACTCGACTGACTACGCGAATGCGGCGCGCATCAATCCCTCCAACATCGAGACATGGAAGGGCGATCTCAGCGCCGTGAAGGACAGAGGGGCAAAGATCTTGCATTACCATGGCCTCATGGACGGCATCATCTCGTCGGATAACTCGCCGCGGTATTACGAGCATGTTTCCGACACGATGGGCCTCAATTCGACGCAACTTGATGAATTCTACCGCTTTTTCCGCATCAGTGGCACGTCGCACTGCAGTGGTGGGGACGGTGCTAGTGTCATTGGGCAGAACATTGACTCGTACAATAGCATTGACCCGAGTCGGAATGTGCTCATGGCAGTAGTCGAATGGGTGGAGAATGGTGTTGCACCCGAGACGGTTGTTGGGACTAGGTGGGTAAATGGGACGAAGAGTTTAGGGGTCGAGTATGAGAGGGCGCACTGTAAGTACCCGAAGAGGAATGTGTATAAGGGGAGTGGGGATGCGAAGGAGATTGGAAGCTGGGGTTGTGTTGATGCTTAGTTGTGTATTAATGGCTCGTCCCTAAGAGATATTGTTCGAATAGAAACATATAAACTGTGTATGAATTAACAACGGTCAATATTGGCACAGCGAACAAGCCCTTCGGCGATTGCACAGTCCTCTTCGACAGACGCCTCAATGTGTGTCTCTCAAGAAATCTCCGCATGCGGGTACAAGATTCTGGGAACCTGAACACATGATCAGATTGGCGCGCATCAGTGAACAACTCGATGAAATAGTTTATCATATCTTTAGTCTGATTTTGCTCTGTTGGTGTCCAATCTTCACTTAGTTAGCCAGAATAATATAGTCTGGGTGGCTGCGCACACATAATCATCAAGCCATTTTTTCCATTCATTGACCGATCATTGTGCGTTTCTAGATTTTTATGGTGGGAAGAAACCGCAATCTGTCTGGAGCTGTTAAGGGGAGAGTTACTTAAAGAGTCATGGATATCATTGGATTTTGTAACTATTTCCAGGACCTGGCATTTAGAAGCCTGATACTACGATGTCGTGGGGAGTGGAAGTGATTCAAGTATGCTAGGATAGGATGTGCACACAATTTATACTTGCAAAATAGAAGGAGATGAATACAAATATAGCACAAACGATGATCCCAGACATGGCTATATTCCCTCCATTTCGATTGCGCAGAAAACACAAATATTACACTGTTAGGTTACCAGCATGAAGTCAATCAACATGCCCAAAGTCTGATCTCAGCCTCCAATGCGAGTGACCACATTCCTCGAAAATAGCACTTCTCTACACATTGTCTGAGACCCTAATCATCTCTACTCTTACTAAAGCACCGAAGAATAAAGGTGCGCCCACTGACATGACAGAATGCGTCGACCTGCTTTGCGTCAACTTTGCATTTACTTGTCTATCGCTAGCCAGCAACAGATTCTCGCAAACACGATGAGTCATGTGTACGGTTCACCATATTTGCCCTGTACATCTCTAGAATACCCTTCACCCCCAGGATTTCGCGCGTAGCTGATCCATTTATCTAACACCTGCCAGCTAATCTCAATCGGATTGCAGCATTTAGACTCGGCGAAGTACCCTTAGTACTCCTCCACTTTCCCTTGGTCAGGAATTTGGAACGTTTACTATCCAAAAGGAGACCACGTGCTGCTGCCACACACCGCATTAATTATGCTGCACGTTAGCATTTTGAGGCGTGAAGTACAACCATTTGTCAAGAGAGATGCCAGGAAGTAGCATCTCGCAGAAGGACTAGAAGGGACCTCGATTACGGGAAAAACCAGCGATTGCGTATGCAAATATGGCACCATCCCAAATCCACTATATGGGTTCTAGAGTCATACCCCATTGCTGCCGCCAGCTTATCAGTGTACCCAAAGCCCTTCAAATCTGGTGCAACAAGGGTGAAGTGGGAGTTAGTTGCGGCACTAATTTATACTAGAAGTAATTCGTCTTCGGCGTGCTATGTACAACAAGGAGAGGGTCATCAGAGCCTACAGCGTAGTAGCGCATTCGGATCTAGTTTCACCAGAGAGTAAAATGAGAACAACCTGCGCCCTCAAAAATTAAGTGAATTGCACCTTTGACAAGATCAAACACTCCAAAATATTGTTGCGAACATTTGAAGCAAGGGCAGCATTATCTCGGCCGTATGCCACGGCAGTGCTATCTTTCCAGGCATCATCGACAAGTCCACCGGCAAATTTATCACTTCCACAAAGAGATCACAGGATTTACAACTTAGGTGAGCAAGAAGAGGGGGTGTTGGGCATCAAGTCTTGGAATAGGCCAACCATCGAGGCTGCCGCGGGTTCTGTAGGTGCCAAGTGCGAGTGGTGTATTACAAGTGAGGAGAAGCTGAGGAGGCGCAGCTGTTAAGAGGTAAATATTGCGCCACCAACGCCTTCGGATTCGTTCACACATACTTATGGTAGGATTCTTATGGGCTAATCTTGCGAGTGTGCAAGCTACAGCGGAAGCTTCCGTTAAAGCTTTCGAGAACTTACGAGGGGAATGTAGGCGAATGCTGCTGGGGAAGTAGATGGAGGCAATCAGGTTCTTTCTGCTGAATAAAACTTCATATTATGAAAGTTTGTTCGAAAACTTGATTAACGCTGGCCTGGCTTTGTTAAGTCCACTTCTCCGATATTTATCCTCCCTTCCATGCCACTATTCTAAGACAAAGTTTATGAGCGCCTCGCCTCCCGGGCCTTGTCCGCGCTTGGCTTGCCAGAAAGCTTCCAGCAACAATTAGAAGCAGGTATGCAGCCAAATTCCGGTGAAGACACACGTGGAATCAGCTGGATTGTGATGAATATAACAAAATGGGCGCAGTCAACGTTGAACACGAGGACCTGTTTAGTGATCGGCAAACCGAGGAAGAAATCGCCTGGTGGCTCGTGTGAGACAGGCGCACTAAGCTCTGTCTGGGTAACCTCGCGAGATTATTTGTTAGCGTTTGGAGAGCAAAACACGGCGGCATCTGATAACGCACCCAAAAACGCGTGGCAGCGGACGAACTGGACAAACGTCTTAGCTAGCTGGGGATGAGAACGATGTCCTTATACTAGTATTTACAAGTTGCTCTTGATGTTCATATTCCTGTTCCTTTACCCAGGCCAAGGATCCCGAGCTGACTTGTTATATTATAGCGAATCACGAGGGAAAGGCGTCCAAAAATTGCTGGTCTTTCCAAGGCGGAGACAGATGCCAAGGTGCCAATTGAGTGCTGTTGCCTTGCAAGGTATTAATATCATTCGACCCTATAAGATGGCGTGTGAAACAGCCGAGGCACCGAGGTAGGTTAGAAGCTACTTCTGAGTTTCATAGGATTCACGGACAGTCAGCAATCTCGCATTCTAGCGCCGATCAGAATGCTATCAAAATGTCCAGGATGCCCAAAGTGCCAGGATCCCCCAAGAGCAGCTCGATTTGAGTTCAACGTCAACATGCCGAGTGCCACACCAGCAATGCCGGCGACGGTGCCTATCCCAGAGCCCTCGGGTCTTCCATTCATCGGAAATATCACTGCCATCGATAGAGAGTTCCCGCTTGGCTCCATGAAGGCGATGGCGGATCAGTACGGTAAGCGAGCTCCAACTCGCAAATGGAACATGCTCCTATGAATACTGACTCTATTATCTAGGCGAAATCTATCGCTTGCGATTCCCTAGGAGAAGTGTCATTCTCGTTTCAACGCAGGCACTGGTCAACGAAACGTGCAATGAGAAGCGCTTCAAGAAGACCGTGAAGGGACCGTTGGAGGTCTGTCTGTCGAAATCGCGTGGGTTTTTCTTTACTCATACGCTCCCTAGATGATAAGAAAGGGTGTCCATGATGGACTTTTCACAGTACGCAACGTCGGCCATTCGTGTACAGCTACTATGTCTAACACTTCCGGAGGCGAGAATGGGAGAAGAGAATTGGGGTATCGCCCACCGCATCCTCATGCCTGCATTCGGCCCTTTATCAATTCAAGGCATGTTCGACGACATGCACGACGTAGCAGCACAGCTCGCCCTGAAATGGGCACGACATGGCCCTGACTCGCCAATCGCCGTCACGGATGACTTTACGCGGTTGACTCTAGATACCCTGGCACTATGCTCCATGGGCTTTCGATTCAACAGCTACTACTCCCCGACTCTTCATCCCTTTATTGACGCCATGGGCGACTTTTTGGTAGAGTCGGGATCGAAAGCGCGGCGCCCGCCATTACCATCAATTTTCTTCCGTGCCCAGGACCAGAAGTTTGATGCCGCCATTGAGGTTCTCCGCAGCACTGCGAGAGAAGTTTTGGAGTCGCGAAAATTGGGCAGCAACAATCGCCATGATCTTTTGACGGCCATGATGAAAGGTGTCGATGCAATATCTGGCAAAAAGATGACCGATGAAAGTATCATGGACAACTTGATTACATTCCTGGTTGCTGGGCACGAAACAACTTCAGGCCTCCTGTCCTTTGTGTTCTATCAGCTTCTGAAGCACCCCGACGCTTATAGGAAGGCGCAACAAGAGGTCGATGGTGTTGTTGGACAAGGAGCGATCAAAGTCGACCATCTGGCCAAGCTGCCGTACATTAGCGCCGTTCTCCGCGAAACCCTGCGTCTCAACGCCACAATCCCCCTTTTCCTCGTCGAAGCGCTTGAGGACACCCTTCTTGCTGGAAAGTATTCTGTCAAGGCAGGCGATGTGGTAGTCAACTTACTTGCCAAATCTCAGGTAGACCCTCTCGTTTTTGGTAACGATGCAAACGAGTTCAAGCCTGAACGCATGCTCGATGAGCCCTTTGAGCGACTCAACAAGGAATTTCCGAATGCATGGAAACCATTCGGGAATGGCATGCGAGGGTGCATTGGGCGTCCCTTCGCCTGGCAGGAGTCGCTCCTTGTCATGGCCATGCTTTTGCAGAACTTCAACTTCATTCTTCAGCCCAACTACAAATTAGGAATCAAGCAAACACTTACGATCAAGCCAAAAGATATGACAATGCGGGCAATTCTCCGGGACGGGTTGACCCCTACCAGCCTCCAGCAACGATTGTCTGGACAACCTAACTTGAAGACCTCTGCCACCAAGAAAGCAGATGATGCAGCCATCAGTAGTGGTGGAGGCGTGCCTTTGGCAGTGTTTTTTGGGTCAAACAGTGGAACGTGCGAGTCTCTTGCACAGCGCGTAGCAACCGATGCCACCAGTCATGGATTTAGCGTGACGAAAATCGATTGCTTGGATAGCGTCAACGGTGCGTTGCCCAAAGACCAGCCTGTGGTGATTATTACCGCATCGTATGAAGGTCAACCACCGGACAACGCTAGCCATTTCGTGTCGTGGATCGAGGGCTTGGAGAAGAAGAAACAGTCCCTCAACAACGTCTCATATGCAGTCTTTGGCTGTGGTCATAAGGACTGGACGCAGACCTTCCACCGCATCCCGAAACTTTTGGATGGTGCACTGGTGGACTCTGGCGCAACACGCGTGGCAGAAATCGGTCTTGCTGATGTATCGACTGGCAAGGTTTTCTCAGACTTTGAAGAATGGGAAGACAACGTGCTGTGGCCTGCCCTGGCTACTCATTATAATGTCTCTCCCACCAACAATCTTGGGCCAAAGCTCGGCGTGAAAGTAGCGATATCAACCCCTCGAGCAAATACCCTTCGTCAAGATGTGAGAGAAGCCGTAGTGATTGCAACAAAAACTCTCACTGCGGCTGGATATGATCATCCGCCAAAGAAACACGTTGCGATCCGCTTGCCCGAGACGTTGACTTACACATCGGGGGACTACTTGGTCATTCTACCTATCAATCCCAAGGCGAATGTTTACCGGGCTATGCGACGCTTTCACCTACCCTGGGACGCGCATCTCGAGATAAGCACAGATGGCCCAACAACCTTACCAACGAACACTGCCCTGGCCGCAAATGACATACTATCATCATATGTGGAGCTCTCGCAACCCGCGACAAAGCGAGTAAGTTCACCACATATCTTGCCAAGCGCAAAATGTGATTAACGATATTTGTCAGGATCTGCTTCTCCTCGCCGAATCAGCGAAAGATAACGAGACAAAGGATACCCTGGACCACCTTGCAACCGAGGGTTTTGACGACGAAGTTAGTACAAAGCGTGTCTCTGTGCTTGATCTTCTAGAGCGCTTCCCATCCGTAGATCTTCCGATTGGTACATTTCTTGCGATGCTACCTCCGATGCGAGTCCGACAATAGTAAGTTCACTGTAGAATCTCTTTGGGCTTGTGATTCTAATTCATGACTAGCTCTGTCTCTTCGTCTCCCCTTTACAAGGCGAATCAAGTTACCATTACGTTCTCCGTACTCTACGAACCTTCCCTCTCAGGCCAAGGTCCATACTATGGCGTCGCGACATCGTATCTAGACAACTTGACCGAAGGCGACACTGTCCACGTCTCTATTCGACCTTCTCACGCCGGGTTCAGCCTCCCTTCAGATCCCGAACGAACCCCAATAATCTGCATTGCCGCAGGCACAGGTCTCGCGCCGTTCCGAAGCTTTATTCAAGAGCGCGCGGCCATGATTGCTTCTGGACGCAACATTGCGCCTGCCATCCTCTTCTTTGGCTGTCGTTTGCCAGATATGGATGATCTGTATCGGGACGAGCTCGATGAGTGGGAGCGTCTTGGCGTGGTTGACGTGCGCAGGGCCTATAGTCGTGCGACGGAGAAGAGCGACGGATGCAAGTATGTGCAGGAGCGCATGTGGAAGGATCGCAAAGATGTGGCACGTCTGTGGAAGGAGGGCGCGAAGGTATATGTTTGTGGGTCAAGAGCCATCGCCGAGGCCGCGAAACAGGCGTTCATCAAGATCAAACTGGAGATGGAGGAGGAAGCAGACGGAGAAACGAGTTTGGATAGAGAGACCACGGAGAAATGGTTTTTGTCTTTGAGGAACGTGCGCTACGTAACGGACGTGTTCGATTAGGATATGACCTTAGTCTGATAACTAGTAGATATGAACTTCTGGTGGCGACTAAAACGAATGAGAAAACCCCCACTGGTTCGCGGACTTAGTTTCCTCAACATGATCGATTCCCTTCCCAAGCTTCCCCTGTTGATCAGCAAAGTCTTGATCTATCCATCCAAGACATTGACTTCTTCCTTGATGTCAAAATCTTCTTCGCTCGCCTTTTTATAATGGTCGACTCCCTAAGACCCTGTATGTCCTCACTACTCGGGTGGTCTGTTTCTGGGGCAATTATGATCGTGCTCGACCTTCCAGTTCCTCTCTCTACTGCTGTCACGTTTAGTTTGTAATGGTCTGCTTCCAGTTCGAAACTGACATCAATCTGGAAAAGTGAGAACATGCAAGATGATGAGGGTCTCCGACTCACCTGCGCAACACCACGTGGAGCCAGTTGAATCGAACCCTTCATTGACCCAAGGATAGTGCTACCCTTTGCGTACTTTCTTGGTCCCTCAGAACTATGACAATAATTTCGTCCTGTTCACCTTCAGTTGTCGTGAACGTCATAGTCTTTTTGAAGGGTATCTAGACGCCTCGCTCGGTGACAATTGTCACGACGTCGCCGACGGTTTATGCACAGAATGGTAAAGGCGCATCGTCGATCATGAGGTACTTGTAATCTAGTGAATCCTGGCTGAGAATATGATCTGGAATTCTCCAATTACTATTACGTGTTTGGGGTCGATTTTACTATCTTAGATTAGTGCTTTATCAAAACAATACTCAAACATGACCGTCAAGATCAGCAAGTTAGTCGAGCTACCTGTGAGAATGATATTATTGTTATTAATCTTATTACAACATTTATAACGCTTGACTCTAGTCAAAATTAGCACCCACGTTGAAGTGTTATATAGCTCGAAGGTACGAACCAAATGAAATTTCGTCAAAACTTATCACTAGAATGTTGATCTCAAGATCTAATACCATGCTAAGACGGCCGGCTGCCATGGGCTGCTGGGTTACCCGAAAGACGGGCTCAAAATCTAAGTAGTTTTGTATATCTAGCTATGTCCATTGTCCTAGTATGTTGTATGCATCCCGCGACTTGGTTAGCAACTAGTACCTAAGAAGCTGAAGCGAGAAATCAGACCCTTTGAGCATCACCAAAATGCGCGGGAATAGCCAAAACGACCCCCCGAACGCTGGCAATTCCCCACGCCATTCCACGACTTCAAACGAGAGCCCTTTATGATTCATGTATTCAACGTCTTTGAATTGGCCTCAAAGGAGGGACTTGAAGTCTAGGGCCACCTGATGAGGACAGTCTAAAAAGGTTCTGTCCTCCACAAGAAATCCTTTACCGTCTAGAGCAACGAAGTTTGGGATGCTAGTCAGAACCCGGAGGGTTTCACGTGCTTGAATGCAACACGAGAGTGGATGTTTCCAAATCCAATCCCGACTATTGGACTAGTGATATTAGGTTCGAAGTAAGTTCTTGTGTAAACGTCATCGAGTGCGCACGCTATTTTTCCCCTTGGAATGGAATAATCAGGAAACTGTGGCCCGGAGTCGAAATACAAGCAGATGATGGAGAGGGTGATTATTATAAGAGATGGAAAGAAGTAGTGAAGGTACGACCGTAACTGCCTGGCTCCAGGGCTAGTGGGAGGAGGTTCTGTCACGTGTCGCACGTGTCCTACCATATGTCCTTTTCTAGCTAGCTCCCCGGGTATATATAGTCGTCGTGCGAGCAGTCAGCTCTTCACGGCTTTCACACTCTTTATATACACTTTACCCATCAGACGATTGACTTCCTCTTCTCATCGTGACAGGTTCTGACATATGCGACAAGACTGATTGTTTGCCGTGCTCTCAAAGTCTTGTGTTCTTTATTTTCTGTTAGAAACTATGAGCTAATATTCCATAATTTTGAGATGGCGTTAAGAAACTGGCGAAGAGATTGAGGATATTTGGGTTATTCCTGTAACCTGGCTTCAGTGTCAAAGGCATCCAAGATATGCCCCGGTCCGTGCACTTCGGGCGTGCCGCCAGTCCCTTATGTAACTGTAGGATGACCAGGAAGCTGAGCTTAATCCGACGACATCTAGTTGGAAACCTAACAATGCAAAATTTTACGTGAAATCTCAACGTCATTCATCAAGAGATTGTGCACATCGACGTGCTTATTTACAGTTACCAAGGTGGTGTAAGGTGTGATATTCTTTGCTGCTGATTTCCCGCATGAACATTTTTCGCTTCTTCCTTTCCTTAGAGCCATTTGGAAGTGATGCCCACATCTCACTGTTAACCTCTTTTTGATCGACATTAAAAGCTCTAAGATAAACTTTTAGGCTAGCGTCAGCGCAAGACCGGATTGTCCTGACTAGAAAGTATGCCTCACTCCCCTCTCGAGAGGCCCTTTCAATGTCTCTTGAGCATTCGTCAACACAGGATATTTTCCGATCCACTTGCGCTCCTCTGTTTCCTTGAGAATCCACTATACCAATCGTCAGGATCGGGACTAGAACCACAGCCCAACCATGTCAACGGCAGATAGATTCGTTATGAGTGCAATCATTTCAATGATCTCATACGCTGCATTGACGAGGAGGTACACACCCTATACCATCATGGAGTATACGAGGGAGAATGGGGTAGGACGCAGTATTGAGGAAGAGATTACGAGTGTGTGCATGCTTTTGCAGCAGATGAAGGAGGTTGTTATATGATTCCGTGATTATATTTTAGGTTACAAGCCACGATGACTGTGGATCGATGAGCAACATGAAGAAGTGTACCATCCACCCTTACTTCAACCCCGAAACGACTGGATCAGAAAGGAAACACAAGCCTTTGTGTCGCAGCGCATCACGCCTTCCAAAGCGGCTACATGATCCAAATGTCCCGCGACAATAGTCGCGTTGAGGGGAATATCAGCAAAGCAGCTTCGAAGCATTGCGAACGAAGAGTGCCAGTGTGTGACCGTTTCTTCAGGCAGCGAGGCAGAAATTGATGCTAGTAGGACCTAATATCGAGCCAGATATTAGATTATCGTATCCCAGAGGCGTAACGCAGCAGTTAGGAAGCACAAGAGACATACAAGTTACTCCAAAAACAAGGATGGGTCAGGGCATGTAGTGATGATATGTATGAAAAGATGGTACTTGAAATGGCAATCTGCATAAGGGTCAAAGTAGTCGGAGCCGAACAAAATTGGTGGAGCGATACGCCCCTAGTATACATGAGGAATTTTGCCTTGCGCAAATGTGGATGCTAATGTATTGCTGAAGAAAGAGTTACACTAAGCTTCGGCACAAATTTTTTGAAAGTGAGTTCACCTGCCCTGCCATGCCTATATAAAGGGTTTGCAAGAAGTAGATGTGGCGTCGATGCGATCAATAACTAAGCAACATTGACGAAGCGGGTGACTACGCCCATGATTTGTCTCAGAAGTGGAGAAGAAGTGCGGTTAAACAAGGTCAAGAAATAGGCAATACAGCTAATGACTATTTCCATCCACAATCATTGAGTCAACAAAACCGAGTTGCTGAATTGCCAAAATAGAAACTAAACAACCAAGACCAAAACATACAGAAAGCGAAAAAAAACACCATGTTGCTATGCCCACCCAGCACCGAAGAAACGCATCAGATTCCGCTCCCCACCCAAGTGATTAAGAATGTATATTTACAACTTCTTGGCAACCCACTGCGCTTTGATGTTGGAGCAGTGCGTAACAGCATCCTTGTGACCCTGGTCGACAACACCTCCTGCCTGCTTGCAGGCGTTGTTTGCCTTCTTGCGCTCATCAACACACCTGTACTTTTAGTTAGCTTTATGCATTTCAAGTGCTCTCAAACAATGATCGAGAACTCACTTCTTGTAAGCAGCAGTGCAGTCCTTCTTCAGCTTCTCGGCCTGCACCTTCTGGCTCTTCTTGATCTGATCGAATCGTGCAAGACGACTCACTGGGCAACTATCCTCTGCGGCATGTGCAGCCGCAGTGGCCGTACGCATCTTGTCGAGGAAGTCATTTTGCTTCTTGAGCTTGTCTGGGTCTGTCTCTTTCGGGGGGTTGCAGACTGGTACGCGGGCCTCAAGGGTCTGGACGACCTCGTTGGCGAGAGACACGCCCGGAGCGGGAGCTGCAGTGGGCGCGGCTGCAACAAAGGTAGAACCTGCGAGGAGCAAGGCGGCGAGAGCGGTAGTGAACTGCATCTTGAATAGAATGAGGTCGGTTTCTTGAAAGTGACTGTAGAAAAGAAGTTGACTTGAAGTAAAGAATGTGGCAATGGAGAGATTGACGATAGAATATTAAGTGTGGATTGGAAGAAGCGAATGAGTTGTTGCAATGATGGACTCTTGTGCGTTCTCATCCAGGTTTATATACCAGATTTCGATCTCTAAAGAGACTAAAATTTTCAATGCACTGGGTGAAGCAATGTCCGAGAATGGCAATAAAGCCTTCGGAGATGCTGATGGTAACTCGTGTGCAATTTGATCGATGTCAAAGGCCGAATGCATGGTGGGGCAGTCTCAGCGACCTTAGTGATTGATCAAGCGCGCATCGGCACCCAAAATAAGCCTAAAAATTAAAGTCCGTTGAAACGGGCTAAGGTGATGTTCTATATCTGGAGATGAACGAACAATCGTAAAAGCGAGATTTAATGTAGGAACTCTAGAGGCGAGCCACAACGTTATGTAACTGATATCTGGAATGCCAGCGTCTTTTGTTGGGTTGAAGCGATGGGTTTACCGCGCTGCCCAAGTGAAAGAGGATTTTCAAAGAATGGTTAAGCACTGTGGCTGGTACGGCATAATTTTCTTTCGTCATCGCGGCGCAAGGAGCAGCCTACGATGAAACGTGTCTCCGTAAATGGAAGCATTTGCTGATTGCGGAACGAAAAGCTTATTAGCAGCAAGGAGGCTTAGCCGGAGTGGAAGTCCGTATCACGTGTGAGGCTGAGCTGACACGCTACGGACATTTACGGTGTCGCACCGTCACGGACTGGCTTCAGCTCCCAATATCGCATTGGTGGTTTAATACGTCATCGGAAGCCGATGGTTATGTGAAATAGTGAGTCGCATTGCCTATTAACGTCGATGAGAGTCTATTCTTGTGTGCAACCGCGACGAACCTCATTTTCATCCTCAACCACATAACAAACACTACGCGATGCATCGCGCGCTTCTCCTCCCCGAGATAGTTGCAAACATCCTGCAAACAGGCAAATCGTCGCCGGGTCTTCTCTTCACCAGCCTCTTTGTTAACCGCCTCTTCTTCCTCGAGGCCAGCCGTATTTTGTGGTACGGCTGCGGCACGGGCTGGAACTCAGCGACTGCAGGCCACACCACGCCCGATATCCGCCACCTCTCCCAAATCATCCAACAAGACGTCCATCGCGCTCAACTTTATGCTGATCTCATCCACATCCTCCAGTTCCGCGATGAAGGCGAAGGGAGGGAATTTGCCGAGGAGGCACGGTTCCACCCTGACCTAACCAAGCTGCATTTCCAACAACTAGAGCAATTGGATCTTTTTCCTACAGAAAACGCGCCGACGCTGAACACGGGGGACGTTATCCTTCAGTACGCGCAACCAAATTTGAAGCGTCTGGGCCTTCACGAAGGGAGTGGAATTTCTGACACCTTCCTCGATACGCTAAGCGGCCGATGTCAAAAGTTGCGATGGCTCATCATGCGGCCCGCAGAGGCTTCTCACGCCACGGAAGCAGGTCTCGTTCGATTTTTGGCGACGTCAACAGAGTTAGAGTATCTCGACCTTTGTGGCGCCCTCGGGCCTATATGGACGCAGGAAGCCTTCTCTGCGGTCTCCAGGTTCCAAAACCTTGCACTTCTGGTGCTCCCTCGCATAGATCAGGTCTGGGTTTCCGCATTGAAACGGATTTCGACGGTGGCGGTGTTACCCAAGCTGAAGCACCTCACTACAGGCATGTCGGATAGCACCCTAGAAGAGTTGCATTGGTTTGTGCCTAACTTAGAAACCCTGTCAGTAGACAACAGGGCTCTAATTGGCCCTTCCCATGGCACGCTCGCTGCAGTTTCGAGATACACCTTGTTGAGAGATCTTAAAATACATCTAGACCTGGATAGCAGTATCGATGGCCAAGGGCTTGCACAACTAGCTAGGAATTGTCCCAATCTTACGGAGCTTCACATTATATTGGACGGACAGGGGAATTCCCAGCCTTCCGCAACGGGTATTACTGACGAACTGATGGACATGGTCGCGCACAGCCTTCCGAGGCTCAAGGAACTTCATCTAAAATTCGAAGCATCTGTCCTCCCCTCCTTCGCATCATTTCGTTCTCTCGGTCGCCATTGCCAGGATCTGGAAAATCTCGCATTGGCATGCAATGTAAACTGGACCGAGGTCCAAGAAATGCCCCCAGAGACTATCTTTCCTAAACTCTGGGAGTTGCAACTCTTTCCAAACAGAGACCGGTCCTACTTGATCCCTGAAGATAATGCAACGATCAAGAGGCTGGCAGAGAAGATTGCGGTCTTCATACCTTGTATCATGGATTTCAGGATTGAAGGTTCAACTGATGCAGAAGAGATGCTGGAGGATGCTATGACAAATATCTGTTATGGAATAGAGTCAGACGAGGGCGAAGACACTGAAGAGGTGGACGACGAAACGGAGGGTGGGGTTGAAGAGGAAAGTGAGGAAGGTGATGTAGAGGTCGAAGAGGCTGATGTAGCCGAAGTGGCCGAAGTGACCCAAGAGGATGCTGAAGCAGATGTAAATGATGACCACAACGTGGTTCAAGACATTGAGGGTGATGTTCTTTCCGCCACGATTTCTAATTCTACCTGTCGTTTTTCCATATCTAAACCTATTAAATAAATCTAATACATGCCATTCTGTGGCCATAGCACCACCAGTTACTAAAGAGAATACGTGTCAGATTTGAGGGGTATTTTGGGTTCAGAGATAATATGGTCACGCTGTGAGATCAAAGAATGATGGATATTGATGAATTGTCTGATTGATCCTCGTGTCTCGTCCCAGCCATCGTGTTCTTGGCTGGGTTTTATTTCTCGCTTAACCCCATGCGCTTAGTCCTATTTTGTTGATCCGTTGCAGGCCCATTTAAGCACATTGCGTCCAATACCACGACTAATACCCGTCCATCTGACACTTTGTCTACTTGGGGGTTATGGAAATACTATTTCCTAAACCCCCATATAGCCCTTACATCTGACAATACGATATGTGCTTCCACCTATTTCTCTCCATCCTCACTAATTTGAACCTCATATGGAGTTGAATTTGCGGCAATCTCATCAAATACATTGACCTTACTGAGCAGCAACATGGCAAGGTAGTTCACCTTGCACCCAACCGAATTAGCTACATGGAAGCCGAGGTCCAGAAGGATATCCACGGCCACAAGATCGCCTCTAGAAGACGAATACTGTGAATGACCCGCAAATTTATGGCCCAGGTAGTACTGACCGTTTCTCCCTCCTTCAAACCTTCGATGACGCCTAGCACCGAAAATTGCGACGCATCTCACGTGGCTTCTCGGATCGTGCGTTGTATGCCTAATAGCCAATCATTCAGGCGCGCATCAACAAGACGATTGTTATCATGCATCGAGCAATCGCTGGAAACCCAACATTTCGATCGAGTTCGTCAAGATGCTCAACTAAGTCATATTTGCCATCATTGCTGAACCTGCTTTCGGCGAGAGCCTCGGTTTCCATGATAGCGACGAGAAAAAATTACGAATGAATCGAGAACGTTGATTGAAATTTCATGCTAGCCCCGTCGTCACTAGCCGCCGAAATTCCGCTCGTTATGCGAATCGTCAAGCTTCTTCTTCTTAAACGTTTCAAGAAAGCGCAATGGAATTCTGTCGTTATTTATTTGAGCTTGCTAACTAGTGGTTTGTAAAGGCAAAGTCACTGAGAAGCGTGACTTCCAGTCTTTGATTTCGAAGGACGGAGAGGGCAGTGCTCTCTCGTCGTTCAGGATATGAAAGCTAACGCTAATATGGTCCTGGCTGCCGAATTCGAGATAACAGCTACGATGCTGTCGAGATTTATATCCAGACTCATCATGAATCCAGAGAAGAAAGAGAAGCTTTCTGAAAGAGATTCGGGAGATATTCTCATTTGAGGGTGCAGGTAGAGTGATATTAAAATCTGTATTTTGTGTATATGTAAGTAACGTACAGCTAATAGATATATGGGATAGCGGATTGATTAGTCAGTGTATCCATGTGACTGATAGTGTGTGTCCTAGGCTTACAGAGGGAGATCTCACCATGAACATGTAGTCGAGTTAATGGGGGCCAATGCCTTGAGATCATGCAGTAGAAATATTTTCTAATTGACGTCTTGTTTCAAATGTCTGCCTTGCATATATCCTCTCTCTCCCATAAAATTGTTCAAATGTGATGAATCCCAAAGTATACAGATGACTTTAAAGGCAGTTCATCCAGTCCTCACTTCAGCTCAGTTTCTTCCCCTTTGGCATTGCTTAGCATGGCTAACTGGATTCGATCTGAACCTCATTTTCTTCATATATGATCCACCGTGTTGGTCACGCCTGCTGTTTATCATAGTTGCGCCGATTTTGGTTTTTGTCATTCTCTGATTTGCGACTTTGGCGTGCGGTATACGCATTATGGAATATGCAACCACGTTCCACTAATCATGTCGCGACCCTAAGCCACTCGAATGTTGCACGGACTCTCAGGAAATTTCACCATTATCTGTCACGTGTCGCTATGTCCTATTCTAGCTAGCCCTTCATGGGTATATAGTCAACGTTCGAGCATTTAGCTCGTCACGGCTTTCGCGCTACTAATATACACATTTACACATCAGATGATTGATTGCTTCCACTCATCGTGATATTACCTAGAGCCCAAGAGTTTGGTAGATCCACCACTGAAACATGTATTTTTTGTAAATCATTTACATTGATATATTGCTAGACTTATACAATGATGCTTAGGCAGCCCACTGGGCTATGAAGTACTGCGCTTATTCTGTTAATCCCTCTTTGCTAGGGCTCTAAAGCAGCCAGCTACAGCAGCAGTCTTACAACTGCGACGTGTGCAGGCAAGAAAAGAAAGAAAGAAACAATCTATTACTCCTGTCCCGCACCTGTTCTATTTTTGTATTTTGTTATGTTGTTTGTGCCGTGGTGGTAGGCCTTTAAGAGCTCCTGCTGCTAGCAACCATCTTGCTGTAGCAATTTTTGTTTCTTGTAGGAAGCCTCCGGCCGCATGTAGTCTCATGTTCTGTATACCAATCTTTTGCGCTTGAAGCACGTTACCAGCGTACGTTGCTATTCGAACGGCGCAAGTATTAAAAGGCATCAACAGAATGTTAAGTAATGACTCATAGTAATTAAACGTCTCTAACTTGCTAGTCGCTGTGCCAATTCCACTAGAATATCGGATACTTCTTTCCTATTCTCTAATTGCAACCAATGACCAGCATTCAACAGCTTGACTTCTAAGTCAAGGAGATAGCCCTCCTTTTGACCTTGTTCTGCAGCTGACCATGCTGCATCGGGTGGTGTAATAAAGTCTTTCTGTCCATTTACGAAGACGACAGGCTTTTTGAGGATGAGGTTTTCTGGGGAAATTTTGGACCAATTTTGCACATCCGTGTTTGCAATTGCCGATTTGTACCTGGAATTTTATTAGTATATCTGAACTATGAAAGAATTTACGCCCATGACAACATCGATAATCGGACTCTGAAAGTAAACGTGGGCAGAATTAGGCAAATACCAATTTAAGGGCCCAGTATAGCCTCCATTAAGCATGAGTTTGCTGTGGATTTCTTGCTCCTTACTGAGCAGCCAGTCTGGACGAGGGGCCTTCTTTCCAGCAATTAGCCATTCTTTGGCTTTCCCAGGCGGACACATGTCATTCCTTTGCAACGCTGGATCTGCCGCATATATTAAAGAGATGAATGAGTCATGCTGAAGAGGCATAGTCAATACTTGCTTCGCCAATTCCAATCTGAGGATTCCTTCTTGTGACTCACTTTGCTCTCAATGATATTTGCCGCCTCATGCTCGTTGAAAAATCGCCAATATCCAAAAGTGACATAACCGAAAAATTGCTCCATCAGTTGATCCAGATAGTCTGCATTTACTCAGCATGGTGAGGATTATAAATTACTTGAAATATTGCTTACCAAGGTCTACTGGCTCTAGGCTTCTATATGGGGAGGACAGAAACACCCCGGCCGTAAAACAAGTAGGATAATAATTCATGAAACGGGCAAGAAGGCTTGCGCCCCAGTCATGGCCAACTCCAATGACGTTCTCCAGTTGTTCCTTCTTCAGAATATCGACCAGATGATCTGATTGTCTCGAATACGCGTATTCCTCTTTTGCCTCAGGTTTGTCTGTCCCACCATAGCCTAGAAGATCAGGTACCAGCACTCCGTATCCAGCAGCAGTTAAATCTTCAATCTGATATCGCCAGTCGTAACTCGAGCTAGGAAAGCCGTGAAGAAGAAAGAAGGTGGGATTGCTCCCTTGGGCGCGTTTGTAAATGTACGCGTATTTCAAACCGGTACTAACGGTAATTGTCTTCATGTGATGGCTGAATGCCTGTTGCGACATAGTCTGTGAGGCTCTCGAAACAAAGGCAACGAAGATGGTAAATAACAGCAAAAAGGGTAACTACGTTCTGGTCAGGGGAAGGCGTGGAGAGGATTGCCTGAACCACGAGCTTCTGTTACAAAGATATAGCACTTAAATAGCCGAACATGCCTTGCGCATCGCTCTTGCATACGTATAACGTAGGATAATAGATGTTGGGGTCGCACCGCTTCTTCGGTCGAGTAGCCCTTTTTGACAATCCTTGTTCGCTTTCGTATCCCTAAAGAAGCGCGTGTGGTATGCATGCAAGTCCGACTTGGCGTGTTGGTATCAGTAGTCTATACCTGCTCCATGATTATCCCTGGGGTTAGCGATAGGATATCTGCACGGATTTCGTTCAAATCTACAGCACGGACATTCGTAAGCTTCATTAATGTGAGTACCGGAAGGGGTTATACAGGAGGAGATGGTAGTATATAAAACACCCATGGTATGTGGACAGAACTTGCTAGCTCTCAGTCACCCTGTATTTTGTCGTACTGTTGCAATTTGAATTCTTTGTGCTAAATGTATTGTTCTATTTACAGTTAGGCTGCCAAGCACCTCATCTACAAGAATTCTCGCGACGAGATATCTCAGCCTCATCACATCCACCTCATGTGAGCTGTCGTGATGTGACGAAGTAGATAGAGAGGAAGATGATTGTTGTATTGATTCTACAGAGGAGCTACCGAAGAAATATCTAGAGTCTTACCAGGCATGGCAGGAGCCTACCAAGGTAGTCATAACAAACACGAAAGTGAGTCACATGAGCAAACACCGAGGTGGCTCATCATGTGACCCATCGGCCGACAGAGAGTCTTGTGAAAATTGAGACAGACAAGAGAAAAAAAGTTAATATGGCTAACCAGAAGGGAAATGCGACATTTCGCGTTTCGATTCGTCTGCCAGCTCCTACTCTCTACAATAGATTCTACTCCAGGAACGAAACTATTGTGATGTGGTGTCTTACTACGGGTCTTAAGTCAGTTCGGGATGGGTAAAATAAAATTGATAATCAAGTTCGATGAATACAGTAGATCCTATGCGCTTCAAACAAAACTTCATGTTCACTACCGGTCCAAAGGGCCCTCACGGAGTACAATCTGGTGAAGGACGCGCATCGTGGTCCAGGAAATTTTTGAAGGGGATCTCTTAGCCGCTATAGGACGAGGCGAGAGGCCAAACATCCCAAGCCGAGGGATTACCATGCGTCCCTGAGCTACGCCGCAATCACGAACCAAATATATATGCAAAAAAAAGAGAGCAATATCATGCCGGTAATGCCGCAATATAATGCAATTTGCGGAAATTAACTCTTGCTGCAAGATTCCATGCCAGTGCGTTTTTCAGTAATTAGGAAGTTGGATCCAGAACTGAGCTAGAGCGCTAGGTGTGAAACTCTTCTAAATTCCCTTGGCAGCCAGCTTTTCGAGTCAGCAGATGGTATACTCGGGGCTGGACGTACCAAGAGTTTCTTGCCCTTCAAGCAGTATAATTCTTCTCCCAGTAAGGCAGGCGATTTTGCGATAAATGTTCCCTAAAGCAACCAATTCATGATATAACAAATATTTTTGAGCCGCGCTTCAAGGAGACTTTTTATCTCCGTTCGATGTTGATGAGTGATTGCGAGGGGTATTCTACCTTGAGGCCAAATGTGAAGAAGATAAAGCATACTTATTGCTAGACATTCTTAATTTTTGCGTGCTCCCTATTTATAGCGCAGGGACGACAAGTGCACTCACTCGGCTTATGGATGAGTTCCGTAAGATACATCAATGTGTCCAAGATTTTCGCCTTCCTGATCCCAGCGATGACAAGAAACGTATTGAGGAACCCAAGGGTGGCCTGCTGGAGGACTCATCACTAGATTCTCCATGTTGTGGTGAGACGAAGTTTGATAGAGAGATAGACGTTCTATTATTTTGGTTCTACAGACGAGCTACCGAAGAAGTATCTATAGTTTTGCCAAGTACGCTAGGAGCCTGCCGAGATAGTGAACGCAAACACAGAGGTAACTCGACATGTGACGCACGTGCCGGGCTACAGACTCGCTAGGCGTCGTCGCGTATTGCGTCTTCGTATGTTGCGTCGGTGCGGATGGAGCTCGACGGAGTGAGGAGTTACTGGAGAAGATTTTAGGATTAGGGTTAAGGCACATAAGAAACAGAGGGTGAACTTATTTATAGAGTAGCAGGCAATGGTTGGCTCTACAGTATGTTCTTGATATTTTCTCTTGGGTAGGAATGTACGTAGGTAGTAACGTTATTTAGCTTTCGCCTAATTCGTAAGGAAATAAATCTAGCTAGAAAGGGTTAGGCTTAGCTTCACAACCGATCGCCACCGCCTACATCACCGCCCACGACATCACACATCATACCTCCCGTGTTGCTTTATCATTTATTGTTCATGCCTCTAAAACACACACAATCCAAAGACATGCATGACAGTCGTACATCGCCCCAGAAGCATCTGCGGCTCCTGACCCCCGTAGCATTCTCGTCTCCGCCCGCCGAAGTTTCCCCTCGATTCACCCTGACTCGCGAGAACTTGCAGCGCTGGGAGTTCTCGCAGTCTTTGATGCACGCCGCCAGCCGGTTGTCCCTAACCCGCGGACCCACATACAAAATTTATGCCTGCAATCACAGTAATCCGCGCCCCGAACTGAGCAATTCCTTTGGTACCTGTCTCCCTGTACGCTTAACCCTTTAAGAAAGTTCTGCACTGCTTGAGCAGTAACTTTTGCCGCCGAAGTAGTGCGAACATGCTGTGCGCAAGCCTCCTTTCCCTTAGCTACTCTCTATTGTGTTGAGTTTAACGTAGGGTTCAAAGTTCGTATCCACGATTTCGTGATCCGAAATTACTTTCAACTAACACCTTTTTCAAATCCATTCATATCGTCTGGCACCATATCGACATGCTTGGTATCATTCATATATCCGAATGATATCTTGAGAACAGTATCAGCTTCCACAATCTCACTATTCCATCAAAGAGCGGCAAACCCTGTAAGCATCAAACTTTAGAATCGTCAAATTGCTAGACTAAGCGAGATGCATCGTATGATGAGCCTGGGTACTCTTTGAGGAGAACTTGTACAATATGCAAGCAGATATAGGAAGAGGACAACAGAAATAAGTTAGGCTCAGAAAGTCCCGCTGTGTCTGATATACTTCTAAGCCCTGTTGTGTTCCTCAGAGTGGTAACAATCTAGATCGCCATTCCTCTTTTTACAACCAACGATACATTCCAAGCTGAGTTTTTTTTCTAATAGCAATGTTTCAGTCTCATCTTCCAAGGTTTTCTGTCCTACGCGTCGGCCCTTGGTACGTACCACAATTTGCATAACCCTACTGTGCCGCCCACCTACATGATGCAGGCGTCCCATCGTATATCACGCTTGCTATAAACCGGATGCCCTAACAGCGCAGCCGGCCTCGCCACAAAGGTCCTGGAGGACACCGCATTGCGTAGTAGACACATTCCCTTCTATCCATCAATCCCTCCTCAAGTGCTGGCGACCAAACTTCCCTCATCGACAATAACCTCATTTACCTACCTTAAGGAATCTCCTATGGAAACAACCTGCGGCCCTCAACATGCTATCTGCAATACTGTTAGTGGCTATCAACGCCTCACCTGGATCATCTGCGCCAGTATCTCATTACTCAGCGCTAGACATCTACTAGTAGAACAAAACATACACTACCCGCTACAGCTTTACTTCAATCAGCTTGTTGCCGCTAGTCTTATCACATTGTGGCCGTATCAGAGATTACAAGATACTCAGGAGATGTTTCACGAAAGGTCACAGTCTCGGAGGCCTATAACTTGGGGAACAGTACTCCTGGCGGCATCAATGTGCTTCGTGTCATTGTCGATAATATGTACTTTGCAAGCGATCCTGCATTTTCAAAATCTACCGACCTTTATTATGATGACGGGAAGATTTCGCGTCTCCCAGCTATGAGTACTACAATACTGACATATACCAGATAATAGCCTTCTTCGCTGAAGGTCTGTTGCTTCTTATCGTTGGCATCTTACCGCACACACAAGCCGAACTCCTTCGTATTAGCCTACTCGTACCAGCTTGTGCCGGTCTCCTACTCGCAGAATATCGACTCACCGTGCCAAATCTGACAGCGTCGATCCCGGCGATGGTTCTTGCTGGAGTTGCCCGAGCTCTCTTGAAGACTGTCATCAAATATCATCCGGGGGTAGTTGCGGACAATATAAATCAAACCGGTCTATTGATCGCCATAGAAGCACTGGTAGGCGTCATATGGGTACTGGTCTTTTGGACCGGCGATCAAATCTTCGCCTTCGATCTTATAAACACACCACTGCTCGCCATCAACGCCTTGACTTCTGCTTTGACTTTGACACTAGGAAAGTCGATGTTGCTTCCTATAGGTAATGAAGTAGCCAACATGGGTTCTCAGACTGTTGATACTCCAGTACGTCACAGCTGGGACGCCTTGACTCTCCTCGCTCTTGCTGGCATTGTGGGTTGTCATTCGACACTATCGATACGTCGCTCGTACACGAACGCATATCAATTCTGCTGCTTCTTGTTTGCGGTACTGTGTATCTGCGGCAAGGCTCGCTTCGATGTATTCGATGTTCAACCGCAGAGACTTTGGACTATTCAGAGCACTTACGAGCTTGTAGATGTCTACTCGGCGCCATCGGCAGAGACCAGCGATGCCATTAGCTTCGCGGAAGAGATCGATCATACTGGAATGTCGGCATTCTTCTCAAGCTCCCGAAATAACAGGTTTTGCAGATTAATACTTGGTATCACTGTAGCCTTGCTCTGGACGGCGTACGGGATCTTGAATTTTACTGAGCGACCGGAGCGTTACAGTTCAGCCCTCCTTGATCGGGATTACGTACCACAATTACCTGTGGAGATTGTGCTAAGCATGTACAAAGAACCTGTCGATGAGGTCAGCAAGCTCATTTCCAACCTGAAGAGCATGCCAGCTCTCTCCGATGCGCACTTCACGATCTATATCAAGGATAGCGAGGCAGACAATGAGGACATCAAGCAGCGAACGGGAGCAGACCGTGTCGCCACGCTACCAAATATTGGACGAGAGGGTGAAACATACCTTAACCATATCCTCAACGAGTGGTACAATCTTGCAAGGCAAACCATCTTCTTGCAGGCCGATATACACAACTCAAGGGAGTTCTTTACTCACATAAACAACTACTACAGCCGTTTTCGGACCGGGTATCTCAGTCTTGGTTGGTCGGGCACCGTTTGTAACTGTGAGAGCTGCGGTGATAGATTGTTCTGGCGAGACAACACGCACCTTCTCCCGCAAACCTACAATCGGATAAATACCTCGGCCACTTGTAGCAATGTCCTTCTTAGCTACAAGGGCCAGTTTATCGTCTCCGCCGCACGTATCCGTGGCATCGATAAGAACATTTACCACAGTCTATGGCAGGCCTTCGTCGACGAGAAAAGCTGGGCGCATCAACCCGAATACCTGCAAGGGCGACCAGACTCGATGATCGCGCCAGACTTTGGGTACACGATGGAGAGAACGTGGAATTTGTTGTTTCAGTGTTCCAGCATTGATGTGGCTTGGAAGTGTCCTTCTTTGGTGAGTGGATGGCGGATCGGTGGTGATATTGGCGATTGCCAGTGTTTTGATGCCTAATGTTTGCATTGTGTTTCAATATCTGCTGCTCGATAGGCAAGAAGAACACTTCGATGTTGAGCGCCGTTCTTAAAGTGGCTTGTATGTACGGCAGATAGTCCTTGCCGCTCTCGCTTGGATGTCTTGTAGAATTCCGAGAGTGTAGACTCCCACTTTTATGTTAGCATTTGACTAGATAGATTAAGCACACATGCATTATCTGCTACAGTACGGTTCCTTCATAGATCTTTCGCACGTCCACAAAGTCGACGCCCTTGCTTGTGCCCCTAAAGTTGCTCAGTATGCCCGCTGTTTTGGTTACCTTTCGTCTAATCTCTTCTGTGTGCGTCTTTCACTGTAGCTTGGTGTCCAGTACTAGTCCAAGATAATTACAGGTCATCTTAGGTCTCACCTCGCTATAGGCGGTCGGAATAGGTCTGTTCGTGTCGATGTGCATACATGATCTGGTAAAGTAACTCAGTTCATTGGCAAAATGTAAATTAGAATCTGGTTACTGTGGTTAACCATGGCTAGCTAGGTTAGTGAGATTTGGTGGTTAGTGAGATTACGAGAGCCTTATTTGGCGGGTCGCGATTACCGTGATTAGCTATGATTACCATGAGCAATCTATCCTAGTATCTGGTTACCCTGATTACTTAGGTTAACTTTACTTGTTATTATAGTTTTAGGACTTTGTGTCACAAATATATATATATTGTTCTATACACATGTTCCTTTTGGTTGTCATGGCGTTGTAGTGTAGTGCAACGTCTTGACACCTCAGTCCCTGCCACGCTCATACCACAAGCCTTCCACGCCAATGTGCCACCTAATGCCTTCAATGTTTTCCAAATACTCCTAACATCCTCAACACCTGCCATAACCGCCATACAACCATTATGCCTGCTGTTCAATGCTGCTATTCTATAGTAGCGTTGCTTCCCAAGTCTCCTAGAATTAACGTCCTAGCAATTCCTATCTGTCCAGGTTCACTGTGTGACGCCTTATGCTGTGTACATTAGCTGTGTTATACTCTTGCTTACAGTACAATAGGTCTCCTTAACTCACGTGCTATACAATTGCTGTGTCTAGAACCTAAGTATGCCCCTGTTGCGCGCCTGCCTGTTAGTGTTGCTACAAGAGGCTATTAGTAGTCTGTGATTAGGGCTTAATTAGCTATTGAAGGCTAGAGATACAATCTTAGGTACAATATTACAAGACGTTGCGGAAGGAGCTCAACCAGAGGTCCTATGTGTTCAATAAGTACTCAGTATGGTTTGTGCGTTAGGGGTCTGATTCGTGCGCCAGGGGTCTGATCCGTGCACCAGGGGTCTGATTCGTGTACATTCCAGGTTAGGCTAGTTGCCGAGCTTGTTGTTCGGAGGGTACAGTGCATGGTTTGTACGATTTGTATGGTTTGTCTGGTAACCAGTGGTTAACCATGGTTAGTACATGGTTTGGGAAATTTAACCGAATTCCCGATGTTGGAACTTGTCTGGCGTGAAGATGGAGGCGTGGGTGTTAGTTTAGCGCTGTGCTTTCTCCAGAGTTCTACCGAGTATGTCGCACGTCTTCTCTATTATGTCTCCTGATGCGAGGATGGCTATGTCGTCTATATATCCTATTGACAAAATGTCTGCATCTTGGCTGCATTAGTTTATGAGGTCAGCATTGTAAAGGAAGTTAAGAAGCTTGGATTCCGAACACACACACAGAAAGTGACACGTAATAATGCTAGAATTAAGGCTAAGGGCCCGCAGTTCATGCCTCCATGGGGAATGAGTTATGTTAACTGCGGGGTATAAGAGAGGACAAACAAGGAGAGAAGCCAACTGCCAACTAACAAGCGGGGTTGAGAAGAGATAGCACTTACCCACAGCCACGGCTTCCCCCCTAAGGCCATCTTTCCGCCGAGCACGGACTGCACCTTCCGTTACTCCGTCGTGCGCCCCTTGCGGTGTGAAATGTCCAACCCTCCATCGAACTACTCTCGCTTAGCCGCGTCGACACTTCCGCCAAACCCTAGTTCTCCATCTCTTCAGCGCTGCCGCACTTGACAGACCATTTTAATTAACACTCACCGCCAAGTGTCTGCCGTCGGCTTCGACAAGCACTCCATATACGCCAGTCCCACATCCATCGGTGCCTATCACCTGAGCTGTACACCGGATTTAGCTCCAAGCGACAGCCTTCACGCTTCATGCCCCCCGAGATCTCTGTTTACAAGCTGTATTGGCTCAGCCGGCTGCGCTTAGCTCTGCGACCCCTAATAATTGTGCTCAGCGGCGGTGTGGCTGTGATGCTGGTGCACACGCTGCACGTTTACCGTGGATCCACGTATGTAGACCTGCGGAAGGCCGAGCTGCCTATAACGTGGCCTGCACATACTAATCTTGCGCCAACGCTGATCCTGTTCTCTATTGCGTCCGCCAATCTCTTCGTGTCAGTCACTATCATTTCTGGGCCCTTTTACAAAGTTTTTCCGGCAGTGCTCACAGAATATCTATGAGATAGTTGCTGGCAGTTTAGAGTTATCTTGTGGGCTACAGCGCTTGTGGCATTTAACCTCCTTTACAGGGCTAGCAAAGCGAGCCTACGCCGGTACGCATTCACAAACGAGAATGCCATAACTAATAGCCGCTACCAATATCGCGCTGTGTGCGAGGAGCAGGTAAGATAGTAAATTAGCCTTAGGACTCACATGCTAGCGCGCCACCAGGGAGTCGCATTCTATCTGGCAATAGGCGCCGCCTCAACTGAAGTCTTTACTCTTGGTACCCTAGCCGTCTCTGTTACCCTCTCCGCAAAGCACAAATCGCCCAGACGAAGAACAATTTGGCCCGCATATCCTGGCGTTGCATAGTTATCATCTCACGGTTCACGATACCTCAGACTCGATGGGAGGCTTGAGCTTGAAGCTCACAACCACTATGGGCCTTACTCGTACTGCGAAAAAGAAGTACACTAGTCATTCTGTCACAATCACAACGAATATACCCGATTTGAGCTCGAAGTTGAAATACAAACATCACAAATCACGCATTCGTCTGCCTCTCTTCTGATTCCTGTACTTCCTCGACGTCGCGCCGCTCATATCAAGAAGAATTGACCAGGGGTGGTGCGAATCTGCTCTTAGCGCTACCACTACATTCTGGGAGGATAAATTTAATAGGCACCTTCCGTCAAACACTGCTACTGCTCTAGAAGCAATGCCTCTACCGCCGAAGAAGAAGAATAATCAGCTTGTGTTATTATGAAAGAAAGGAAGGTAATTACTGCAGAGGAACAGGACGATGAAGATTTTCGGACGTCTATAGCGGCTCTTACCTTATGTATTAAATGCACTACAATGATGGTGCCGTTCAGAGGAGAGGTAGTAGTATCGAGCTTAGCTACATGGCTATTGCCATTCTATCTATCCTAGCAGAGTCATCGGAGAAAGAACCGGTATTAACAGGCGCTAGAAGTCATGTTCATGGGATAGGCTTCGTTCACGGTGTCATACCATCGAGAAGATTGAAGGCATCGGCAATTAGCTGAGAGCAGCATATGAAACAACAGCGGCCAATAGGAAATATCTTCCAATGGAGGTAGACGCAGAGCATGAAGGTGAGGATGATGATAATGGTCTAAATATTATTGAATGTGAATAGAGTATGTAAGTATGATTAACAAATATCTAGTTATCTCGTTCGTTGTCCCCTGACAACGGTTATCTAGAACCTCACATCATTATCGCGGTTCTCGTCATAGGCCTCAAGTATAACGTTTATAACGAATTGCTTGTGTAGGATGGTGGGAGGAGTTCTCTGGTTTGCGGAAACCTCTGTTCTCCTCGTTGATACCAAAAACGGCGAAGCCCACCACAATACTATCGTAGATATTGCCCCTTAGAGACAATGATCGAGCAGGTAGATACAGAGATCTCGGTGTAGAACAGCAGTGCAATCTTGACGGCGCACCTAGCAGCCGTTGACGCGATACTGGTCTAATACATTGACATTATCCTGCTCGACTGAAGTATCAGTTACAGCCTTTTGACCCCCTACTGCAACACCGCCGCACCCCAGCTGTTACTCCTTACTCCACTTCACCTACAACCACGCCGCAACAACTTCGCAAACACTCCTACGCTGCATGAACCCCTGCTGTTCCGGGTCTGGGGAAGGAGTGAGAGCGGCACACTCTAGAGTCATATTAGCACCATTTCTGCTCCTCACTCCACCGCACACACCTACAAACACGCCGCAGCCACTCTGTAACCACTCCTACGCTGCACGGACCCCTGCTGCTCCTGACCGGGTGAAAGAATAGAAGCGGCACACTCTAGAGCGTCATATCGGCATCATTTCTGCTCCTTACCCCGCTGCACGCATCTACAACCACGCCGCAACCACTTCTACGCTGTACGTACCCCTGATGCTCCGGGTTGGGTGAAAAAATAGAAACGGCACACTCTAGAGCGTCATATCAACACCATTTCTGCTCCTCAATCTACTGCACGCACCTACAACCACGCCGCAACTACTCCTACGCTGCACACCCCTCTTCTGCTCTGGGCTGAGTGGAACAGTAGAAGCGGTACACTCTAGAGCGTCATATCAGTACCATTTCTACTCCTCACTCTACCGCACGCACCTACAACCACGCCGCAACCACTCCTACGCTGTACGCACCCCTGATGCTCCGGGTTGGGTGAACGAGTGGAAGCGGCACACTCTAGAGCGTCGTATTAGCACCATTTCTGCTTCTCACTCCACCGCACGCACCTACAACCACGCCGCAGCCACTCTGTAACCACTCCTACGCTGCACGCACCTCCGCTGCTCCTGACCGAGTGAGAAAGTAGAAGTGGCACACTATAGAGCGTCATACCGGCATTATTTCCTCTCTGCTGGGTTGGAACGGACTGAAAGGACCTCTATATAAAGGCCTCTCCATCTTCCCCATTTCCTAATAGTCTTTTAACCACTACCAACCAGAGCTTCCCAAACACTTTACATTACTGTCCCTCTTCAGAAGCGTTTTGCACTACTCCATTATGAAACTCCACACGCTCCTCGCTATCATTGCGCCGGCCATCGCTACTGTCCAAGCTGGGTGTTTCAGTGATGGCCCGACATGGATTCCCACCAAAACCATAGCAAACACTATGGTCGATCAGATCTGTAACTCGAATGGCGTCTCTGGTTACTTCACTTCAGGCCAGACCAAAAGTCGGTGCCTAAACATACGCGACAATGTCAAGGCCGAGTTCGAGGTCCAATGGACAGGTGGTGGCAGCCTGCCGCTCAATGATGGGGATTGCAAGCTGCGCCTCAAGAACGAGATCAATGGTTGCAACCACGGCGGTGAGACCACTACAGCACAATGGCGCTTCAAGTAAGTACTATTGCACTTGGCCAGAGATTAAAGACGACATACCTAACATTCACACAATAGGTCTGACCCCAATGACGGACAATGTTAGGTGGAGTGAGTGACGTGGCTTTTGAGCTTTTGTTGCTGTACTGTCAAATTTGATCCGGAATTTTGCTACATCTTATGTGACGGCTCAGGGCTCGAGTCAAGATGACTGTGGGCAGGGAATGCTAGCGATTCATGTACACCACTCTTTTTGTATGTGAAACTAGACTGATTGAAGAAGCTAGGCCTTGTCTATACGCTGGCAGGTATAAAATGAGGCTTTTCCTCCTTCGTAGAAAATCAATCAGTTCTTATAATCCTCCTGTGCCCACGGGTATGCAAATAACCAAAGTATCTCATCCAGGGAAGAAACCTAGGCCCAAATCTTATCTTCGTAGGAAAATTTTTGTTTAGGATATTTGAAAAGATGCAATACATCGTCCTTGTTCGCAATTGTAGTTGATAGCAGCACGGCGTTGGCTAGCTCGTGAAGCTTCGCTGTTCGTGAAAATGGCCTGGTATACTGAAATCACTTATATGGATAAATTATTTGAGGCATTTCTAGTAACCTCCACTAGTAACCTCCCTGTCAGTAAAGGCACCATTCATGTGGCTTGTTGAAGAAGCTGTGCTTGAGTGGTTCGAGGTGTTCAAAGGGTTTGCGGGGTTTGCAGGGCTCAAGGTGTTGGATTGGTTTGCTTTGCTTGGCGTGATAATAATGATATTCTCGAACACGATTAGCCTTTTCTTCCTAAAAGTGCTGTTGTGATGTCACTTACAGTAGGCATGTAATAAGGTATAGTTGATATTGAACGAGAGGAGGGGAAGCCTGCGAGCGTTCATACCACTCTAGCACTATAAGATTTCCATAGATAGTGGAAGGGTGAACTTCAGCGCTGACAACAGTCGGTAATACGGCTCGGTGATGCCTGCTACTATTACGTTACGGTTGTTAGTAATTACTATACCGACGTTACGCTCAGAGCGCTTGTACGGAACGGATGGTACACCGTAGAGGTCGATTTGAAGCTTCTGTGACCGGCAATATATACAAATTTCCTAATTAGGAAGGAGGTCTGGATTGAGTTCTTCGAGGGCGTCGTCGTCGAGGTCCTGGATGCTGGTCATGTCGTCGGCCGACTCCTCCTCCTCCTACGCCTCCTTGTTTGTTATATCAACAGCCAGGTCTTTGAGGTAACTCGGCATGGCGTCTCTGCTCAGCCAATTCTTTTGCAGCTGGCATATTTCAATTGTCTCTAGGGATGGTGAATTACGATCGCACGTGACTATACGTTTGGCGTTTATTCCGCGAGGTAATCCAGCTAGTAATTTACATGTCGAATTTCATAATAAACAAGGTAAACAAACTGACGATGGTATGATGTAACGGTTTAGGTTTGTCCAGATGTAGCTAGTAGAACAGCATATAAGCTGCTCCGACTTGATCTGTCCCAGAAAAACGCAGTCGCCGTATGATCATTGTCCCCATCTTACAATAGAGATGAGGGCGAAAAGTTAGTCAGGGACCGAAGCTCCGCATTTGCTCTATGTGGGGACATACTACGCCTGATGCAGTTAGATCTGCCGAATCTGGCCCCCGAACGCTCAATTCATGCCTCCTTCCTAATCAGGAACCGTATAGCCGTAATACGGTTTCAAATTCAGTACGCTACAGTCCCTTTTACGGTTACCTCCTCACTACGCTACCTACGGAGAAAAACCATGTACGGGCTGTATTTTACGGTAGAAGAACTGTGCGCTTATAGAGATTACATAAAAAACAAGGCAGCTAGAGACAATAAGCCTAATGTTAAAGCTTTAACAGTAAGCAACTCCAACAACACTCAGTATATGCGAAACATGAGATTCTACTGCTAATATCTGAATCTTATAGGTATCCTTACTGACGCCCTGCACAACTACATCCTTTCGAATATGTTGGCATCACAAGGCTTATTGCAATTGCAATGGGGTGTCCTAAAACGAGGTGTTGATTCATGTAAATCTCTTTGTGTGCGGCTGAGGGAATCGTCCCATCCCTCTGCCGCCAAGCATGGCTAATACCCCACGTGATAATCACGTTCGATATACTCCCAACAGAATACTACCTAGGTTTTCCAAGGAAGTTACTAGACGCAACAACCTCATGAAGCTAGCCTTTTGGCCTATAGCTAGGCGCAACAACAACCTCCTCTAAAACCTCAGCAGCATTTCCCTCAGCTAGGATGCAGGCGCTCCTGTCAACGCGAGTGCGAAGGATTTGGAAGAATTTGAAACACGTCGCAACATGCGTGCTCTCTGCGCCAATATTAAGAGGGCACAATAGATATGTAAAGAGGTCTGATTAATCAAATCGCAGATTAAGAATCTTGCAATGACCCTGTTACATCTAAAACTGCAAGAGAAGAGGGTTGCATAATTTTAACACGTAGATAGCCTAAGGGCTTAAGTATTACCCACTACAGCTTCTCTAGGAGAAGCTACAAGACCACCGAGATAGCCTGTTTGTTCAATGTCGCGATAAGTCGTGTTCACGTCTCGTCTGCGCTACGCCACTCCTGTAGCAGTGAGAGTAACAGAGGCGAACTAGACAACTCTAATCGGGCTGCTTTTGCAATGACTAAGACTATGAATGATCTTAACGGGTAAGGAAGTAAGCTATTATAAGGTTGAAACACTGTTAAGTTCGAGGAAAGTGAGACAGCCAAATTTCAACAAAATACGATCAAAAGTCCCACGCCAAGAAAAATTGGATATTCATTTTAGGTATCTGACGTGTAACGAGAATATGTAAGCCGAGGACACCATAATGTCACGTGGATATGCCACTGACTAATCAGTCCGTCATATATATATCAGCTGTACATACATCACATACAATACACATCTGGACACCTCTTTCCTCCGCCCTCCAGCTTACAGAATACCGTCAAATATGGGATCGAGAAGAGTTAAATCTAAGTCTACTCTAGTAGTTTAGAAGAAAATATTCTAGCTTTAAAGGGCAAGTAATATGAGGCCATGAGCTATTAGGATATGAGGAGGAACGTTATCTCATTAATCAGACGCTCCACAGAGGATTTTCCTAGCGCGGCGCTAAGGCTCGCTAAGGCTCGCCTTGAACTTCTGGGAACTCCTAGGCCAATCAGAGACCTAAGAAACTCCAGGGAACTCCAGGGCCAATCAGAGGCCGATTATGTAATCAATGGAAAATTCTCTGCGGAGCGTCTGAGGTAATTTGGTAGTCGTTTGTTAGCAACTCAGATTTGTCAATCGCAATATTTGACTTTGAGCCCACCTATGAGTTTGCCTGCGCCCTTAGTTATTTAAAGGCGCGATGCAAAAAATAGAACAGGTAATTCTGCGTTAATTGATGTCATTTTAATGCCTAACTAACGTCTGTATAACATGGAGATACACGGCGCCGTGTAGTGACTTGTTTTCGCAAGTCACGTTTTGTGGAATCACGACCAACAGTGACTCAATACACCCCACCCACACCAAGATAATACACTGTAACCTGCTCCGCTAGGTTATACGCCTGTCCTAAAGCGCCTCCTGAGCTTACTCCGTTACATTTACACCTGTCGCCGCCGGATCGCACATCCTCAGTCCATCGCCTGCATATCCAGACCACGCGACAACCACGCACTACGTTGTCGCACAGCCTCCATCTAACCCCTATCACACTCGCTGAGTTGGATATTGCGCCGTACTGTCCAGTGTTATTCCCTGCTTGTGTTGTTGGGTTAAAATCGCGTTACCAGATTCCTATCTTACAGAACCGTGTCTGCCCTCTTCAACTTTGTTATTAGCTAGACCTGCACTACAAAACTCCTACAAACTCCTAGGCCAATTAGAGGCCACAGATATAAGCCCTAGAAACTCCTAGAAACTCCTGGGCCAATCATGGCTCCTCAGAAGGGTAGACAAGGCGGCAGGTTGACGCGGCATGGCGCACGGCAGGCGCCCGCGCAAGCGGCGTGGAATACAACAACTGTGACGCCGACAAGGAGGAAAAGTGGGAAGACGAGTAGAGGTGATAAGCGTACTATCTGGCACCGGCGCCACCAAAATCTACGTGTACCTAGGCTAGAGGAGCGTCTCTTTATGGATTAGACATTGAGTGAGTGGGTTTGTAGTGTTCCACATATGAAAATGGAGGATCTTCCAATGGTTGTTGAGCGGGCCAGGGCGTTTGAATATGTGGACTTTCAAGAGGAGGTTATTGCGGTGTGTCTAACGCGGATACTGGCATGTGGCATGGCTGATGGTTCCCCTGCCTGCAGACCCCGCCTAGAGCAGGTTTGAACGCTCCAGCGGCTTATATTTAGATGTGGTGATACGTTCTTAATCGCACGGACTGGGTTTGGGAAGAGTATTATCTTTCATGCCTTTACTGTGTTAACTCAAAAGATTACGTTGCAGTTAATCCCACTTAACAAGCTAGGCGACAAACAGCTTTGCGACATCCGCAGTATACTAGGTACTAATCCTTGTCTCCTAAATGCAAAGACTCGCACTGAAACAAAGGCCCTGTTGGGTAGTATTGCTGCTAGCAAGTACACTCATGTTCTGCTTAGGCCTGAGCAGGCGTTAAGTAGGTCCTTCTGTGCCGCATTAAAGAGCCCTAAGCTACAATCACAGATTAGACTAGTGGCTATTAATAAGTGTCATCTAGTCCAACAGTGGAAGGACTTCCGGCCTGCGTTTACACTCCTTGGTGAACTGCGTATGATATTGCGCTGGGACATTGTCTGGTTTGGCTGCTCAGCTACAGTTGACGAAGAGACTAAGTTAAGGGTGCTCAAGTCCACTAGATTTAGGCCACTTGGGTATGGTATGTACAAGACGGAGGTTATCTGGACATCAATTGATCGCCCAGATGTATCAATTGCAGTCATCCCCATCCCAAAGGGGAAGATGTCAGACTAGGATCCATTGCACTTCCTTATTGACGGCGCGACGTTAGATGTAGACAGTGGTGTCCAGTCTGCAACTCTAGAGGGTGTGCCTAAGACTGTCGTCTTCATTGACGGTCGGATGAGCCTCCAGACTGCCGCAGATTGGTGTTGTCGCGTATTGGTTGCTAAGACAGCAGGTCTCCCAGCTCATAGTCGGTATACGTTGGATCCTTTGGATGGCGCGCGCTGCGTGCTTAATGTCGTGGAGGTCTTTACCTCGCATGTATTGGACTTCGATCGACAACAGCGCTACGCCGAATTCAAGCTCCCATCATCCATGATCCGCGTCATGTTTGCAACCACGTCTCTTGGCATGGGCATCAATATTCCTGACATCTAGCGCGTTGTGTGCTGGCGCTTCCCAATCACTATGAGCATCGCAGACATGTGGCAGCGCCTGGGTCGTGGTGGTAGATCAGCTGGTGCTAGAAGCTCCGCCTACATCTTTCTCCCGTATTAGATGTTCGACTCTGAAGGCTACTCAGCTGTTGAGGTTCAGGTAGCTACACTGCCAACCACGGCCTCACCACTTTCCCGTCTAGCGCGGCGTATGAAAAATCAGCTGCCCAATCAATCGCGGCGTCTTAACAAGAGTCGGTTGGCGGAGAGTCACACGCCTGCCTCTATGGTATGTGACATGACGCCAGGCGACACTGCTGCGGAGCCATCCACTCAGGAGCCTTTGGGTAGTCAAACTCCAATGGTAGATGGGAGCGAGGCTGAGAGTGTTGCCTCCAATGCCGACGCATGTGTGCGCACTCGCAGAGACTCACAAGGCCGCAAACCCTGGACTAAGTCAGATCAATCAGCCCGAGAGTTGGTAGACGCGGTGTGGTTTAGGATGGTGAATGGGGTGTGCCATTGGGAGGAGTTCTTACGCTGCCTGGGAGAGTACAAACTGCCGCCTAGTGAACAAATGTCTGTTCCTAGAGATGAATGTTGCTCTCGCTGTAATCCATCACTCTTGCCGTTGCCGTCGGATCCGCCGCCAGCCATCAAACCACCATCCCGTCCGCGCAAGGGTACGCTGCCGTACTTTGCCTTTGTGCACATTGAGGAGTGGGCCACTACCCAGGCGGCGTTGCTGTGTTCAAGTACATTTTGGAGATATCCAGTGCCAGCTGCTGCCTTTATAAGTACCAAGCTACAATATGCTCTAAGCGCCGCATGTAGATCTAAGATAGTTAGTGATACCATGCTGTTAATAGAACAATGGCTAGAGCTAGCACCGCAGCTCTCAGAGTGGTCGCGGATTGAGTCTCATGGCAGCGCGTTGGTGTCCGCAATGCCAGATATACTTGTGGCTGCTCGCTCTGAACATGATGCATATAAACTTGCTATAGGTGCGAGTAGACAGGAGCGTCTGGTGGCGCATTTGTTAGACGGGCCCATAACTGCGCTGGGGGCAGACCGCGCAACTGTAATCAAGAATCGAGACAACCACTTGGCCAGGGAGGTTGCTAAAAGGAGGTTTGCCAATCTGGCCAGTACAATAATGTCGACCGCGGCTGCTGTAGCTGCTTCGCCTGACACTATCGTGGACCGTGTGATCTCTACTCCTGAGCGCGACGTCGACAGTCCAACAGCATTGCCAGTCACACCGTCCATGTCGATACCAGCAAGCACGGCTACGCCTGTAAGGTTGAGTAAACGCCGTCGGTTTACTAGAGAGATTGCCAGTACACCACCTGCAACGCCATCTCAGGTGCCTTTGGCGCAGCTAGACGCAAACGTAACAAGACCACTGTTGTTTGCTGCTACTACACGTACAGGTCAGGAACGGAAGCCAACTGAAAAAGCGCGTGGATACTTTAAGATATAGCAAACTATACCGTACAATTGCATCTCCTTGCGTTATGCCGTATGCAAGATATTGTCTTAGGTATAATCTATAGCCTCCTATTGGCCTAGGAGTTTGCAGGAGTTTCTAGGAGGTTCTAGGAGTAGTTAGCGCGTGTCCAAGATGAAAGGAACTATCACTATTACTATTACCACCATCCTTCTGTCTTCATGCATTGCTATATATGCTAAATCCCTAGCCTCTTATTGGCCTAGGAGTTTGCAGGAGTTTCTAGGAGGCTCTAGAAGTAGTTAGCGCGAGTCCAAATAAAGGGAACCTACATCACCATTACTATCACCACAACTCAGCGTCTACACTAGCGCTCCGCGTAATAGCCATATATAATAGTAAACTCCCTGCTTGTCTGCTCTGCATAGAAACACCACAATACTGCAAAGATGCCTTTGAATACTCTACCTGCAATCTTTGCTCTCCAGTACCAATCCAACGTCTGTCAGACGGAGGACGAGATCCTTGCTTCTGCCTGTACTATCCAATTCTATGCCTCACGGCATAGGGGTGTGACTTGGCCGTGCCTGCCTGTAAAGGTTTGGGTGCGCCAATGCGGTGCGCGGAGGGATAGGTTTCAAGTCATTGGACAGAGGCCAGCCAAGAAGGTCGAGCGTGGTCGTCAAGAGACACCTCGCGCGACCTTTAAAGTTGACTCATCTAATGATGAGGCATTTGGGGAGCCGCTTGTGCGCGTTCCTAGCTTAGATGCGTTCCCCCAAGAACCATCTGTAGACTTGGGTTGCAGCGGCAGCGTTAGTGACAAAGAGATGGATGGCCTGTCTTTCAACGACAATTAGCAAGTGTTGCTCTCTCCCTTACATCTACAAATGCTAACCTTTATACAGCAAGGACGCTACCACCCTGCCGTCTCCGCCTGCTGTCGTGGGCAACCCTTCGCGGGCAGTCTTTGCGAGAGCTCAGGTTGCACATGGTCCGGAAGATCGCGTGGCTTGGACTTGGGACCCTCAGGGCAAAAAGTCCAGTGACCACTACGTACACCAGCACTCCAACGTGTGGTCGTATCAGTCTGAATCGGAGTACCATGCCGCAAAGCCTAATAGGAAGAAGGTGTTTGACCATATTGGTCGCATCATGGAGACGGACCTTGGGGTGAAGCTGAGTAATGATCAGCGTTGCAGCCACTGTCAGGCTGGAAACGGTTCCAGCGGGTACGAGTGTTGGATATACAGCAGTGACGGAGCAAAGCAGGTGAAGAACCCGGGCTCTATCTGCGCGCGTTGTCGGATGGACACTGTCAAGTGCTCCCTCTCCACACGCAAGTCACAAGGAGTACCCGCGCCGCCTCGCTCATCTCCTGCGGTTCTCCTGCCTCGTCCAGCGGCGTCTGGTCCCTCGTCCAGAGTGGTTCCCAGATGCTGAGTTGTTGATTCGCGGTCAGTACGTCGTCGAAGCTTGCGACCTTGAGACTTGTCACCTCTTGGAAGTTACACCATCTCAGCTACAACCCCTTCCTCTTTGCTTGGTTGTGGCTTTGAGCAATAGGGAGAGCATAAGTGTATGTTAGGGCTACAGCTCTTCTGTCTAACGTACTGGCTGGCGGAGAGTAGAGTGTTGTAGTTTAGAGTCTGTCAACGCAGCAAGTTCTAACCGTCATCATCAGGGTCTGGCGTTTGGGGTGGCTTAATCTGTGTAAAGTTTCTACCCTTCACCTTCTTTTGACGAAGACGCATGGTTACAGACGGCTCTATTAGCAAGCACCATGTAAGATCTGGTATAAGCTGCTCTATTGGTTGAGCCTAGATGGCCGGCGAAGACGGAACCTGCTGCCTGTACGGGGCGCCGGCTACAAACCTGTCACTACTCTATCTAGTAGTTGGCAGAGCCGAAGCAGTACGCAAATTCCTTTCCACTAACAGTAGCTTTTACAGTTACTGCTAAGGGAGAGTTATTGGTCTCAGGTTCAACATTTGTTCTGCACGGGACTTAGCCATGCTACAAACTCCTACAAACTCCTGGGCCAATAAGAGGCTATTGGTCTTAGGTTCAACATTTGTTCTGCACGGGACTCAGCCATGCTACAAACTCCTGCAAACTCCTGGGCCAGTAAGAGGCTATTAGTCTTGGGTTCAACATTTGTTCTACGCGGGACTCAGCCATGCTACAAACTCCTGCAAACTCCTGGGCCAATAAGAGGCTATTAGTCTTAGGTTCAACATTTGTTCTGCACGGGACTTGGCCATGCTACAAACTCCTGCAAACTCCTAGGCTAATAAGAGCCTATCAGTCTTAGGTTCAACATTTGTTCTACGCGGGACTTGGCCATGCTACAAACTCCTGCAAACTCCTAGACCAATAAGAGGCTAAGGATTAGGTAAGATCTATAGTCTTAATAGAAACTGTGGGGTCGAGCATGCCATAGAGCTTATCTAATATAGCATCAGCGTAGTCCTAGATATCATCAAAACTAGTAAAGTCAGAGCTGTCTTGTGCAGCCAGAGGGTAGAACTGAATTTGGCCAGGGGTACAGACATGCTGTTGGTTGAACTGCGTAACCTTCTCCTCTAACAAAACAGTACCCTCTTTTCAGATGTCAAGTAAATCATACATCGCGTAGTTGCGTAGCTAGTCAGACTCACAAGGCTCTAAGAGGTCGTCATTAAGCAGTGTGCGGGCAAGAAGATACATGTCAGCCACTGCAATACTAGAAGTGTGCTTGTCTGACATGTCCTCTCCAAAGTAGCCCTCTAACTGTAAGCGCAGTAAGTGGAGCCAGGTGCTGCACAAACACTAGTGTTTAAATGTCTCCTTAGCGTTGTGGGTAGAGTTCTTGTTTATCTTAATATCAATCTTAGACGCAAGATTAAGATGCTCCATGTGAAGGTCAATTGGCTTAAAGGTAGACAGGAGCCCCTTCTAATTTACTAGCCCAGTTGCAAGTATACTCCTCTGTAGCTCAGGGGTGTTTACACTTGTTAGATTCCACCTATAAAATAACATCTCACGCCCATAATTATGCTGTCCTGCACCAAAGAACAGCACAATAAGTAGATCTACAAGACGTTGCAGTAAACTAATGTTACTAAACTTGACAGCATGACGCACTGTTAAGAAGATCTCAACTTCCTGGAGATACCTGCACATAGTACAGAACTTGACATCTGGTGTATTAGACACCCAAGCAGAATGTGTGAAGGCAACCTGTTGTACATCGCCTACAATATCCAGGAACTAGTCAGGTGTTAGGGACTAAACAAGCTCTGTGACGTCCTCCAACTGCTTAGTAGAGACAGTGAGCTGAGTTGACGCGCAGAACAGGCCTTGGCGTCTTATTGCGGCGTAAAATAGACCAACAACGCGAGACGTAAAACCTTGCGCTACAATAGGCTCCATTAGGTGGTACTTTGCACTGTCTCGTGTGGTTTGACTGCGGCCCCACATAGTAACGTTGTGGAGTATAGTATGTTGGCTGCCAGGGCACGGCGGAGATGCGTCAAAGTGGGTGCGGACAATCGTAAACAAGAGATTCATCTGTATGTGAAACCACGCCGGAAGCCCAAGTAGCCAGTCCCGCTTGTCGTATAGTCAAGCTGCACGCACCTGCTCAGCCTTGGTAGTTCATATGTGATGAGCAGTAAGTTGGTCGCCATGTGCAAGAAATAAGCGCGCCTTAAAGTCGTTAGGCTTATCCAATGTTGGGTTATCTGGTGCCCAGAGACCAAGCTGCCGCAGATAAATATCATCCTGCACCTTATACGTCCCCTTAATAGTGCCCTTATTCTCAAATACAGCAGCATACTGCCAGAACTTGGTCGTCCAAGGTGTAAGGCACTCTATCGTCAGAAACACTGGGTATCTAGCTTTGTTGGATCTGGAGAAGACAGCATTGACGGCGACAGGATAGATTCAGCGGACAGCGTCAGAGATGAGACTATAGGTTATGTCGACGTCAATCTGACCTCCCACAAGGCCATCGCTGAATACTATGTCGTCTAAGCTGAGTGGCACAGTAGGATTATGCATTAACTGCACTAATCTAGACGCCGGCATCTCCTCGTCTATACAGATTAACGCGTTTGTTATATCTAGCCGACCCTGCTTGTGCCCTGCGTCCTTGTGGCAAACAGCTGCCTTTGCGTTTAAATTATCCCATACGTTCTTTGTTTGTAGGTGGAAGGCAAGAGTGCGTAGATGTTTCTACTGTAGGTTAGCAACGTACAAATACTAATAGAAGAGAATGTAGAGATTACAATTAAGGACGTACTTCTGCCTCTGCAGAGAGCTTGCGCATAAGGCTGTTTGCGCTGTGGTATGTATAACACAAGCCAAATCCAGCAAGCACCTCTATAACCTTACAGTGCGTACTYGTACCTAAAAGGTATAGATCAAGAGAAGACGCYAGAAAGTTTGACCTCATCTTAGTCCTTRAATRGCACACTATACTAGTAACCGCAAACATCTTCTRGTGGAGCGCACTGTRGACATTCCTRGCCCYGTAACTCCTGTAGCCTGCACAAGGATTGCTYATAACATAACAGAGAAGCGCGTGCCATTTGGGGGCAACACGCTGTATAGACTCAATGCCAGCGCTAAAGTCAATACTCTCTGCATCCACACGCTCATTAAACATCCCAAACAAAGGCTCTTTTTGCAACTAATCTAACTCGCCAGCACAGGCACGCATAATGTTTACGTCTGATATAACACCACAGGAGTAGAATAACTTAAATGTTTCTTCCAGAATCCGGCGCCGCAATTTCTGCCTGCTATAGCTCTTGTGACTGACGCGCACCTCCAGCTCATTATTGTCCCCAGCCCACGCCTCTAAGAATTCCTTAAACGTCCACTTTGTACGTCGCAGTGCATTAACTATAAGGTCTAATTTCACCTTAGAGGTGCGCGCCCGGCAAACGCGCGCACGGGAGCGCGCGTCCTAGGAAGGAGGGTGCAATATATTAGGCAGGACAGCGGTGTCGTCCCTCTTAGTGTTGTCCTCGTCAGCATCCAGTTTGTCCATGGTGGCGAGAAGTGCTTTATTAGGCAGTGCAACGTCCCCAAAGGGATCGCTTAACTCAGAGTCACCGCTACTATCTTCTAGCACGCTAAGGGGACTTGAGGAAAGGTCAATGTCATCAAAAAATAATGGCGGAGGGCTTGTGAAGGGGCTTGCTGGTGTGGTAGATAAGGCTTGTTTGGGGCCGCCAGGGAGGTGAAGGAGGGCGGGAGATAGAGACATCACAAATTGAACAGATAGTATTAAATAATCGCTATCGTTTAGTGCTAATTTTGCGTGGTTAAATGCTGTTTTAGTGTTGGAGATAGAGGGTGTAAGTGTGTATGTTTCCCCTTCAGTGTAGAATCAGAGTTGCTAACAAGCCACTACCAAATTACCTCAGACCCTCGTGGAGAATCTGGCTCCGGTCCCATCCCTGCGCTCTTATTGGCCTAGGAGTTTGCAGGAGTTTCTTGGGTTTATTCTAGACCTGTGATTGGCTGAGGAGTTTGGAGGAGTTCTTAGCGGCGCGCTAGCGGCGCTAAGAAGGGTGCTGCAGGGGTGGCAGACCGGAAGTCAGGATTCTCCGCGAGGGTCTGATTAATGAGATAAGAGGAACGAGCGAAATGTGGTTCGAAAGAACAAAATGTCACGTATGTCACGTGTTCTCTTATGTCACGTGTCTCACGTGTTCTATCATATGTCACGTGTCTCACATGACATACATATGTCCTATTCTAGCTAGTTCACCCTTCATGGGTATGTATAGTCGTCATGCGAGCAGTCAGCTCTTCACGGCTTTCTCACTCTTTACACACACTTTACCTTCAGACAGTTGACTTCCGCCTCTACTCGTGACACAAAAACGTATGGAGCGAGGCGGAGATTGCGAAGGATGAGATTACTGCTCCGTCCTCCAACTTTGAGATGGATTGGTTGAACAAGGCCTACTTCCTTGAATTGTCCTCGTGACCTGTTGCTAAATAGGAGAGAGTTAGTTTGGTCACATATTGGGCGTAATGGTACAGCTCTATTCGGGTTTAGTTGCTGGGTGCTTGCGTTTATGTTTGGAGATGCCTCGCAGACTGGGGTAAGCACTTTACCTGTCTGGAGCTAGCTCCAGAGCTGATAAGAGCTGGGCGCATGTGATCAACAGAGGCTGTATAGGCTGGTGGACAACATCTAATGAGTGCTTTTGAGGTAATTACTGCACGGGCGCATTGGCATCGGCATGTAAGATTTTCGCGAATCTCTTCAAAGTCTTATTTAACCATTAAGAGTCCCGAATTGTGACATAACTACCGCTAATTGGAATCTGGTGCAGGGATGTCGCTCGACCCGCATGGGCAAAAGTCTACAGGATTCCGGCTCAACTATCCTTCAATTGTGGCGTCCCGAAGCGAATTTCTTTCACTTCCTGTCAACAACCTCATCTTTAGAATTTCGCCCTCGTTATCTTCTAGCTGTGACGCAATGCAATATTTTGTGCTACTCATTTTCGTATGGGCTTGGCCCACTATCGGGAGAGAGATGTCTGAGCATAAAGTTCTTCTACACCAGCCGAAAGTCACGCTTCTTGGAGGGTCCACGCTCAGCGGAGTGGTTGACCACAGCTATTCTTCTGTCCGGCAGTTCTTGGGAGTCCCGTACGCCCAGCCTCCTATTGGAGAGCTGCGCTGGGAGGCACCGCGAGCGAATCATTGGCCTTCGTCAGTAGATGCAACTGCTTATGGAAGATCTTGCACGCAATTCCTAGGCACTGCAGCGAACGTGTTCACAAGAGACGTTCTTGAGTTCAACATTGGAAATATTAACACAACAGGAGAGGATTGCCTAACGCTGAGTGTCTGGACTCCTCAACATGCGGAAAACCTGCCAGTTATAATCTTCTTCTATGGCGGAGGCTGGTACACTGGCGGACAGGACACAACATATCAGATGCCTACACAGTGGGTGCAGCGGACAAAGGATTTAATTGTAGTTGTACCAAAGTATGTTGGCTCCAATGGTTTGAGTGAAAAATTCTAAAGCGGAGATAGCTTTCGCGGGAACATCTTTGGTTTCCCGAATGCACGAGGAGTGAAAGATCAAAATCTAGGTCTTCTAGATCAACGGCTTGCGTAAGAATGTGTTCTGTATAAATTTGAAAACCTATAGACTAAACAACATAACAGTGTCGAATGGGTTAGGGATAATATCAACGCCTTCGGCGGAGACCCTCGTAAAATCACCATCTGGGGTCAATCTTCCGGTGCGGAATCTGTCGATATGTACAACTATGCTTGGTACAAAGATCCGATAGTGAAAGGCTTGATCATGGATTCCGGCACGGCTTTCATTGAAGATGGTTCAGGTCCCAAGTACACAAACTTCTCATATGTGGCGAGTCAGGTGGGCTGCGGCAACACTAGCAGCGCACAAGAAGAACTCGCATGTATGAAGAAAGTTGATGCAGCCACACTTGAGGATTTTATAGCCGAAAACTACAACGAGGGATCGATACCAAGCCTTGCGTTTGGTCCTTCGGCAGATGAGAAGGTCGTATTTTCCAATTACACCGATAGAGTGCGACAGGGCAAGCTCACTAATGTGGTGAGTAAAACTCTGATTGATGGAACATAAGACAAGAAATTGGACTGAGCGAGCTATAAGCCGGCTATTATAGGTATCAACAAAGAAGATGGCAATGTGTTTGCGCCGTACAACGCCAGTGGGCCGGACCAGACTATTTCTAAGTTATGGTTCCTCCAGCTGTTCTTGTGCACCTCGTACAAAACTGCAAAGTAAGTTTATTGAACTTGTCTATAGTGCTTTAGTTCTATACCTGGTCCAAATGTTAGCGGCCCTAACTAGTGATGCAGACTACGAGCAGCCGCAGGTCTCCCAACTTATCGATATCTATATGCGGGCAACTTTAGCAACATATCGCCGAGGCCATGGATGGGTGCTTATCATCAATCTGAGCTGCCACTGCTGTTTGGAACTCATAGCAATCATCGGGAGCTGTCGACAAAGTACGAGATTGCTGTGAGCAAAGTAATGCAAGATGCGTGGCGATCGTTCGCAAACAATCCCCAAAACGGTCTAGCGGGACAGCACTGGCCCCAGTTCACTCCCCACCGCGACGTTGTGAGAATATTCGGTGGCAATGGAACAGTTGCATTGAATGGGGTTGATGACCTGAAGATATACGAGGACCAGTGTTGATCGCTCTTCGACAACGCTAGCTGTGGATGATCCCGGGCCTCGTACTAAGCAGCAAAGAATGCCCTGCGTTTCGTAAAAAAACCGCATCTCGGTCGAACCTAGCCAGCAGAAACTTGTTGTCATTATCAGTTAACAAAAGCCCTTGTGGAGTCAAGTAAGAGAGCCATGATATGCAGGCTTTGAGTTGCGGATAAGCGACAGTCGATTGTAGGCTGCTTCACAACATGATAGTGCAAGGCTGACAGTGTTCGACTTCGTCAAAACCTGCAGGGTAAGTTAGACCACTCGTTTGGAGCATCTCGCATACTCAGTTACATTGCAATGTCTGGTTGGTGAACATGGAAGATGCATAACCGTGTGATGCAGAAAAACTTGAGATACGTCTTTGGCTTGCCATCCACTTTTCTGGATATAATTTACTCGCTTATGGCGGGGCGCAGTGGCTATTTTCTAAGTAATACGCATAATATTTAGTAATTCAATTCGTTAGCTACTATGTAAGTACACATGTAAGTAGTTTAAGGCACGCAAGATCTTGGAGAGCAAGTCTAAATATGCATAGTTAGTGTCGATGCGTTAGTTGGAGAAAGTCGGGTAGGGTGTAAAATGAGAAACGCGAACCTACGTAAGGTATCACGGTATATCACGTGTATATCACGTGCACCACATGATCTTGGATATCACGTGTACTGTGCGCTTAGTCACATGTCCCGATTAGTCATGGCTGGATATATATACTCGTCGATTTCCATAGCTTCTAAATCAACTCAGTCCCTGATTTATCTCGTCCATATTACGTGACCGCGCACTCCGATATAAGGTTATAGAAGAATTGTAAGGTATCACTTGTTAGTTATCAAGTTAGTAAAAGTGCAACTAGGCAGTCTTCGCGGGCTCACATCGAAGCATCCCCACCTAAACGCCAGTATGCTTACTCAACTCTTTGACGGCCCGGTTCGCAGTTTTGATTTTGAGAAGTATCACAAAAGGCAATAGCGGCGATGTTGTCACGATGAGTGGAAGCAGTCAATCGTCTGATAGGTAAATGTGTGTATAAGGAGCGTGAAAACCGTGACGAGCTGACAGCTCGCATGATGACTATATATATCCTTGAAGAGGAGCTAGCTAGAATAGGACATATAGTAGAACACGTGCGACACGTGACAATTTGTGCTACAAAGGCGCTGCTTTGGATCTTCGCGAGGACACAAACGCTTTCATCCTCCAAGGTGTCATCAGGTCGGTCTAGATAGCGTATTTTCCCAAGGAATATGGCTACCCACTCATAGGTGCATAAAGTAAATCGAAGCAATTGTGGGCGTGGAGCAGAAGGGTATTGCGGTGCGTTGTTTGTTCGCATGAAGAAGCGCAGGCGTAAGCCCCTGCGCTCAATTCTGATCAACCCATGGATTAGTAGGTTCTTGTTGCACTAAATGTTGTTCATAATCACTGCGAAGTTTGCTTGGGAAGCTGAGGAAGTTGGGTAATATCTCTTCAGTGGCTGGTGGGCTGTCGATGCAGGGTTAACTATGAAATTCAGTCAACAATCTTTCACAATTTGTGAATTGCAAAAATAGCATTTAGAATATCGAAATATGCCAGGTATTATTTGAGCATATTGGCGCTGGTCAGGCGTTCTCTCGTCATTAGTTAAGATTAAGGCCTAAACTCTGTTTCTACACGTTGTTGGGAATTATAGGTTCGTCTTTACGTGTCATATTCTCCATTAAAACAGAGCTTCATTGTAGTGTTGTAGAGTCGCTGAGTGTATCGAAAGATGTTTCTTATTTCCCACTTTTATTGCACCCCAGTGCCAAAATAGTTCACCGATTTTGATACAATGTACCGAAGTGAGTGGCAACCTTGTAGCGCCACGCCAGGCACATTATTGACGATGACTTCTCACAGAATGTTCTTCGGAAATAGATCAGACACAGGGCAAAGAAATAGGATGCTAACAATAGCAGATAATACATAAATATTATCATTAGTCTCCCGAAAGACAGGTTGTAAGCAGAAGTGTCGAGGAAAGAGTGTCAAGATGTGTATTCGATGTGATATATGTACAGCTGATATATATATGACGGACTGATTAGTCAGTGGCATATCCACGTGACGGTATGGTGTCCTGAGCGTACATAGGTCCCTCCGTTATAAGTCCAGCGGCTCATCTAACACGCCCAAAATTTTGATAGCAGGAGTCACCGTTCCCACTAGAAGTGAATATAGTTATCAAACTTCCCCTTTGCAACTGTTCTCTTCCCATAATTCTCCTTATTAGCCCAATTATACTCCTCCACCGTAACATCCCCACCTTTCACCGCAGTAACCCAAGCCACATGCCCATAACCGCCCGCATTGCTTTGAGCCACGGCCCCAACCTTTGGCGTTTTATTGATACTAATTCCAGCCGCTATGGCCGCTGTATCCCAGGTGTTAGCATTGCCAAAATGCTTGCCCTTATAATGATTTTTGAAGTTTTTATCGAGGCGGTCGTTGATGCGCCAGGCTACGAAGGATGTGCATTGGCATTTGTAGAAGTTCCAGGGATCGACGCCGCCGCAAGAGTTCTTGTAAGGGTAATCATTTGAGCGAGAGTGGAGGTCGGAGCGTATACTTAGGGAGCGTCGAGGGAGTTGGAGATAACCTCAGTAAAAGCATTGTGGGGGAGGGCATATGATGAGATAACGGAGAGGGAAAGGAGGGCAATATTTGGTAGGAACTTCATGTTGGTAGGCGTCTCAATTGTGACTTTGAAATGGTATTTAGATGTTGGACTGTTAGTGGAATTGATGTTGATATTTATAATTCTTCGACAGGTTTTTCAGCTTTGTGTAAACATCGACATAGAGGCGATGAAGTGCTAGTCTCCCATGCAATCTCGTATTTTCGCGTATACATATATTGTAATCAGTCGCAACGCGCAACATAGCCATAGAAAGGTTCAAGAGTAGCATAATAAGTGAGATTACCTTAAAGATATCTAGATTATATAGTTTTACCCTACAGTATACCTACCCTCCAATCAAATTAATTAATTAATCCATGAATCTAACCTTGGATGGCGATCAAGCCGATCAATCTTATTCAGGTAGTCAAATTTGGTCAATCAATGATAATCGGGGTCTTTGTTTCATTGATTTGATTGTTAACACTGGGCACAGTAGCGGCACTATGACCTTGGAGTCTAGAAGCGTGGTCAAAATCAATGGAACGTTATGAGGAAGAGCATCAGCGATTACACCTATCAAGCTCAAAGGCCTTTAATCGTTTCAAAATATGCCTAAAGCTCCATAAATAGTCCTCGCTAAATAGTGTGGCAGACCAGAGGTCAGGTAACTAGTCGCCCAAAGTAAATTGACCTCCTGTCAAGATATCCGGTGAGGGTCGAACTTGTGTTACTTCGGGCAATATATTGCGACACTTTTTGACGGACTGTAATCTAAGAATGTGTAATTCTATATCATATACGAGTGCTTAGTGTCCGAAGGTTGCCTATACCGAGGTGCGGCTGAGCATTGAACGAGCATTGAGGTCCGAACAGCCAATCAAGTGCGGGATATCCCACCACTACTTGGATCGGTGTTTTGCGATCCTGTAAGCCTGCCAGATTCAGGGGAGTGAAGTGCTACCGCTCCGGAGCCTGGGAAAGTTTGGCTTGAGATGTTAGCCAACGGGAATTTCATCTCCGGGAAGTTCACTACGAGGATGCTCAATGTCCGTAGCGCATGCGGAAGGAGAGACTGAAGAGACTTAAATGTTTGCTGCCGTCAAAATGGCATGGAATCGTTGAACAGTGACAGAGCGGTGGTTAGCCAATTCCATCTACCTTCCAAACAGTGCGCAAGGGTAGCGACATTGACGGTGGAGACAAGTTCATTCTATGAGCATGAGGACTCCTGAATAGCCTGGAAGAGTGTATATACATGAGCAAGGAAAGAGGCTAGAAGGGTATGTCCAAGTTATTCGCGGTGATTTTCTAGTGATGCTATTATTCAGTCAATTTCTTAGATGCCCAGCTGTCTTTTCGATCCAAATAATGAAACTGCAGCGCGAGCATATATCCCAGGGCCGAATTTTTGATGTCGTCAAGAGAATATCAAATGTGCATATAAGGAGTGTGGAAGCCATCTCTTGCTAATAGTTCGCACGAGAACCATATATACCCATGCGAGGGGAACCAACAAGAGTAGGTAGTGGTGAAACACATAACAAATTTGCGGTTAAATAAGACATATGTATGGAGAACTTTTGTAAATCATAACTTACGTTTCGTAGTAGTGACGAAATTGCTACAACATGAATATATTGTATCTCGTAGTCAACATTCAATGCTTATTATCTACCGCAATTTCGAACTCTTGAGTCTCCTTTGATAATTTCAGAGCGCGTAAACTACAAGGATGAAGTGCTCACTAGATTTCGCCCTAAAGAAACTTCGACATCCATACATTCGGGCCGGAGTACACGTCCAACTCAAAATTTCGGTCAGCTTCAGTGTTGAGGAAGCCAATTCCTTTATCGCTGGCTTCATGGGAAATAACAGTGCTTCCACTCGAGGCACTTGGAATACACGTCTCTGATGCAGTCGTTTGAACGATATCAGATACTTCGTTCAATCCATTCTGCGATTGCAAGCTTCGTACGAGCTTCAACAGCTCCTGGATCGCCCCATTGTGCTCCACCGAAACAGAGGACGCTGCTTTGACTAGTCCGCTGTTGGAGATTTTAGCTTGATGCAGCACTTAAGGTTTGAACACATTATCTTACAATGTTCTCAGCTGCAAGGACATTAAAATAGCGGTTTTGCTATGCGCTAGTCTCGTCCTCAAGTCTCTTAAATTGTTCTTTTCCGACGAGACAAAGAAAGGATACTTTATCTTGTCAAATACACCCCCGTTCAAGTACCCTTCCACTACATCTAATCTCCGAATTAACTCCTTCATTACTTTCGTGCACGACCAAAGCGCAATTTCAATATCGGTGGTTTGCGACACTTCTCCTAACCACAAGATCGGCCTGGTTGGGCTCGCGCGCGCTTCTTCTTTTGAGAGCGCATCTAGGCGCTCGATGACCCATACTAGCGATGCGAGTTCATCGCGGATTTCAGTGAGCTCAGTGGGCGCATCTTTTGCATCGTTAGCGATTTGCTTCACCTTGATCCCGACTTTCGTGGCAAGTCCTATGACTGTGATGAGGGATGCTGAGAAAGAGAGAGGGTCCATTCTGGAACGAAATAGACTTAAATGGTGTAGGAAACAGAAGAGGGAAGGAGAAACTAGTATGCGGCTTTTTGATCTGACCATGGTTGCGGTCTGCCTCGCGCTTGTGGTGGCGCAGTCATCTGCGGCTGAGCACAAGTTGCTTTTGCGACCTCGTGGAGGGGTGCATACAAGTATGCCCACTTCACATCCGTTATATATTTCTAGTCCTTTTTTCAAGATATTATCTGAATTTCTTTCCTGCCGGTGCAAAATGACCACTCGTTGGACCCCGAGGCAACGCGTGGAAGGCGATGCCATTCATCTAGATGACTTTGAGCTTTCCTTCCATCGCACGCTTCGCGTACCAGATAACCATGATAGCTCAATACTTCCTCCTTCTCTCGGTAGATTTCCTCTGTATAATGCGGTAGAATATGCGAAGAAGTTGCCGAACGAGATGGCGAAAAAGGGAGGTGTCTTTCTACCTATGTACCGTAAGCGACTTCGCAGCTAATCCACCACCCTGCCAACACTCCAAAACACGAATTCTAATAGAAATATAGAACGAGAAGCAATGTGGATGAAATTTGTCTCCCAAAAGCCCTACGCCGTGCAGCTCTTTGTCGGCGGCGTAAACGCCATCTCCGGAAAGCCACTTGTCCCTTCCCCGAGCGACCCTTTTCCATCTCAGTCAAGTTCTTCAACTATAACGCAGGACTACATGGTAATTCCTAACCAAAATTGGATCGACGGGATTGCCACAGCTCCAGGCGTTGTGCGTCAGTTCGTCGCGATGCCGTCTGGAAGCGGGTACTCGGTTGAAGTGCAGGTTACAGGGAAGGAGGAGTTTGCTGGAATGTTATTTTCCGTGACGCCAAGACTTGATCCGAGTGTGAGTGGTGGATATCATGGAAGAGTGAGAAATATTAGGTTAAAGGTGTCAGCGTTGGGGGGGAGGACATTTATAATCCCGGTGTCTCTAGAGGATACAGTGGATGATGTGAAGTTCACCATTCAGGAGCGTGAGGGCATCCGGCCGGCGCAGTCTGAGCTCAGGCAGCTTGGAATTCTACTCGAAGGTATGTTCTCTTCTCCCGTCTTGCTTCCACAGACCGAAATTGATGAATATGTCGAATCAGGGTATCGCACACTGGAAAGTTACGCCATTGAACCGGTAAGGCATACTACTGATCTTAATTATCGTTGAAGTAGAGGTATTAATGAACAAAGGACACCCTCCTTCATCTTACTCTCAAGCTCCGCGGAGGTATGAAAATATTCATTAAAACACTCACCGGTAAAACAGTTGAAATCGAATGCGAGTCCTCTGACACCACCGATAATATCAAAAGTAAAATCCAGGATAAAGAAGGAATACCCCCAGACCAGCAACGCCTCATATTTCTCGGAAAACAGCTAGAAGGTACAACTCCAACCCACGCTGACCTCAACATAATGATGTAATGGCGCTGTACTAATATATCCTCCAAGATGGTAGAACTCTGAGTGATTATAACATCAACCACGAAGCAACCTTGCACCTTGTTCTGCGGCTCCGTGGTGGTGGCAACCCTATGGCTCCCCCCGAAGCCGAGGCCTCGTCCGAAAACCATGAAATGGGCATCGCAGCCGGCGGCCGCATCGACCAAGTTATTGAAGCTGATTCTAAATTTCATCAATGGGATAGTTCACAAACAAAATGGTTCAACGTCCAGATCTTAAACTCCTCTAAGTTCAAGGAGGTGACAGGATTGTCTGCTCCCGAGACCCCTGCGAATGCACAGACGTACGCTCAGCATGGATATCCATTTTACCAGCTCTGGGGGGAAGAGGACAAGAAGGCTGTTGCTGGGAACTTTGAAGGAGTAAAATCCATAGGCCAGATTGATGGGAACGTCGAGGCTCCATTAAAGCTCAAAAATATCATCAAAATTGGGTTCAAGAGATGGGACTCCAGAGTCAGCACGCCGGGTTCCGAGAAGAAGGGTGGACTGAGGGGACTATTCACAAGACGTGGTCGGAGCACATCTGGATCGCCAGCGCCAAGCCCTTCTTCAAATTCTCCAGTCATGACCCCAGATATGTCTATTATGTCCGATTCTGAGGTCTCCTTTTTCCAGGATAGTAAAGGCTTGCCGGAGTTCAAGGGTTTAGCAGAATTTGAGAGATATTTGGCCTAATGGATAGATAGAGGCCCAGGGGAGACATCAAGGAAGTTATCCTCACTGGAATTTGGACTCGTTTACGTGAGTATTGCTAAACAATGCTTAAAGGTGTCGCTGTTAGCGGCAGATGAAGCTCTACGTGACGAATTTGGCATTTAAACCTTCTCCCGCACGGCGCTTGTTTTAGTAGGTTGCGAATGTTATCTAATAGGCTTCACGATAAGCTTCACTCTTGTTTGTTGGATTATGACACCTGGATATCTGTTTATAGACATGTTATAGAATTGAAAGATATATAGTTCATTGGTAGGCATCTCGCCCTGCCGATAACGCTTTGGGGAGAGCGTAAAAAACAAAAGAGATTCATGGGAAATTGTCAAATATGAGGATTAGCGCTTTGCGTCTAGTAAAAAGGGGTTTATTTCCCTTAATGAATCATTAAACATTCCTTAACGGCACTATTTGTAGGAACGCTGTCTCCAGCACAGGTCTAGAAATGAAGCAAGCCACGACTAGTACACTGTAGAAGAAAGACACTGCTCAACTGATCAATCTAAATAATAAACAAGAAAGAAACGCGCAAGGCTCGTCTCCAGAAAACTCCAGCTTTCTCTAAAAGATCGGTCTTACCCATGTTCTAGTAGTCCCCATACTCTAGTAGTCCCTACGTTATAGTAGGCCCCACGTTCTAGTCGTCCCCATGTTCTAGTAGTTCCCACGTTCTAATTGCCCCCATGTTCTAGTAGTCCCTGTATTCAAGTACCCTGCAGGTCGAAAGTCGACTCACATCACTATTCATTGACAAGAACCGGTTCCGCCCGTCTCAAACCCCATCTCATCGATCTCTTGCTAAAATTTCTCAGATAACTCTTCACGCCACTAACAAATCCGGGGTTGGTCCAGGCCTGACTAGCATCCCACATCATCACACCTCCAAAACTCGCGTATTGCGAACTATACTGAATAACCGGCTGCAACTGATTCGGTGTCAAATAGCCCCTCCCAGCGCCAGTATTTGTTGGCACACCAAGCAGTACTCGCACTGCCGGATTTTTGCTTGAACGCGACCACGTGTCCCACTGATTGAAGTTGAAGTTCCACTGATCGGTTGCGCCAGGGACGTAGGAAGAGGCGCCGCAACCGTTGTTGTAGAACTGCACATTCACAAAGTCGAGGGGCACGTTGTCGATGATGTCTTTGCTATACCAGTCTGGGAACGGGCACTGGGGGGCGGCGCTGAGGTAGTAATTTTTGCCCCCGGCTTGATTCATGAGGGTGCGGAGACGATTGGCGAAGGTAGCCATGTTGGAGACATTGGATTCGAAGTCGAAATCGAAGCCGTCAAGAACCGCGGTTCCGAAAGGACGGAGAGCGGTGGAGCCGGACTGAACGGGTCCGAATGATGCCCAGATTTTATTGGCGCCGGCAGTTGCGAGATCCGCAGAGGCAAACCCCCCTTCCGTATAGGAGTCGCCCCCCAGGGAGAGCATGATTGTCTTTCCTTTGTCTTGGCAGGTTTTAATGTCGGCTCTGTGGTGTGTTAGCCTAGTGCTGGTTGAAACAAAGGACCAAGAAACATGAGAATCAGTGGCACTCAATTAGCAAATTTGATAGGTGAGTGGAATCAAGGAATAGTGCGCGGTTATGTCGATATTGAATTGTTTGAGAAGCGGATATACTGAAAGCCATCAAGATGAACGGGCTATGGAATATTTTGGACTAGCAAAAGAGATTCAGATAATACGTACTCAATTTCAGGACAAGAGAACGTCTCAGTGCCTGGAAAAACGGTGCACTTGTCGCCTTGATTGGCAAAATTCATGACCGGTTGGCCACCCATGCCATTGAAACGTAGGAGGAATGCCATGAGCACAACCTAAGAGGATGCCTAGTTAGATCCACGAATGAACTAAATGAGTAAGGCATAAGCATACATCAACATTGGGGTCTGTATTCAGTCAGCTGGGTACTGGGAAATTATACATATCTTTACAGTGTCCTTACCAGTACAATAAGTCGAAAGGCGTGTTTGAGTACTCTGCTGACCAGCCGAGTTTTGACCCCAATACAAAACAACATTGGATTTGCTGTTAGCACTAAAGCCGGCATAGACGGAAGCTTCAAGAGCTGCGAATAAAGAAAGGTATCTTAGAAACACCATGATGAAGGTATATATAATCGAAGAAGCAAAGCAAAGAAGACGACCAGCTGTAGAAAAGATGCTTGCGAAATGGCATGAAACGAGGTTATCGGTTCCTTAACGCATGCTCTTATACGTGCGACTAAGCCAAGTCGTGAGAACAATGCATATATAGAATGTGATGCGAAAGAGGAACCTACACGCTCTTACCGCTGAGTTGGTCACACCGTTTGTTAGAGAGTGAGGACTGCGAGGCCAGGTGATTGCCACGGGTGGGTGGAGATGTAACTGCATTGGGCATTGCTTGCCGAAAATCCATCTACGATGCAGCGTGAAGATGTAAATGTAACTGAGCAAAGCAACTGTACAGCGCACACTCGGTATGAAACATCGTCTACGGTTGGTGAAGATCGATGTTGTAGTCGAGGTTCTGGAAATGTTGGGGGTGCAGTTAGAATTGGGATAAACGGCGGCTAAAAACATACAGGGGTTGTACTATCAGATAGGGTTGGAAAATCGAATTCTCCATTCAGAGATCTGAGCGGTAACGGTAGGGAAGGTATGCTCTAACAGGTCAGGTAAAATCAGTTACAGATCGATAGAGTCGACAATGGTGAGAGCGAACAAGTATTACGCATTTTGATCCTTTCTTGAGAAGCAACACTTCGTCTGAATTCTAGAACATCACGCTCAACATGACTCCTCCGATGGTTAGAAATCGCATAGTTCCTGTTGGCTACTAAGGTGATCTTTTCAGTCGAAATGTAGTGGACCGGGGTTCAGTCCTAGAGATAGCCCACATTCTCACATGACCTTATCAAGGCCAGATGGCATAGTACATCGACCTTTATCACGAGTGGACGTCTCGCCCGAAAGCAACAGGAATAGTGGATAGTGTCTTCGCTATTGGTCCAAGTAAGCAGGGGTGATAATATAAAGCCAACGCTTGGACGATACCTTCCTCTTACGGAAATACCATGTGCAACATCATCCCGTGGGTTCCTGCATCAAATCTGGCGTCGGACTCAACTTGTCATTACGATAAAGATAAGGATCGAATAGCTGCAGTGCATGTAGAGGGCATTAGTGGAACGTGGAGAGGAAGCTAGGGGATAAGGATGGAACAGAGGTGTAGCTGGACTAGCCTGCTGATCGAATCTCCGTGATTTGCAGAAGCGCTCACCAGGGATTATTAGAATCCATAAATTGATCATTACGGGATGAGGACTCAATCTTCGTGGTCATAATATCGTACTAGGACAAAAGTCTCTCCGTGTAGATTCTTGGCAACCCACCAACGCTACAATCTGTCAGGTGTTTACAGTCAGTTGACAAAAGCCTGTTCCAGTAAAGCTTGGCAACCCACCAACAACACGCGACCTGTCTCATCGCCTCTACTTCAACACTACTCGTGGCACCCATTATTAAGCATCGCTTAGTAGCACGTGTAGTGGTCCCGGGCTTAATAATAAAACTGGGCTCAACGATTAAAATGTGAACTAATTCGCTATTTTGCAGCGAGCACCCGCAAAATTATGAATTTAGTTAATTTGCATTCGCTTGGTATGACAGAGCAATGAGTCCTTCATATTTCTAGGCGGGAGTCTGAGTAATATAGGCGCAAGCAGAAAATTGAGCTGTACATACTTCACACAGAATGCACATCTTGATACTCTTTTCTGGACTCTCCTGCTTGCATTTTCTTAATACTTTTGAATTTAATTGCGAATTAGGTTTAACTAAGCATCTAGCTTAGTAGTGTTGCTTAACTTTTTAACTCTTATTAATGTAAAGGGCTGGGCCCTGGTTAGAGGATCCTTCAGCGAGCTGAAGGGTCCTTTGTACGAGGCCTTGGCAGGACCTTCTAAGCTCCGCTGGCCTCTGCGTCTTCTTCTTCTTCTTCATGTTTCCTCCTGTTGTTACATTAGGATACAATGCTTATCATTTGAGCCTCTTCTATCCCATTACAGTTAAATTACACCGTAATAACCTCTAGATACTCGCATAGAGCTCTCTAGCAATTTTATTTTCAAAGTGAATCGTGTTGTAAGCTCTAGGGCACGCTTAATGTCAACCTACAAATCCAGGTCAATTATGTGTTTTACAATAAGTGATTGCTCAAGCTTAGTGAGCTTCTTTGAATTAGACTCACAGTCGCGTTGTGCAGTTGTGTTAGCGTGTCGGCTTCTCAGCGTCGTTTGGGAAATATCTTAGACTGCGGCAGCGCGTCGCACGCGTTTAATTGAATTTGACCAATAGCTTGGTCAGCTACAGACATACTGCCTTCGTTGTGTATTGATTCCAGGGTGGTTGGTTGAGTTATCGTTGTTGGAAGTTCACGCATCGCATTTTGTTAGTGAGGTGGGCCGCTCGCTTATCGAATACGTTAACCTAGGTTCCTTTTTATCAATTGCGGGTTTCGTTCTTGTGTTACCTTATAATGTGATTGTATGGTTGTAGTTTAATGCATCAACACGGCTTTAACTGTGAAGAAACAAAGTTGCTAAGAGGACGCCAGTACAAGTCCCGCAGCGCTCCTTCCCGTTTCATCACATGAAGAAGGATCTAACTATTATATCAAGTTACATCTGACGAAACAGCCTTCTCTAATAACTGGCAGGAGACAGAAATAGAGAGCGCAATTAAGATGCTCCTCTACCAACAGAAATCTTCCACGCTCACACTGATTTTTGCATTAGACACGGATCAAATAGATAATCCAGCGGGAACTAATGAGGCAAGTGGTATCAGTGAATTGCAGAGACTGCACTTAACGACAATTCTAAAGTAAAATTCATGAATCTAGATATTCCGCCTCTTGGTAGAGAAGCTATCACAATATGGCGAACACGGGAGGGCAACTGTAATCAATCCCAAAGAAGCGGAAACTCAGTCAACCTGAAGGCATCAACTATTGTTCTGACGATTTTGGTAGAGGTGGCAAAGGCAATGACTGGTGTCCTTAGCCCTAGATGCACCGAAAGCCACCTGCTCCTCGCACAATCTCGCCCCGCCACTCTCAGGTGCGGTACGATCGGATGAATGTAGGAAACGAGCGGCTAGAACTTGCCCCTGCAAGCCATGAGCCATTCTGTTCGGGAGTCCATCGGCGCTACCGTAGTGGACAATGACAACAGAGACAGCAACGAGTAGATAACAACATTGTAGCATTAGCCAATATTGAACCCAGCCGCTTGCGTACTTGAAAGGGCATTATATAGTCGTGAAAGCACGCCCAATGCTACATGTGGGTACACGAGGGGTTTTTAAGGAATAGTGTCAAGTCGGCGACTCTTATGATTACAGTTTGAAGGAATACCTCAATGACGCTAGCGGCCTTCTAGTGTCAAGTTAGAACGCATCTGGAGCGAATACAGCTCTTGTCGAAATCCTTTTATTACGTCTCTGTAAACTATGCCCCAATAGCTTCAAAAGACTCTTCTACTAGCACTTTCTTTCCAAATACTTCAACGCTGAAGACCTCTTCAAACACCAAAACATAGACAACGGTACGTGCTAGACACTACCGAATGTTGAAATGCCGCTCATCCGACTAGATAGATAACCATCAGTTCTTTAATGCTTCTGAGTGGTAAGATTCAGTTACTAGTACTCAATTATCTCCCATGTTTACGTTGTGTATAAATCGTCCGTCCACCCGAACATTTTCTGCCTGGACCAACTTCGGCAAAATGTAAATTAGCATCTGGTTACTGTGGTTAACCATGGTTAACCATGGTTATCTAGGGTAGTGAGATTTGGTGGTTAGTGAGATTACGAGAGCCTCATTTGGCGGGTCGCGATTACCGTGATTAGCTATGATTACCAGGAGCAATCTATACTAGTATCTGGTTACCCTGATTACTTAGGTTAACTTTACTTGTTATTATAGTTCCAGGACTTCGTTTCACAAATATATATATATTGTTCTATACACATGTTCCTTTTTGTTGGTATGGCGTTGTGGTGTAGTGCAACGTCTTGACACCTTAGTCCCTGCCAGGCTCATGCTACAAGCCTTCCACGCCAATATGCCACCTAATGCCCTCAATGTTGTCTAAATACTCCTAACGGTCTCAACGTCTGCCATAACCGCCGTACAACCATTATACCTGCTGTTCAACGCTCCTATCTGTCGCTGCCCAAGTCGCCTAGAATTAACGTCCTGCCAATTCCTATCCGCTCAGGTTTATTGTGTGATGCCTCATGCTGTGTACATTAGCTGTGTTATAGTCTTGCTTACAGTACAATAGGTCTCCTTAACTTACGTGCTCTACAATTGCTGTGTCTAGAACCTAAGTATGCTCCTGTTGCGCGCCTGCCTGTTAGTGTTGCTACAAGAGGCTATTAGTAGTCTGTGATTAGGGCTTAATTGGCTATTGAAGGCTAGAGATACAATCTCAGGTACAATATTACAAGACGTTGCGGAATGAGCTCAACCAGAGGTCCTACGTGTTCAATAAGTACTCAGTATGGTTTGTGCGTTAGGGGTCTGTTTCGTGCGTCAGGTGTCTGATTCGTGTACATTCCAGGTTAGGTTAGTTAGTTGCCGAGCTTGTTGTTCGGAGGGTACAGTACATGGTTTGTACGATTTGTATGGTTTGCATGGTTTGTCTGGTAACCAGTGGTTAACTATGGTTAGTACATGGTTTGGAAAATTTAACCGAATTCCCGATGAAGTATGGGTATATGTCTGAGTGGAAGACACACTTCAGATAAATGGCGCGGGCATTTCAATAATTCTCTCTCCAAATCAGCCGAGGTGGCCATACTTCATGAGCTCGGCAGTCTCCAGCGTCAACTGCACGTGATTCTCAAACGATCCGCCATACTCGTCCGTCCAGTAGATACTGACGCCAGAAAGACATCCGTGCAAACAATAAACCCGCGCATCGCGGATCATAATATCATCGAATCAAGCATTAATCACCTACTGCCTCTACAAACGCAGCCTTGAAATCCTAATGTCCCTCTTCGTCATCGCCATTGACTTGAGGAAGGTATCACTACATGGTACAGCACTTGGCACAAGCAATTTATCCGAATATCAATCTACTTACTCGTATACTCGTTAGCTATCACCTCTTCACTACTTGAGAAAATATTGAGATTTACATCCTTCATCGACATGGCCGGAAAAATCCACAGCGCAACCTTGCTCGCCTTTCGTCCTGTATGGCCAAGCTAGATCATCATCCTTTGGTCTAGGAGTGTGGAAACTCAGCCACCTTTCTGAGTTGCCCAGCCTATGAATCTTTTTAAAATCCACTGTCCTCGGGCGTGATGCGACCTCAGGTATGACAGAGGTAGCTTCCACAGTTGTGATAGCCACCTGCGTTGGATTATTCTATCTATGTGCGTGAAGTGTCAGATGGTAGAGTGACCATTTTGGGCCCATTACTGACACTTGGGAGAGAGCCATCACCATCCGCTGCTCCATGTCTCACATATCGTTTACTAGTTTACGATATGGCGCACGATGGTCAGACGCAGGAAAAAAAACGGACTAAGAGTACGAAGATAGGGCCCTTGCAGGATAAGAGTTGGAGATGTTGATAAATAGAGGTAGTCAATTTGTTGTTTATTACCCCCTCACCACAATTCCCGAATAAAATTTCTCTAACATTATAGCCTACATGCTTGATCATGTCACGATCTTGAAAACAAAATAACGTCGCAAATAGTAGATTGTTTTGAATAAAATTCTCCCGTAGTTGACTTTTACGTACGATAACTAAGATAAATTACTCCTAGGTCTAAGAACTTCAGGTCCAAGCATCTTCCAGCACCTTCAATGGAACATGGAAAAAGCGATATCCCTGCTCAGTAACTGCAGGCAACTGTCCCGCACGGATATTGAACTGCAGCGCCTGGTGTAAGAGCCTTGGTTCTCCCAATGTCGCATCACGCTGCGTCCTCCACTGCACGAACTCTTCCATTCTCACTCCGTTATGCACATGTTTATTCTTTTCGCACTGCTCTGAGACAGTGGCGAAGGCGCGAGGATCCGTACGGCCCTCGTCTTGATTGGGTGGGTAGTCGTGCCCGGAGTAGAGGCGAAACTCTGCTGGTAGCGAGAGCAACTTGCGCATGGACTTGAACAGCGCGGTTGCGTTGCCGCCGGGGAAATCGCACCTGGCAGAACCGACGTCGGGCAGAAATATGGAGTCGCCGGTGAAGACGTTGGAACCAATGACGTACCCAACATGGTCGGGCGTATGGCCTGGAAGATGGAGCACTTCGATCTCAAGGCTGCCAAGTGACAAACGCTCGCCGTCATCGAGTAATTTGTCGAAGGCACCAACGTACTCAGCTTCTTTAATGTCGTACTTTCTTGCGAACGTATGCTGGACTTGTTCGATGCGTTTGCCGATACAGATCTTGGGTTTGAGGGCCCCAATGCGGAGAAGGGTTCGCTGGATGTATTTGGAGGCGGTGAGGTGATCGGCGTGGGCGTGGGTTTCGAGGATGAAAATGATCTTGTAGTTGTGGGCCTTCACAAGGTTGAGAAGATTATCGGCCGAAGATGTTGTGATTGTACTGGTCGAAATGGCAAAGTCGAGAACACTGTCGATTATTACAGCATTCTTGGTCGCAGGATCCGCGACGATGTACTGCCACGTACCGGTGTTGGGTTCGAAGATAGTGTGGATTTCTGGTTGGCAAGATGCTAACATGATGATGAGTTTTTTCTGAAAACTGGACTGGCAATATCGACGCTATGTGTGGGGGTGCAGCGGATATGTGAGCACGATGCAGAGACTGCATCCGAGATTTCGAACCCATCTTATCCTATCCAACTCTTAGCTATAACCCTCACGGAGAATGAAATGATTATAAAATCATGCTTTGTAATAACTAGGGAGACGGCGAGGGATAGATCATGGAGGCGATGTGCGTGTATCAGGTGACCGTCGGGGAAGTTCTAGTTCGCTCGGCGACCACAATTCTAAAAACAAACTGGCACGGACATCGAGTGACCGATCCAGTGATGCGCATCTCCCATGTTCAATTTCCGTCAGTCGCCTAGCAGGCATGTCATGGCAGGCGATGATGCACGGTATATATTCGTTGCCATGTTTGAAATATGGTGGTCTGCTCAAATATTTCAATCACACTTGAATTCATCCAAAACTTCTACTTTCAAAGTGGCAATTCAAATCTTCTACCAAATTCAACTCACTTTTACCCTGCGAAATATTAGGTATACTCAACACTCTCCTGTTGGTACAGCGGTCCTTTACATCACCCTCTCCCAATGACAGCAATGGGTCTCGTAAAAACAACCGTGTCGGGCGCGGCCTTTGGGGCTGCTCTTACGGCATCTGGGGTGTGGAACCCGTCCTTCATCGTCGACCAAATGCGATTAGACGACTTCCACTTGCTAAAGGTCTTCATGACAGCGGGCGGTGTAAGCGCGTACGTTTCTCTCCATACACGAAAGTGGTTGAACACTCCCTGATCATTGGCATTTTCCAGACTCGCTATTCACCTCCTCTGGCGCTCTGGCTACGTACCTAAGAAGCCTCGTAATCCGTCCTTGCTCTTCACTGGGATTCCATACGATGGAAACATCATTGGAGGAACGATGCTCGGTGTTGGCATGACGCTCACAGGAGCCTGCCCCGGCACGGTCCTCGTTCAGGTTGCCACACAAACATATCCTGGAATATATTCCTTCGCCGGGGGAATCATTGGAGGTACCCTCTACTTTCCTCTACAGCGATATTTGAAGCGTAGTGGAAGCTGCGTAGAGTCCAAGGACGAGAGCCTCTGGCTCTACACGAAGTACCACATCAACCCGGATCTAGCGGTTGCGGCGTGGGTAGCAATGTACGCCTCCATAGTCAGCATGGCGACAGTACTTGCTCCTCCTACCGAGAAAAACTCTTTCCTTCCTCCAATCATCGGCGGATTTTTCGTCGGGGCAGCTCAACTAGCATCCCTGATTCTACGTGGAGCACCTGTCGGCATATCGACGGCATACGAGGATGTTGGAGCCAAGGTTTGCGGGCTATTCCAACGGCGGAACAAGGAAGGGAAGTGTGTCAAGACTTTCACCCCAGCGGTGGCTTTCGCGGCTGGTGTAATGTTGGGGGCCGCTGCCCTGGTCAGAGTGGTGCCGAAGCTCGCTTTGGTAGGAACGGCGACGGGCCTGGGGATATCCCCCGCAAGAGCTGTTCTTGGAGGCGTGGTGATGGTCTTTGGGGCAAGGCTGGCGGGTGGATGTACTTCAGGACATGGCATTAGTGGGATGAGCATGCTTGCGACTTCAAGTGTTGTAACGGTAGCGAGCATTTTCGCCGGTGGAATCGGTCTTGCTCGACTGCTGTGGTGACGGCTGATTTCTATCTTTCAGGGCTCGTAGTTTTAGGCAGTTCCAACATTTCAGTCTGAATAATAATACCTAATCAGGGCGGCTCCATGTTTCTGCAGAGGCGCTCTGTGTCAACGATGTTGACGAGCGAGATGTTTGCTCAGCGCTCGATCAATCATGTGCTTAAAGGTGTTGATGACGTAGTTCTTCACCCTTGTCTGCAGGCGAACCTGCGCCTTTAAACAGGAATTCTTCATTCACTGGTCACCCGAGTTATTTCTTCGAGCATTCAAATTTCATATTTTCCAGAGACTAATAAACTTTATCCGCTTGTGGTCCTTGTATTTGTCAAGCTCCATGGTCTAGTTTGGTGATCGCCTGAGCACAACGCGGAATCCTTGCCTCTCGCCTACCACCCATCCCATCCTCGGCGATCACCTCAGGACTCCTTGCAGGGGACTTGGCGATCAAGAAAGGGCTTTATTTCGGCGAGGTCGTACTTCCGAAGGCCTGGGATATCTCCGAGGGCCCACCCGTCGACTGCGGGGCACGTTTTGACGGCTTGTCGCCGACTTGGACGAATACCAGATCGTATCGGCTAACTGGTTTGTCAAGAATCGAGGGCGCGAGGTGATATGCGGTTCTTCCCGTTCGCAGCCTTCTCGCTCGCCGATTGCTTGTCCGAGATGACATCGCAATCAGGTGATCGCGCCGGCCATCATGTGACCTCTCACCTCCAGCTTTCGCTACTTCAGCAACCCGGACGAGGCGTTGCCCTTGCTGACAAATGCCCAGTGCTATAGACATATCTAGGTATCCTTCTCTTTGCGAGCCGGGTCTTCCGACCCCGAGTGCCCATGTTCAACCAACGTCGGCGAGGTGGGGACCATCGAGTTAGCCCCCGGCTCGCCAGCACGAACATACAACACTACATCATGAGTCGCCCACTTGTATTGTTATCTCGAGAAAAGCATACGCTCTGGGTATCCAACTGTTGCCACGACAATGAGCGCCAATAAACTTACAACCATTGTAGCAAACAAAGTCTTCCACGCCAATTCCCAGCAACGACCCCAAGCCGAGCAAAAGGCTCTTGAAAATCTCGCCAAAGATGCTGTTGTCACTCCTTACATTGAGGAAGAACCTACGGTAGGGGAGTGGATATGGAGCTTGAAACCCACAGGACGGGGCAGCGTCCAGTATTTTCGCAGCCTTTTTCCGTTCACGTCATGGATCACCCGTTACAACGTGCATTGGATGCTAGGTGATGCTATTGCCGGTGAGTCTGGCTTTCCTAAGTTCTTTGTCCATATTCTGTGTGGCCTGCTGAAGTCTGACTATTCACAGGGCTGACTGTTGGATTTGTCGTTGTTCCACAGGCAATGGCTTACGCCCTCCTTGCTAATCTGAGTCCAGAGTATGGATTATATACTTCCTTCGTGGGCGCAGCTTTGTATTGGCTCTTCGGAACGTCGAAGGACATTGTCATAGGGGCAAGTCACCCCCTTTCAACTACCGACAGCTTTCTGATGCTTAACTAGACAACGGCAGTTGGTTCTCTCCTGGTTGGTGGTGTCATCAATACAGTCGACGCCAAAAGGCCAGGCATCTACACCCGCGAAGAAATTGCAAAAGGTCTCTCGTTACTGTCAGGTCTCGTTCTCATCTTCCTTGGACTCTTCCGCCTAGGATGGCTCATCGAATTAATCCCATACGTTCCCATCTCCGCTTTCGTAACATCAGCTAGTTTCACCATCATCGGCACACAGCTCCCAGTCGTGCTAGGTATCAAGGGAATCAAAACCAGGGAAGCACCGTACAAGGTCTACATCAGTGTCCTGAAAGGACTGGGGCGGACGCAGCTCGATGCCGTAATCGGATTGACTTCGATTGTTCTTCTTTACATTTTGAGGGACGTTTTTGCAAAATTAGAAGTCAGGCAGCCCGGAAGAAGGAGATTTTGGGCTACTCTGAGCTCACTAAGATTAACATTTACCATTCTCCTGTACACCTTTATTAGTTGGCTCATTCATCGGGGACTACCGCACGGAGAGCATAGGTTCCGACTCGTTGGACATATCGAATCGGGTATGTATCTCTCGCGAGTAGAACAGTACCGTAGATCATTTCCATCATTCGCTAACATCTGGCTGGTAGGATTCGAGCATGCTGGCGTCCCCAAAATTACCAGTGAGCTCTTTAGCCTCGTCGTCCCGTCTATCCCCGCAATCGTCATCATCCTTATCATCGAGCACATCGCCATTGCAAAGTCCTTCGGCCGGCAGTTCGGCTACACGGTAAATTCGTCTCAAGAAATCCTCGCTCAAGGCGCATCCAACGCATTGGGAACATTTGTGGGAGGTTACGCCTGCACTGGCTCTTTTGGTGCATCTGCTGTCCTCACAAAGGCCGGTGTTCGGACCCCACTCGCAGGTCTCTTCAGTGCTATGATCTTACTTCTCGCATTGTACGCGCTGACTGCAGTATTCTACTATATCCCTATGGCAGCCCTAGCGGGCTTGATCATTCACGCTGTTGCAAATTTGATGACGCCACCAAGTGCTCTGTACAAGTATTGGAGATTAGCTCCGTTAGAGTTATTGATATGGGTAATTGGTGTTACGGTAGCACTGTTTGTGAGTCTTGAGATGTCGATATACACAACGGTTGCACTTTCCTTCGCTTTATTGTTGATACGAATGGCAAGGTCTCAGGGGGGCTTTATGGGGCAGGTAAAGGTCCGTCGTGTCGTACACGCCACGACTAAAGATGAGACAAGCTCCCGAGCTTCTAACGCTGAATTTCGCGAGGAAGAGACAGAGCGAGAAAGGGAGGTATACATGCCGTTGGAGAAGAAAGCGATTTCGAACCCTAGGATCGACGTAGTGGCTCCGTATCCTGGTATCTTCATTTACCGGTTCAATGAAGCTTTCAACTACGTCAACAAAGCTCAACATATGGACTATCTGTTATCATACGTTATGACACATACGAGGCGGACTCGCTCGGATGATGGTGTACAGGTCAAGGCAAGTTGCATCACACCCCTCCTCTTCTCTTGACATGCTCATATTGCCCTCAGGATCGACTCTGGTCCGACCCACTCCCTACACCTCACTCTCCGAATTCCACGATAGCCCCGCTTCCAATTCTCCGTGCCATAATTCTCGACTGTTCTACTATAAACAATCTTGACATTACCAGTATCCAGGGCCTAATCGATGTACGCAACACATTAGACAAGTATGCTGCGCCCATGACTGTAGAATGGCATTTTGCAGGACTCCAAAATCGGTGGACACGACGATCACTCGCGGTCGCCGGTTTCGGCTATCCCGTTGGAACGGCCTCCGATTTGGCTGGGAACTGGTGTCCGGCGTACTCCGTGGCGAGTTCTTTGGCCGGGGCAACGGAGGAAGATAGGAGGGCTGCGGGAGTGAGGGGAAGGGAGGTAGAGAGAAGAGATGAGGAGAAGGAGAGGGAGAGCCAAGGGAGTGTTGGTGAGACAGAGGGAATAAATGAGAGGAAAACAGGGTTGCAACCGGTGAATGGAGTTGACAGACCTTTCTTTCATATTGATCTTGTGGATGCAGTAGACACAGCAGTGAGGGATGCGATTAAGAGGGATGAGTTGGTAGGTCCAGATCGGTGTGTAAATGGAGCCCCCACCTGATTTTAGGAACACCATGGGTAGGTAATGTCGTCTCCTCTTTTTTCTTGCATCTCTCATGTTTCTTTCTCGCTTAGTTCGTACATATTGACTTAATCCGTCTTACCCCTTATTTTTCTATGCCTGACATTCAGTGCAATCTATTCAGCTGGCCATTGGACTGCGGAGAAATGCAACCGAGTCTGGGCAAGTTCAAGCAGCCCGGTGGCGATCTTCGCGCCTTGGCGCTCGGCTCAATCTATTGTATTCAAAAATCGGGGTAATGCTTGGCGACATCGCTTAATTCTTCGCGACCCGCGTTTTGCCCGCCAAAACCTCGACTTTTGTGAATATCGCTATGTCGCGTCAGTAAACACCCATAACGCGTTAATATTGCTCCTAGAAAGTGAGGCTGTATATTCCTATACAAATTGCTTATACTGACGAATTTTTGTAGTTGCAGAGACCTCCGCGGGCCATGTTTCAAGCCCACGGGCTTAATCAACTCGCAAAACCTCTACGGCCACGACTGCCTCCTCTCACCAGCACGCGCGGTTTAGCTAATCCTGTTCGACTCCGTGTTTATCGCTTCCTCTTGCTAGGCTGGCATGCTCAAACAATCGCCAATTACAAAGGTTGTTCGCTCCATGCGGTATACAATGTGGAGAGAAGCTTGCGGGACAAGGGCACAGTGCAGCAGCTGCCAACGCGTATTCTTAGGAGGCCTTCTAAAATCAGCGTTGAGGATAGAGAGGCCTTGTTTAAACACCTTCTCCAGAGCAGCTAGCTCTATTAGGATGAGATTTGATACTAGCTGTTTATAGAGTAAGGTGTAAACTGTTTACAGCCTACAATTAGCAGGTATCTTACTGCACAAGGATAGAGCAAACATACAATACAGCCATTCTCTATTAACTGTAATAATAACCTCTATAAGTCCTATTGCAACAGCCTCTAGCACTTTGCAGCAGACAATTTAGTGTTTCTTAACAACTTAGTAGTTAATTAAGCTCTATATCTTTCTCCCCTTGCTGTTGCTAAAGTTAACAAGCAAAGTATAGCACTACACTAACTTGCTCTAGTTAAGTTTATAGCTGTAAGCTGGAGGGCGGAGGAAGAGGTGTCAAGATGTGTATTGTATGTGATGTATGTACAGCTGATATATATATGTGACGGACTGATTAGTCAGTGGCATATCCACGTGACATTATGGTGTCCTCGGCTTACACACCCCCCTCAGTTTTGAACTTTAAAGCTGGAGCGATCGAAGGCCATCCTCTACCTTTCTCAGGCAGAGCTGCAAATTTGTGGGTCTGTCCTGCTGTAGTACAGGCTTGTCAACCACTGCTGGTGCAGTTCCAGATGGGGCGATCATATTTGTGCTTCGTGTGTTCTGTATGGAGGTTGGAGGTTTGAAATAGCTGTTTACAAGAATTGACAGCAATGTACAGTAAATAAATACAAAATAAAGAGATACACAAAATAATTACGATGGGAAATCCTTGAAGTGAAGAAGTGACACCTAGTGTTCATGCCTTTGTCTTAGCAACAGCTTTGTAAGACCGTCAGCTAGTTGACTATTTGTCTAGATATATGCAAGATTGATTTGATTGTTTTGAACCTCTTGACAAAGCCAGTGATAATGGATATTAACATGCTGTAGTTTGGTCTTGAGACGCGGAGAAGCTTCTTTTAGCAATTAAATTGTCTGTTGATTGTCGCAGTATAGCAGTTGCTCATTGTCAAGCTCAAATCTGATGGATTTGAATAGTCTCCACCACTATATCAATTTAGTGCTGGCTGAAGATGCAGCGATTAGTTTAGATTTGGTGGTTGATTTGGTGACACAGCGCTGCAACGTCGCTTTCTAGTTAATAGGACTGCCAAATAGGAAGAAGATATAACCCTGTGAGCTTTTGCGCGTGGCTTTGTCATTAGCATATAACGCGTCTAATGCTCTAAAGAAGTTGGGTTCTTTACAGTTAGCAATATAGGCTAAGTTAGTTGATACTAATGCATTATAGCACAGTGACTAATCATGTGTCTGACCAAGGTATGTGATCACGTGATATGCGGCGTTGATATGTTGCTACAACAGGTTAATTAAGAATTTGGCAAGCTTGGAATATGCTTCATCGGCAAAATGTAAATTAGAATCTGGTTGCTGTGGTTAACCGTGGTTAACCATGGTTAGCCAGGTTAGTGAGATTTCGTGGTTAGTGAGATTACGAGAGCCTCATTTGGCCAGTCGCGGTTACCGTGGTTAGCTGTGGTTACCACGAGCAATCTATACAGGTATCTGGTTACCCTAATTACCTAGGTTGAATTTATTTGTTATTATAGTATTTATCACTTTAATGGTAAAATTCTCTGCATTAGGGAAAGGGTTGTATTAAGTTTTAGGAATTTGTGTTAAAAACGTGCATATTGTTCTACAGAGATTAAAGATTTGTTATGGCGCTGTGGTAACACTCTAATCTACGCTCATGCCCTAAGCCAATGTGCCAATCCTAGCCGCCCTAACGCTCCTAATGCTGTTGATGTTTCCCAACTCCTAACACCCTACGTTACTATTATGCCTGCTGTTCAACGCTGTTATTCTGTAATTGCTGTCCCTAGCCTGTATGCTTGCTGTAGACACCTTATTAGCTGTGTTCTAAACAATTTCTGCAACAGATTTCTGTAACTTACGTGCTCTATAATTGCCACTTTTACCTAAGTGTCTGCTTCTGTTGCGCGCCCCTAGGTGAGATAAACATGTCCTTAGTGGTTACAAACTATAGGATTAGTGCTCAATTGGTAATTAATGGCTACCTAGAGATGTGGTCTTAGGTGCGATATTACAAGACATTGCGAAAGAGCTTAACCTAAGGTCTAATGTGTTTAATAAGTACTTAGCATAGTTTGTGCGTTAGGGGTTTGTTTTGTAGTGTTAGGGGTCTAATTTGTGCGCGTTAAGGGTTTAATTTGTTTGTTAAGGATCTAATTTGTGCGTTAGGGGGTCTAATTTGTGCATTAGGGGTCTTAACTTGCATGTCTAAAGCAGCAATGCACTAATAGTAGGATGGTATTTACATAGACAATAAGGTTTGGCAGCAGTGTATCCAGCTGCCAAGCGAATGAAAGAAAGAAAGATAGAAGAACGTGTTGATGATGATATGATGATGATAAATAATAATGCCTATATCAAATAAAGCAAGCAGCTGACAGAGAAATTCCCTGCACTATTAACAGCTTGTTGTTTGGAGGAAACAGTTCCTTGTGAAGCTTGTTGTACTGTGTAGTAGCAATGCAGTACTGTCATCTCCTCCAAGGTCGTACTCAGTTTGTACGATTTGTATGGCTATGTTTTGTAACTACGTGGTTTGTATGGTTTGAATGGTTAGTGTGGTTTGTATATGGTTTCTACGATTTGTATGGTTTGTACATGGTTTGTATGGTTTGTGTGGTTAGTATGGTTAGTGTGGTAACCGGTGGTCAACCATGGTTAGTACATGGTTAGGAAAATTTAGCCGAATTCCCGATGTTTTGTGATATTAGGCTAAGTAACTTCTGCAGCGTGTCTAATTAATCCAACTAGCTAACTGTGAGGGTTTTCGTATGTAGGAAGCTTGAATGTAGGTGTACGATTGTATTGAGACGAATCCTTGAGGATGACTCAGGATCGTCGAGAAGACTATATACTCCTGCGCGGTCACGTGATCTCTGATCACGTGATCCCAATCCAAGTCACGTGATCCTCTGGAGAACCCGTGACTGGCCCGTGGCTGGCCCGTGGCCTGCCCGAGGGCCTTCCGGGGCTGACGATGTATAATATCGTCACACTAACTATAGTAAGTAATATTAGCTTTATTTTCTGTCTGTTTTAGTAACAGAAGTAGTTCCTTGAGCAGTAGCAGTGTTGAAGCTTTAATAGGCTTTAGTGGCGGGAATTTAAGCACTAGTTTGTTAATATAAGCACCTTGTGATAGCTATATCTTTCCTGCTTTTTAGTTGCGTTAAATTTAAATTCTGCAGAAGGTGGTTAGTTCTCCTAGACATCTAATCTTATATTGCTGCAGGAGCTTTTGTTTAAACTGTTTAATTACTTTTGTATAACCTAGTTTGACAAGGACAACAATATTATCTACGTAGAAAAATACTAGTAGCTTGTCGTTCATCTACAGGCACAGAGCTTCTTTGACTTCTTGTCAGATGTAAGGGCTATATGGGGGTTTATGGAATAGTATTTCTATAACCCCCAAGTAGACAAAGCATCAGATGGACGGGTATTAGTCGTGGTATTGGGCGCAATGTGCGTAAATGGGCCTGCAACGGATCAACGAAATAGGACTAAGCGCATGGGGTTAAGCGAGAAATAAAACCCAGCCGAGAACACGATGGCTGGGGCGCGACACGACAATCAATCAATCAATTCATCAATACTCATCATTCTTTCATCTCACAACGTGACCACATTATTCTTGTAGCCGAAATAGTGCTACAATCTGACACTTCTTTAAGTCCTAGCTCTTTAAGTGACTTAGTGAGGTCCTTGTACTATAGTAGTAGTAATATCTTAAGGCTATATAGTGCGCGGTGCAGCTCCTATAGGTGGTTAGGGTTAGAGAAGCTGTCTAGTGCGTGGCAATAGACAGGCGTTTCTAATTGAGCGTTGGTAAACGCGTTGACAGCGTTGTAGTGCCTTATCTCTAGATTGAAATGAGCTGTGATAGCCATCACAGCTTAGAAGGTTTAAATGGCTAATATAGCTGTATATGTGTCTTTAGCAGTAGTCTGGAGGTTGCCGCGCACATAGATTCTAGCTTTGTAATTAGTGAGATATCCTTTACTATTAAGCTTGTGTGTGAATCTCCACATTATTAGGAGAACTTTGTGATTATTGGCATTGAAGTCTTTCTAGGCTATCTTTGTGTATGTCCCTTTGCGCTAGATTGTGCTAATCTTGTGTTAAGTGGCTGCTAGGAATTCTTAGTTGTGTGGATAAGGGAGCTTTATTACCTCCTTGTAGGATATTAGCTCTAATAGCAGCTAACTTTGATGAAATTGTGTTTTGGTTCCTCTTGATAGGGCGGTGACAAAGGTTGACTAGTACTTAGTAATATAAAAGCTACTATTTCTTTGTGATAGTTTCCTAGTTCTAGTAGATCCTTGTGGAAGGATATAAGATTGTCGCAGGTTGCTATTAATAAGTTCGCGATTTTGTGCTGCATTTAAGTTGGTTAAATCTTGTCTTTTGCACTTTCTAGTGGAAGTGGCGGTAGAGGCAGCAGAGGTAGAAGCAGTGGCCATTTCTTCATTGTGTAGTTGACGAGCGTCGCTTGTTTTAGAGGTAGTTGACTAAACGGTTGATGACCGTGTGGTTGATAACTGTGTGTGCGAATTGGGAGTGATATTTAGTGATGGTGATATTGAGCTATCAGGAGTTGGTAGATGAGATGGCTGATTATGTGATTTGTTTTGACTTGACTGATTGATTTGATTCTGATTAATAAGGTGATTAAATTAATAGTAATAGGAAGGTTAATTAGATAGTTAATTAGGCTTGTGTTCTAATTTAGATTTAGATTTAGACAATTCTTTGGGATTCTGAAGTAGTGGCATGTGAAGTGTTTGTAAGATATCCTCTAGTTCTTGCCCTTGCAGTAGTATATTAGAATTGTCTTGGTGATTATAGAATAGATCCTCCTTGAAAGTAACATCTCGCGTCTGAATAACCTTTCCTTGATGTGCTCTGCTCCTAGCCTTTAGCAGCTATACTTAGTATATGTTTGAAGAGTTATAACTGACAAGGTATCTAATTAAAGCACGTGGTGTCAATTTGTCGCATTTAGGTATCTGTGTATGGAGTGCATATGTGTGACAGCTATATATACAAAGGTGAGTGATTAAAGGCTTCTTGTTATATGCCACCTTAAATAGAGTCTTCTAGCCTAATGCTTTTGTCAGCGTTTGATTAAGTATATATCCTGCTATTACATAGATTTTAGGGCTAAGTGCTGGTAGTAGGTTTGATGTGCCTTTTATAGATTGTGATTTTTTAATTAGATTCTTTCCTAAGCGTTCTGCAGAACTGTTTTGCTCCTTAGTATAAGGTGCTCTAATCTAAAAGTTGATACTGTGTGCTGCGCAATATGCACAAACTAAGTTGTTATTAAGACTATATCCTCTCTTGTTATCTGTAATTATGAATGTGACAGTAGTATTGAACTTGCGTTTAATAGTTTGATTAAGTTGTATAAGGATATTAAGCAGTGCTTCCTTATTGCGTTGGGGCATTGTATATATAAAATTGAACTTTGTAAATAGGTTGAATCTATAGAACACATATTAATAACTATTGTAACCTAGGGCATTAAGCTTGATAATTTTAATAGTAACTTGTTACGGTTCGAAGAAGTAGCACAGATGCGGGCTGCAGATGAGGAACCAACCCCGTCAACAGGCGCAGCACGGCGCGCAGGCGGGCGCAAAGGAACAGCGAGGATTCGCGCAGGTAAGCGAGGCACGTGACAGAAGATATCCCGCCAAGGAAGAGGAAACTCGGAAGAATCAAAGGATCCTCAAGATCCCGCCAAGGAAGGGGAAACTCGGAAGAATTGAAGGATCCCAGAAAATTCCGCCAAGACAAAGGAAACTCRGGAGAATCRAAGGATCCCAGAAGATCACGCCAAGACACAGGAAACTCGGGAGAATTGAAGGATCCCAATTATCCCGCCAAGAAGAAGGGAGACCTGGGAGACTCGGGATTCTATGTTCAAAGAGGAAATATATAAGGAGGACAGTTTCCTATGTTATGTTTGCTCTTTGTAGTCAACTCAAATAACTTCACTCGTCTCTTACCCAGATTGATACAGCAAGTTAGTTAGTCAATTTATTGATTGGATTTACCACCCCTCTGTCTTATATCATCGTCTTCGAACCTCACAGAATAATCCTACGACACCTACGCTTACGCACCGCCTTAGTACGGACCGGACCCAGTAAGTGTTCACCTCGTATAACATAACTGTTTTAAATGGACGTGATGCACCCCTCTTATGTCTAATGCGTTAAGATATAATTTTATAGGCCTTATTTTGCAAATATTCTTTGCAGTTAATAGTACAAGGAGCAGATCCCTTAGGTGGCTTAATACTAATAACGTTATTGGCTAAATAGTTAATTGCATTACTGCCTGCGTGTGCCATTAAGACATGCAGCTAAGGCTTAGTGAGTGCTTAAGGTTGAAGCGGCTGCGCGGAGTACTGTGGTTGACAATTGGTGGTTGCATATGTGAATGGCTAAGGTGGCTGATGAGGATGAGGTGTTATAGCCTTAGTATAGTGCACAACAAGCTAGTGACTACTATATTAGGTAAGGTGCGCGATGTCTTCCTGGGTTGATCTTGTTAGCTAATACAGGACGTTGCGGCTAGAGTTGAAGTGGATATTTAATGATGCAAGGCGTGATAGTAAGACAAGGTTGGTGAAGAAGGACAGGATAAGCGCTACTCTCTTGAGTGTTGTTGATTTAATGCCTCTTAGCGTTAATAGGGGTATTGTTACTTCTCCCTATGCTTAAATAGATATCTTAGTATTACTAGTAAGTATAATATTATTGTTAGCTGCAGGTGCCACCTATTAGAATTTGGCTGGGTTGTTGCAAATATGGATATTAGTGGCTGGATCTAGAGTCTATAAGTGAAGGAGTGGATAGTGCTGATGTAATTAAGGACTAAATGCTAATAAGAACACTGCAAATGCATGTGGTGATGTTAGTGGCTAAGTAGTGTTATCTCTGGTGTTAATCTCTATTAAATTAGATTTATCCCTCTTGTTATTACCCTTGCTATTCTGCTTGCTAAAACGCTTCTTGTATTGCTGCTGCCTGTCGCAGACCTTGTTTAGTATACCTCTCTTGTCTGTGGCCTTGTAATTAGCAACTTTCTTGGCTTTTTTAGGGTCTTTAACAAATCCTCTTAGTCTTAGCAATGTAATAATATAGGGACATTAGCCCTAGTAGTGCATATTACTACACAGACACAGCTTTAGCTTGGCTAGATTACTACTGTTCCTAGCTGTTTTTTTGTTGTATGGAGATTCTTTACTGTTTAGCTTTGCTCCAAATGCTCCCCTATAGATATTGGTTTTCTTTAATTGTGTGGCACGATGGTATTGCAGATATTTAGCGGCGACAGTTAACAGCTGAACAGAGTCTGGTATTGGAGCGTTGGGGTTTGCATCTTAGGCTTTCTTAGTAGTGAAGATTTCACGTGAGATATTAGCAGCATATCCTGGATTAACCTAATTGATTGCTTGCAGTAGATTGTGGTGAGGTTGGAAGCTGTGTGCTTGTGGCAACTTAAGTAGTTTTGCGCGATTGTAGGCAGTGAGAAAGGCGTCGCACTAGTCCTTGATATTTGTTTGGCGGGCATGCAGGATCTTGGCTGTTTCGTACGCTTGTTGAACTTGATATTTCTGATCCTGGCTTGTAGGTGAGTAGTGCTTTTCCAACGCCTTGAGCTGATTGTATACAGCGTCTTTGTCTTGGATATGGTAGATGAGATCCTGATGAATTGTTTTAGCAATGTGGGATCCAACTTGTCCTAACTTATCTTTTAATTGCTGATACTCTTTGGCATCTTTGTAATATGCGTTTATATCCTAACTGTATAGCGTGAGCTCTCCCTGCGTAGGTTGGATAGAAGCAGTTCTAGCAGCATTAGGAACGGCAGTTGGACGAGGAGGTTTCTTAGGCTTGTTGAGAGGACAGTAGGGTTGTTCAGGGTTGAGATACTCCCATACGCCTCCTGATTGAGCGACTCGCTTGACCACAAAGATCCAGTGCTCCCAGTTGGATTTTCCTTGAAGAATGGGTTTGGTAGAAGACATAGTGACGACGAGGTTGATAGGTAGGATCAAATAATAAACAACGGTGATAGTCAAACGATATTTGATGGTGCGGTTAGGCACGAACCGGGCTCATAACTGTAAGCTGGAGGGCGGAGGAAGAGGTGTCAAGATGTGTATTGTATGTGATGTATGTACAGCTGATATATATATGTGACGGACTGATTAGTCAGTGGCATATCCACGTGACATTATGGTGTCCTCGGCTTACAATAGCTAACAGAGCAACTAAGATAGGTGTATTCTCTGCCCTTAAGCTTAGCCTAAGGGCTCTGCAGCAGCAACTCTATTGCTATCTTAATGTCTACTATAGTAACAAACGTCTTAGCAACCTCCTCTAGTGTATCCCTTGCCTTCCTGCTCCTATTTATAAGCACGCTGTATTGCTAGGCAACAATATAATTAGTCTCTTGCACTGGCGAGGATGACAAAACATACTCTGGCGCAGGACATTTAGGTGTAGCCTCTCACGTGAGATCTACCTTGCTAAGAGCATCGCCAAATTGCAGAAAAGGCAGTGATAACAGTGGAGCAGACAAGCCAGATGGGCCCTCCTCTAAGGGCCTACGCCAGCTGACCTGCAGTGTAGATTTCTAGGCTAGTGCCCGCTTCTTGGCCAGTGCCTTCTTCTTGGCCAGTGCCTTCTTTGCTAGTGCTAGTGCTAGCACCTTCTTTAGAGTAGGAGCCTTTGCAGAACGCGTTGATTTGGCCAGTGGAGCTTTATTAGCTGGCGCGGCAGCAGCCTTACGTTTGGCCATATTACGCGTCAAAAACCGCGTTAAAAAAGTCGTTGATTTGAGCCAACTGCAACAACAAAAGTCAGCTTCATTTACTATCCTACTTAGGTAACTTACAGCGCATTAAATGGGGATATTCACGTTGACATCCACTGATTCACTGGATTTGCGAGTTTCCCTGCAAAGGGGGCGGGTCGCGAAGAATTAAGCGATGTCGCCAAGCATTACCCCGATTTTTGAATACAATAGATGTCCAGCGAGAACCCGGCGGAGAAATTTCACGACTCCCTGCAAGCTCGAAGGACATGATCCCCCTCCACAAGCACATCATTACACCCATCTCTATTTAGGAAAGAGAGATTCAACTATTTGGCGGGGTTGTCTTGCGTGACGGCCAATATGAACGACGCAATTAATTTCCGGTACCAGCGCCGGGCGTGCGGGTTGGCGATGCAGGTACAAAGTCGGCCAGCAGTTCCTCGAAGAATGCACTTCACATCAATATTGCCCAGTACTCATACTCACTGCGGCGATGGCTCGTGATGTGCTTGGCGTCGTCGCTCTCATTGCACTCGCAGCTTCCGGCGCGTCCCAGCAATTTAGTGGTGCCAGCGATGCTGTCAAGGTTAAGTGGCTCGAAGGACCGGCAGAATACAACAACGGGGTCACGTTCGGTCTTCCTTGGGCTCGCGGCAAGCATCTTGCCAACGCAACAACCTTTACAGCTTCGTCGGGCAGCGATGTTCCAGTACAGCTCCAGTCATGGATCACCGCATATTGGCCTGATGACTCCATCAAGTGGTCTGGACATGCCATTGCCGGATCTGAGACCTCTTATGACGAATACAAGATCACGGCGAGCGGTCCTGGAAACGCGACTTCATCCAAAATACGACGACAAGCGAATACAGTTGGCATCAAGATCAGCGACTCTTCAGATGAGCTTGTGGTGGACACCGGCAAGTTGATCGCAACTTTCCCCAAGTCAGGCAATGCTCTTGTGTCATCAATTACAACCGCTAGCGGGAAGACGGTGGGAAAAAACGGGCGGCTCATCCTCCGATCCCAATCTGACGTCGCCGAAGACGATGAGAGCGAGCATGCATCTGGGGTTCAATACACCAACTTCGTCAGCAAGATTTACAACGCCACCATCTCAAAGGACAGCACCCTCCGCGCTTTAGTGACCGTCCAGGGTATACATCAAATTGATGGAAACTCCGCTGGCAGCCATGTCGACTGGCTTCCATTCACCGTGCGCTTCTACTTATACGCCAATTCCGAAGCTATTCGAACCATCCATACTATTGTCTATGACGGTGACTCCAAGACGGACTTCATCTCTGGCCTTGGAATCCGCTTCGATGTTCCCCTCGCTGGTGAAGAATTGTATAATCGTCATGTTCGGATCGCCGGAGTCGACGGTGGCCTGCTTCACGAGGCCGTTCAGGGCATTACGGGGCTGCGGAGAGATCCCGGCAAGGCAGTACGAAGCGCCCAATATAACGGCACAGTACTCCCAGATAAAAGCACATGGGACGCTCGTGTTGCAAATGGTCTTCAATGGATCCCATCATGGAACGATTACCGCCTGACCCAACTGTCGCCGGACGGCTTCAACATCAAGAAGCGAACCAAAGCTGGACAGAGCTGGGTGAAGATTCCAGGAGGGACTCGGGCAGGCGGTCTGGCATATCTAGGTGGCGCTACGATTGGCGGTCTTGCTGTTAGCCTTCGTGATTTCTGGAAGAAGTATCCCACAGGTCTTGATGTTTCAAATGCCGCTATAGATGAGGGATCGATCACACTGTGGCTTTACAGCCCAGCAGCGGAGCCCATGGATATTCGGCCTTACCACGATGGACTGGGAGAGGATACTTATACAAAACAGCTTGCTGCCCTGGAGATCACCTACGAGGACTATGAAGGTGGTTACAACACTCCTTATGGTGTCGGTCGAACTAACGAGATTTTCATCTACGGTTTTGACAGTACACCCTCTGCAGACAAGCTCTCAGCCTTGACAAAGCAGACCAACGAGCCCCCAGTCCTTGTCGCAGGTCCAGAATACCTGCACAGTACCGGTGCCCTTGGAACCTATTGGAACACTCGCAACGCCACATCAGGCTCTGCTGCCGCTTCTACGATCGAGTCTCACCTCGACTTTCTTATCGAATTTTACGAAAAGCAGATTGAGCAGCGTCGATTCTACGGCTTCTGGGACCACGGCGACATCCAACACACTTACGATGAAGACCGACATACTTGGAGATACGACATCGGAGGCTACGCATGGGATAATTCTGAACTCTCTCCTGATCTATTCTTCTGGATCTTCTTTCTCCGCACTGGACGCGCCGATGTGTACCGGCTTGCCGAAGCGCAAGCCCGCCATGGCGGCGAAGTCGACTCTTATCATCTTGGCAATTTCACTGGACTAGGAACGCGGCATGGTGTCCAGCATTGGGGTGACAGCGCCAAACAAGTTCGCATTTCCACGCCCGTGTATAGGAAGACGTTTTTCTATCTCACTGGCGGCGATGAGCGAACTGGTGATCTCATCCATACCGTCCTTGAAGCTGAGAAAGCCTTCGTGCTCGTCGACGCACGGCGCAAAGTGCGAGATCCCGGCGTTGTATACACCCCAGATCCAACGGCGCTTTACCTCAACTTTGGTACCGACTGGTCCGGCGTCGCAGCCGCCTATCTCATCGAATGGGAACGTCATGGTCCCCGTTGGGAGGAAGCCCGTGACAAGCTCATCGAAACCACCAAGACGTACCCACTCCTCAAAAACGGCTTCGTGACCGGCGAAGCCCTCTACAACTCACTCACCGGTGCGTGGGCACCTCCGCCGACCGATCCCAATAACCTTGGTAACATCACTGTCTCGCACCTCTCTGCCGTCTTTGGTGTCGTTGAGACAATTGATGAGTTGATTGAGCACTACACCGATATCCCGCAGCCGTTTGTCGACGCTTGGCTCGACTACTGCTATTACTACGGCGCCGGGGCCGCGGAGCAGAAGGCGCGTTATGGCGCTTCTTTCGGCACCTTAAATCTGAAACAGGGCCACTCGAGGCTGACTGCGTATGTGGCGCACAAGAGAGGAAATGCAACCCTAGCCGCGAGGGCGTGGAGCGAGTTCTTGAATGACAACAGCTCGGATGAGCTGAGTCCGAGTGATCCGTGGATAACGGAAAGGATTGACGGGAGTAAGGTGTTGACAGCAGTGGATGAGGCGACATGGATTAGTACGAATGCGGCGGCGTTGTATGGGGTGAGTGCGATTGAGAATTTGGCACTGATTGGGGGGCCAAAGTGAGGCAAGGCGAGGAGTGTATATTAATTAGACATAAAGTAAATAATGGAAAGAATAATGCTATTACATATAGATCACGGTTGTGAAGTATTAGGATGAGATGTTGGCTTGATAAGATCCTACAAGGGCGCCTAGATAGGTGCCAGGGCCTGAAATGGAAAGTGTTCGTTATCTTGTCAAATTCGCATTTCAGCAACCGCCACAACTCACATCACTTTTTCACTCGTAGCCTTTTCACCCACATCGTTTTCACCAGGTATTTCAAGTTTCCACCTCGTCCATCTGCGCAAAGCTTGCTCTTGGCTAGTCAATACTCTTCTTGAAGAAGGCTTCTCCACAACATTTGTAATCTGCGACCTTTGCTATTAGCATATTGCATCTCGGACCCAACCACCAGTTCTAGCGATGACTCCGTGTCAGTCTCTTCTCTAGTCCTTTTTCCCGGCTTACAAATTGCTGATACCTATTTCAGGTTGCCATGCCTTCCGAGGTCAATTTTCTGTTTCATTATTGGAGCTGCAAAGTTGCAATTGCCCCTTTACAAGGAGCCACTTACAAAGAAATCAAGCGTGATTGCCGAGCACTTGAACATTGCTAAGATTTTTCCCCTGCTTCCCAAGAGCTTGAGACAAACCTTGCTGCCCTGAAGACGCTGCCCAAAGTATCATATTCCATAGCACCTCTTATGTGTCAGTTATCCCTTCCTTTGTCTGTAACATCTATGAAATGTGTATTCCTGTGAAGTTCTGGTTAAGCGCTTTCTTCGGGAACTCTCGTTCGATGTTAGCTACTGCCCAGCTTAGAAATGACAGCGAGTCAATGTCACTACTCAGATTTTAGCCTTAACAAATCAGAAAATTGGGAAGATATTCGTAAACTCATTAGCTAATAGGGAATTACTCACGAGCCTACCCATCAGTATCCTACCTGTCGTCATCCCGAGCCTTTCCTCTTCTTTTCTCCATAAACTGTGGCCCATTCGCATTAGTTTTAACAAATATGATTTTCTTAACAACCTGTATGTTTTCATATAGATGAGCGTGGCAGATGAATTAGCCTAGCTCCACAAAGAATTCAGATAGCAAGTACTTCAAGGGGCAAGGGAAAGCCCAAAATAATCTTTGCCACTCCTCTGCTACATACCACTGAGCCTACTGCCCAACTTGCGAATAGCTGCATCAACGGCCTTGTCGCCGAGACCAACACCTTGACCATCAAAAGATCCACTTAGTCTCGCGCTCGCGCTCCTGTCCCCGCCATAGTTCCGTCAGCTCCCCACCTTTTTCCCACAAATCCGATTAGATATAACCCTATCATTTTCTTCAAACACGAGAACATGCTTTGTCTAAAAGTAGACATGGTATTCAACTCTTCACCAAGGGCTCATCAGTTTTATACATTGAAGACTTCTTGATTAAGAGATTCCGAACATTTCAAAATCATCAGTTCTTCTGAACTATTGAATAAAACATCACGTAATCCTTACATTCATTCATATGCTTTCCAACATCCAAGCTTATTCCATCTTCGATTGAGGGGTACAACTGTTCTGGATTCCCTTAGACGCCCCCTGTGACGATTGAATCGTATGCTGTTATCAAGGAAAAATAAACATTTCGCTTCTAGGCTACCATTTTCGGAAGTACGTCCCTATGGCTAATTATCGAACTCTTTCTCCTTCTCCTTCTTCATGATTCCACTCCACATATCACGTGTGGTTTTGACCAGATTGCGAGCCCTTATATGGCGTGCCTTCGTACCTTCGATAGAAAATTTGATTGCGCCTGAGCACTCCCTCATCTGAGACCATGCGCTCCGCTCTACGACTCACGGCATCAACCTAAGTGGTGTGTATCTGCACCTCAAGCGTCTGGGCTGACTGTCTCATCCTCCGAACAATCTGGCGGGAAACCTAATCGTGAAGCTTGGTTTTAGCCAGATATTCAGTGGTAATTCTACGTGATTCGCTGCCTGGAGGCAAGGCGGAGTTAAGGGAGTGGTTGCTACGGTTTGGATTGGATGAGGTGAAAATATGGGACAAGGTGATCGAAGTCTGGTGTGGCGCTCATATAGAGGTCTTCAGGTAGATGCATTCGTAGGGATGATGTTGAAGACCAGCTTGAGAGAGCCTTAAATCATGGACGCGCCAGTCTGTCAACGTCAATTTGTCGTTCTGCTAGACCCCTAAGACCCTCTAAATTGGGACTAGTGCACCCGTCTTGTTTACTATCGCGCATTGTGAAAGCAATGAGAAGCAGCATTGAAAACTATCATGGAGCCGCAGTCGACTTTTATTTTTATTTTTTTTTGGGGGGGGACTGCTGCTTTTCTGTTCTTAAATTCAGTTCTATAGGAGGTACGGCTGATCTCAGACACCGAGAAGGAATGATCCCTCTATTTCCGTCTATTTCGTCTAGTTTAATCTATTCTATCACATCTACTCTAATTTTATGTAATACTTACGCTGTTAGCTATTAATCACCACAGATTTTCAGTGTGTGGGTCATCGTCTACGTCTCCGCCCAGCCAATTCGATATAGCTTATATCCCGTCTCGTCACCCCGGCCAACGCCCTTCTGCTTCTCCAGCCACTCCTTCCCTAATATTTTTAACACCCTGCCATCGTCTCTCCTCGAACACCCATCGTCTAAGAATGCAGCTTCGACAGTATCTGCAATGCCTTCAAACTTGCCATGCTTACGGACGGTCACAATTAGCCAAAACACTCCGTCAGGCGCGAGTAGACGGGCGGCGCAGTCGCGTAGCAGTGTGGCATGTTCCGGGGCGTATACTGCGTCTGCTGCCACTAGCATGCTAACTGGTCCAATTGAAGGAGCAGGGAAAGACCAATCGAGCAGCATTGCCTGAACAGGAGGGTTCGCGACGCACGGGAAATTGGCGGTGATGTTGAAGCGAAGATTTTCGAGGACGGCGGAATGGTAATCGGTTGCGATGATGGTCGGTGCCGCAGTCGAAACATGCGACTGCAGCAAAGCAATGGCCAGACTGACCAAGCCGGTGCCAGCGCCGAGCTCAATGATGGTCGACCCGGGCTGTAGCTTGTCAAGTTGGAAGCGCGCGGGCGCAGCGCATATCAGTTCGGAGAAGATGATGGAGGCGCCCCAGCTCTGAAGTCCTACGTCGGTGTGATCGGTGCCGGAAAGCGGCGCGTCATTGAGCAGGACATGGATGCTGCTCGGAGACAGGAACGACGTCGGAAAATTAAAGTTGCGCGTGATTGCTTCCGGAACAGCATCATTCCCTGGATCGGTGAATGAAGCGAGGAGGGAAGCGGCGTCGTCTAATATGCGTTCGCGGCTCTCTTCGTGGTTGAAGCACAGTTCATCTGCACGGGCGATCAGGCCCGTGAGCCAGCGCACAGCGTAGTCGCGTTCAAAATCATCTGCGCGTAGCGCTGCAAGCGCGTCATGCGGATCTGGGGACTTATTGTCGTCGTTTTCATCCTCCGAGGCGTATCCGGAGTCGACGGGCTTCGGCGCGATTGGAGCTTCCTTTGGGTGCTGCTGCAATATTACGGAGGGTAGGCGTAGTGGACAGTAGACAGTATGGAGATTGCGGAGTGCAGCATCGATGCGATCTTCTGGCGAAGAGCGAAGCGAACGCAGAGGAGGGAGGCTGCTCGACGGCGGCTGCCAATGGCCCGGGTGGCTCATTAGGGCCTCCGGTCGCGCTCGAGGATGTGGGACTAGAAAAGCGGAAAGAGTGTGGATAGAACGAGGGAACCGAAAATGCAGAAGGAAGAAAAAAGAGTTATAAGATTAGATAAGAAACATGTACCTTAAATTAGAGTGTGCTGTGGGTCCACACATGTCTGAAGTTCACCGCCTGTCATCAGTCGTCGCCGCCCATCGTGGGCGTTATCGCAAAGCACACTCGCTCAGATACCGAGCGCGGAGGATACGCTCATCCTTGTAGCGCATCGTCGAGGAGGAGACTTACATTTTGCGGATGAGATGCGTGTCGCGAAGAGCGCGTGAAAATCTCTGCATCGTGAATTCTAGACACTGGTGTTGCGATTCGCAACCGAGGCGCCTAACCTATCCAAGATTAGGGTATTGATATCTCCGTTCTGCTCCCAGTCAAGCGCCTGAGGTCTTACGGAGAGATAGCAGAGACTTCCTCAGAATTTCTATGTGACGACATGTCTGCATCCGGGTTAGAATATAGTCCTGTGGAAGACCGGCCTGATTCATCATTGTGCGCAAGCCTTTCAAACGAGCTTTTCTACGCCTGGTCTTCTTTGCAGCTCGGCGGCCACGTTCTTTCCAACGGTGTTATCAAGGGTCGATGGACTTTCGCCTCCAGAAACGAGGGCAATTTCCACGGCAGAACCCAGATATCTCCCAAAATAGCTCACATTCCAGCCGACATCTCTCTCTCTTCACAATATGCTCTCCTCATCCATATCTTCCTCGCAGTTATTCCATCCTTCACTTCCATATTAAGAAACACCTCCTTCAGAACACACTTTTCAAGCGAGTTTATATCGCGAATGCAAAGGAAAATGCGCATCCAACTGCTATCCGGAATGGATACATATTCTTGAGCCGGAAATCCTTCAGTGGCGCGGCGTGACAGGAGAGAAGTGCGATAAGATCATTCTCCGATATGTCTATGCAGCCTAAAAGCAGGCTTCTGAGACTTGAATACACATAATTCTGAGGTAGAACCACGATAATGCTCGAAATTGCCCGCCGCTTTCCGCGTTGAAATATATCGGGAGCTGGTCACGGACCAAGATTGAGACTCAGTTATCGTAGGTTTGCGAACCCTGAACGTAATCGCTTGAATGTTCCCTTCTCGAATATCTGGTTGCTCTCCGAATATGAATGATCGTAGAACGCTGACGGATATTTTTGCGACTGGTAAGATTTCTGCAGAGCTGGGGGCTGTAGAAATGGGAGGTATTGGAGACAATCACCGAACACTATGTGCCAAAAGGCTCCTACATATATTTGCCACGTGTCACACGTGTTCTACCATATGTCCTATTCTAGCTAGCTCCACTTCATGGGTATATATAGTCGTCGTGCGAGCAGTTAGCTCTCCAAGACTTTCACACTCCTTATATACACCTTTACCCATCAGAAGATTGACTGTTTCTTCTCATCGTGACAATATTTGAATGGTCTATATCTGGACCATTTCTAATGGAAGGTATAAATCCTAACTGTACGCGATTCAGCGTCAATCTATCTATATTGAAATACCTCTAAGGTTTCAAATATTATTTGTTCTTATTCGATGGATGTGTCGTGGATGCTATAACCGAAACTCTTCATTGATCCTATCTTTAGTCAACTGCGACAGAGAAAACGAGAAGCGAGTACAGTGAATGTGGCAGATGAACACAGTATGACGGAACGGGTAAGACTGGTAATTAGTGAGGCTAGGAACGAGACCAAACATGAGCCCTTGACTGTCGAGAATAGTTTTAAACACACTTGTGGGAGCACTAATATTCATCTCGCATTTCGGAGCTAGCTGAATTTGCAAATCGCTATTTGCAATACCTCAGAATTGTACTAGCAAGAACTTCTCAAATTCGCTCTTTAATACCACAACCGGAGGTCAGGATCCTATTTCTTCAAACGCATTCTGACGGATCCTCCAAGAGGTAACCGAGGAACTGCTCACGATGAATTCCAGCCCCCTGTAAGCAATCAAAGAATCCGGGAGGCTGAACTTCGCTGTTGTTAGGAGTTTGCAAGCACCCTGGTAGTAACAACCGCCAATACGCAAGGGATGCCTACCGCCAAGGAAAAGAATTCCATAAGAATGTAGTGAGGCAAGAATGTTAGACAGTACTATACTAAATCTCAAAATCCTCAACAACTGTTCTTGTTAGTGTCCCTAAAATATAAGTGCCTTGAGCACAAGCGCATGTTGTTCACTAGGACGCAAATAAACTTGTAGGTAGTGGATTTTTCACTAGAGTCATGAGACTCAAAGAAAGTGAATCGTTGATTGCAGGCGTCCACACAACATTACAGAACCTATGTTACACAGTAGTAACCATCAGGCTACACCTATGACGTAAAAATAAAGGGCCAAGCTGCGTGCAGATGCTACCAGAGGAGAACGCGATAATTAATGGAGGTGCGAAGGTGGAGTAATGAACAGGGCAACTTAAGCGCCTAGGGAAAGTGATTCTCCAGTCATGTAGCCGAGGTCTGGGACGAACTAGGTACCTTTTATTGGGAAAGTCAGCCTTCAAGGGCTGTGTCTATTCTGTACTTTCTCAACCAATCAGTTTACGCAGTCGTCTGTGCAACAGCATTGACATTGCAGCGCCGATGTTACACAACGTGGAGCAATCAGGCTGCATTTTAAAAATAACGCAAATACAAACTCAAGGCACAAGATAAGTGCACAAACCTCCTGCTCTCGCTTATCAAACTTCCAGTAGAGTTATTCATGACTCAAAAATCCCCCGAGTTCTTCTACGGTTAGAACAACAGAATACGTCTGAACTTGGCTCTTGTTTAATGCACGTGCCAATAATTGGTTTCTCAAGCCACAGCAACTTGTCAACGCTCCCCCCACCTTCGATTTACCTTTCTCGTTCTCCAGCTGATGCGGCGTAAGTGTTTCCGTGCACCCCTCCAACTCGCGAGTCCCAGCACATCACAACTAGCCCATCTCATCGCCCGAGCAAGCACCATCACAGGCAGCAAGTATTGTAAGGGGAAGAAACTCGTCGGCGGCCGGTTAGCAGCTGTCATTATCGTTGTTATCATTGGCACACTCGCTATTATGGTCATTGCGTATACGTGCTGGAGGATACAGAGGCGCAACAGGGTAAAGATGATGCCAGACGGGAATGTGAAGGTCAATGGGAGGGCGAGGAAGTTGGGAAAGAATGAGACGGTGGGGACAGAGGAAAAGGCAACTGTGTAGGTATTTCGAGACTTGGGGTGGAACTTCCATTTGCGGATTGTATCTGTCGAGATCAACACACTGATATCCTTTCTAAGCAACCCTTCTTTCTCGTTTGTTCGCTAAACACTTCCCACCATGTACGAATACGAATATTTACGCAATCGGTGCACAAGTTTTGTTGACCTATCCACGCTATCTCTGAACCCGTTCGCACGACTTTCCTCAGCCGCGCCTCAGAGAGCCGGCTCTCTTCATGAGTCGTCGATCCATGCTCAATGACGTAGGAGCCCCTGCGATTCGTCCACTCGACAGCATTTAGTAAATGCCATAGTGCCGTGGCTTGACCTGGTCGTTGGGAATATCGTTGCTAGCGCATGTCGGCCTCGTGTCCATGTTCACCAGCGAGCACAAACCCTAGAATTTTAGACTGACGCCTGTCGGAAACTTGAACGTCAGAAACTCTATTTCGATAAGTAGGCTACTTTTATCTTCTCTTCCAAAAATTTCCCTGACTAGCATACGTCAAGAGCCAAATCGTTTCAGATCATTTACTCCACTTCAACGAGGTGCTATGACTAGAGTTGAAGAACCATCCATCTCAGCACGGCCAGGTCGAGAATGCGCCTCCAGATAGACGCGTACCTCCGGGTTTACAGGTCCCTGCATACGGACGGATCCGCCGGAGGATCATGGCGCCAAAGACGCGAATTACGAGCTTGGGAAACCTTATTTTCGAGACCCCTTGCAAACGCAGCCTGTTCGTTGGCTATCTGCATTTCGCACCATCAATATCGCGGAAATTGTATGTCGTGGTGACTTTATACCTAGCTAGGAAGTCGATGAACTAAATTCTGTCGAAAAGGGTGGGAGGTGGCGATGATTGTGATGTCTTCCGCGGCGCCTTGGTACACTGCAAGGAGCCAACTCTGCTACACTGTGTTTTTATTCTCGCGAACATCTCTCTGGCAGATCCTACAGGGCAGCGTAGAAATCGACGGATCCTTCTTGGCCATGCATAGAATCAGTACCTTGTCCAGCTGCACTAGTATGTAAGCATCTGGTAGATGTGAAGATCTTTGATTATCCAAGTCAGGAAAGGGGACTGCGCCTCGCGTCCGTTGCCCCTCTCAGCCTTGAAAATATAGTTGGGCGAAAGATAAATGCGCCGAATTAGGACCGTAGTGTCTTTCCCTTACTCAAAATCCCGTAGCGCCTGATCCGTACTCGAGATTCATAACAGGCTCTGCTCTCCCATTATACCCACCACCAAGCTTCCTTGTCATCCGATAATCATTGCCATCTTCATCATGGCCCCCTCAAAGAAGGACACTTCGCTCGCTCTTTGCAACCGCGTTACAATTCTTGGGAACTCTATCTCGATCCGCATGTTTGAGTATCTCAGCACATCGAAGAGCCAAATCCATGGATTCCAGAGCCTTGCGACCGAGTTCCTCGACCTCTCTCGCACACTGTGGTCTATTGAAGCCGGGTTAACCGAAGCCTCGCATTCGCGCAGTCAACTACCTGCGGAAATGGTGCAGGAGCTCGACAAGCAGTTCCGTACGCTTAATGATGAATTCATTGTGCTCAACCAAATGGTGCTCAAGTTTGTCGATAACGAGAAAAAGGGTAGCTTCATGAAGGGACTACGGATGATGTTCGCCGATAACGACGTCGAAAAAATGCGCAGCACACTGGCCAGAAGCCGAGGCTCCTTGACCCTCAGCTCCGCTATGTTCAGATGGTCGATTGGGGATGAAAAAGCAGACGCGTCTATTGGAATTGGGTACACCGGGCTGGCAGCTGCTCTGCAGCGGATAAGCCCTGGTAAACCTGTTCTCCTCCCGCCTCTACAACCTCCACCCGAAACCGAACTTCCCGAGCCTCCATTTGAACGGTCCTCACATCCGCCTGTGCCAATCTCGAAGGACTCGAGGACAAACCTTCGCTCGCCTATTGAGTTCCCGCTCTCACCAGGATCACCAGAACCCCACAACTCTTTCCGATCGCCCAGTATCAGGTCCAGCGAGATAGCTCCGCACTCGGTTCGAGAGACCGTCTACCATCGCCACGGACTCCACTCAAGTGAGCCCATGTTCGAAGATACTTCGTCAGACGGTACGAATGATACCCGGAACAGGACCCTAGTCGACGATCTGCCGCTTGATGTCGACATCCACGATGCGTATCCGAATGAAGCCGCGTTCCGCAAGCCAGATGGAATGGTCAGTCCCCGTTGGAATCCTAGAACCTCTTCTCAATCCAAAGGCGCTGGTGGAAAAGCGGCTTTGGTGAATGCAGTCCAGCAAAAGAAGCACAGAATCTTAGAGCAACTGCTTGATGGTGGAGCCAGAGCAGATATCCAGGTTGAAGCTGGTATGCTCCGAACAGCGGCATACAACCGAGATGCCGAAAGTATGAATCTCCTGCTCCGTCACGGCGCCGACGCAAACGGAGTCGACAAAGAAGGCTTCACTCCACTGCTTGCTGCCACACAGGCAGCCTTTAACGAAGGCGCGAAACTGCTTCTCAAACATGGCGCCGATGCGAACCTCTGCGCTGGTCCCGAACAGAACTCGCCTCTTGCTTTAGCTGCGAGCGAGAACCGGGTAGACCTCGTCCAGATGTATGTCAAGCATGGAGGTGATCCAGATATAGTCCTGGAAAGTGGAAGCACTGCACTTATTCAAGCAATGAACCAAACATCTTCCGCGCAGCTCGTCGAAATATTACTTAGTACGGGGGGTGACGCCAATGCTAAAAACGGCGAAGGCACGACTGCACTCTTCCAGGCAATTCAGGCAAATCGTGTCGATTTAATGACCGTTCTGCTCGATCACGGTGCTGACCCCAACTTACCCGGCCCAAAACATCCTCTGTGGCCCTCTGCCTATAAGCCAAAAGCTCTCCAGCTCCTCCTATCGCGCGGCGCAGATCACAAGAAGACACCAGGAATCATGGAACTCGCAGCTAGCCTAAAGAAGATTGAGTCCATTTCCATTCTCATGCGAGCTGGGGTCTCACCCAACGTGAGGAAAGACGGCATCTACACGCCGCTGTGTTCCGCTATCCGGGATAACAGCGCCGACATTGTTACCTATCTTCTCGACAACGGTGCAGATCCCAACCTCAGCGCTGCAGAATACCCTGCTTTCAAATGCATCACGCATAAGCGTCTGCAATTCCTGCCACAGCTTGTTGCTGCAGGGGCTGATCTGCACAAGCCGAAGGGCATCATTGAGACGGCTGTCGCACACAATGACAAAGACGCAATTTTATATCTTATTGGTCAAGGTGTCAATCCGAACGACCGAACGCCCGATGGCAACACAGCCCTTACAACAGCGATCCGCGACGGCCGCAGCGAGCTTCTAGACCTTCTCCTTGCCAACGGTGCCGATGCCGCTGTTAGGGGCCAAGACTGGCCTCTCTGCATGGCAGTGAAACGGCCAGCAATGCTCAAGAAACTTCTCGCCGTTATCTCTAACCCGCGCACCTGCAGAGGAGTCATCGAAATGGCTGTCGTCGCCAACGAGCTCGAAAGCATCCGGCTCCTTCTCAAAGCCGGCGTGAGTGTCGAAGACAAGAACTGTGGCGTGTTTTCCCCACTCACTACCGCCATCCGGGAGAAGCACAAGGACATTGTGCGCTTCCTTCTTGACGAAGCGGACGCTGATCCCAATGCAGCGGGTGAACATCTTCCCCTCGTCAAGGCGCTGCGCAAGTACGACGGCCACGACACTGAGATCCTGCGAATGCTGCTGACGCGTGGTGCGGACATCAATAAAATGCACCGAGGGTGGAACGCTGTCCTCCAGGCCGTCGAAAACGGCGACGCGGTAATTCTCAAGCTCCTCATCGAGAAAGGCGGGCCGGTCAATCTCCAAGCTAAAGATGAGTCCGGGCGAGCCGTTGTCGACATTGTGACAGAGCGGGGCTGGGAAGAAGGACTCGCGCTGATGTTTCCAAATGCGGACGCTAGGCAGTAGGTAATTGGCACTGGGCATCTTCTTTTTGGAGGGTTAGCTAATTTGTGGCACAGGAGTACGTTGTCGCTGTCGTCTTGGGGGTGGATGACGAGTTCGATTAATCAGAAACTGAGGGATGGATATGACTCGGACTGTGAGACGGTTTCTAGTACCACGTTTCCGGACCGATGAGGGTGCTTATGAATTTGAAGAATGGGGTCGGCTTCTTGGTTGGGCGGTATTCTGTTTAGCGGTGATATGATCTGGTGGTGATATTTTGGAAACTTTGGCGTTATCTCGCAGCGATACCACACCGGCCACAAACGGCGTTGTGGTTGTTCCTTTTCCGATATTTTCATTAAATACAACTCTGTTGCTTTTAATTATTCGCCGTTGCTGTTGTCATAACCACCGACTCTAACCTTTGCCAATTTTAATTTCCTTGAAATATACGGAATGAAACTACCACTAAAGGTATTGTACATCACAATGTACTATCTCGAACAGCATAATGCTATAAATATGGTTCACATCATTTTCCGGTTTAAAATTCTACCTGTTCACGTTTCTTGACTCTTGGACATTCTACAGTGTTATAAATAAAGTCGAAGGATCGAGGTCTTCTAGTCAAATGAATAGCAATACTTGAAAGCCTTAATTTGGCATCATTTCTATATTTTCGTGAAGTTACTCCATCCACATGATCCTTCTACTGAAATATCTACTCTTCGTATCGCAGATATCCCCTGTTGTTCCAAGTTGCAACCTATGTCACGCTTCCATACACTACTTTTGATGATCACAACTTTTGTGAATATTGAGTATTGAGTGAAACTAAAAATCTCTAGGACACAGTGGAAGCGGCTTTATATAATTTGCTTCTTGGGTTAATTTGGCGTTTCCAAATACAATCTAATGATTACAGAACCAATTCCCCGTCGTCCAATTCGTCTTGTCATATTTCTTGTGTGTTCCACCACTGCCTATTCTAGTTAATCCTCCTAGTATGAGTATATAGTCCTCCTGCGAGCCATGAGCTCAATACAGCTTCCACACTCTTTATATACACACTGGTTCTTCAGACAGTTGACTACCTCCACTCTGCGTGCAGGAACCTATCCTAAATAAGCAGCCAAAGTTTTTGTCATTGAGATTTCAGGGTATGACCTGGTACTTGAGGAAGAGAGCCTCAACTGCTCTGATAATACACTAGACCCTCTTGCTATCCACCTTACACACCAACATAACATAGCAGAACAACAATATCTCTGTGATAGGTTAGATTTCGAGTTGTCGAGAAATGTATGTTTAAAAGAATATTATTATTACGTCCGACTCCTCTATTAGCACCATGCGGCTGCTTAAAGGAGGCTAGTTTGTGTCACGTGTTGTACGTGTTCTACCATATGTCCTATTCCAGCTAGCTCACCTTCATGGGTATATATAGTCATCGTGTGAGCAGTCAGCTTGTCACGGCTTTCACACTCCTTATATATACATTTACTCGTCAGACAATTGACTGCTTCCACCCACCGTGACGGTTTGTTTGTGTACACCTCTAGAGTTCGACTGCATGATACTTGATCAAAGAGCGCGAATAGAGGTCCCGCTTTCGCTATATGTGTTCACCAACACCTCTTTCTCCACCAGAAATTTTCAACTTATACCGCAGCGTTTCTAACTCCACTTCACACTCCCAATACAGCTCATCTATTAAATCTGTAAACTGATCTCGAGATAAATGAGCGTACCCTCGTCTCCCTCAATTCCTTCGGCTTGTTGGCGGAAACATTGAGCTGCTTAGCCGCTGTGTCTCTCTTCGCATCTGGCAAAGAAGCCATTGACGAGCCAGATATTCTGTAGAGAATCATACTAGAGGCCTGTCATGTTTAGCAAGGCGAGAAGCGAGAGACTGGAGACCGGTTTACTGTAATATCATTTACGAATAAGGTAACTAGAGGCCAGTCCGCTTATACGCAGATGATCTTACCAAGCATCCGCCAATATATTTCTGTTTCAGTCTCAATTCTGGTGACAAGGTGCATTTATTAAGACTCAGCGACGTTGACCGTCAGAATAGTACAGTTAGGGGCTTGACTTTCCTGTGGGGAGTCATATGCTGCTTCAATACCTCGTTCGGTTCCAGTAACAGGTCAGACATTATCTTGCTCCCTTCCGTAAGCCTTTTTTCCCAGGCGGGCCGGGTAAGTTCTTTAGTCGGAATGGGACCTGCGGCGACCTTGCTCCTCGCCCGGCTTTGCGTTGGCGTGCGGTTGTAAGCTGTGTTTTTGCAGAAATAACGAACTTGCTGCGATCCGCAGCTGACAGCTGGAAGGGAAGTGAACCGTAGCTGACCAAGAGAACTTTGAGTTTTGTCGACAAGCCGCGAGTGTGCAGTGTTTTGAAAAAGCCCTCAAACGCGAGAGCCCAGCAGAATCCATCAACTGGAGGAAGATTACGGTCCAGTAGCTCCAGGTCGATGACGATGTATATTTGGTTTGGGATCTCGGCTAGGATAGATTCGAGAACTTGAAACCATTCCGTCTCGGTGGAGGCACTGTGGAATGTTGCGCACCGCACAGACATGGACTTCTCCGTCTGGGCTTTTTGTCTGACATGAAGCGCTTGGCGTACAATATATTTTAATAGATCGTCTGATGAAATGTTTGCTGATGTGGCGTTCTCCTGCGGTATCTTTAGTGCTAGGAGAACAGGTACATTCGCGTCTTGAAGTTGCTCTATGACATCGACACACATATTCCGCATGACGAAACGAGAATGGAAGTTGCCGACGATAATGGATAAGGCTGAGTCATTGGTGGACGACCAATGCCGCAACTTTGGTGACTGCCAGAAGCTGCTGGACACGGAGCGAACGGCAGCCGTGCTCGCTCGGCGCTTGCGGAGGGAGTGATGATATTGATATACCTTTGTGGGACTCCAGATGTTGACACCTGATAACGAGGACATGATTTGGGAGAACTGAACGTCGGATAGACGTTGGTTTGTGTCGATCAACGCGTTTGAATGCACTCCCAAAGTCAGCGCCCTAAGAATTTTTCGGTAAGCAAGGTCGACTTACAAGTCACAGCGTTACTTATCCGCTCCACAATTGCACTCGTTGCATTGATCTTGGCATGCATGTCCCTGAACTCAGCTTGCTGCCCAGATACAGCTAGTTGGTCGATGTACGGCGCAGGTAGAGCGAGAGGCTTGGACTCCTCCTCTTTGTCGTCTCGGGGTGCCGAATCCTCTTCCTCCTCTTCGTCTTCAGACTCTTCAGCAATTCTCAGAAGGCCTCTTAGTTTCTCTCGGAGGAAGATGTCGTTTGTGTCAACCAGTAATTCCAGGGGATATAGGATTTCTTCTCGGACCTGGAGAGGAAAAAGCAAAAGGCCAGTGTCGATTTCGGCTCGTACCTTGTTCAGGAGTTTCGTGATGTCCTCAGAGATGGCATTTATATGGGAATTGTCATAGCCGTGTGTGAGGCAATATCCTACTCTTGCTTTGATTGTGCGCCTAACCTTGGTCAAGGCCTTCTTGAGGTGATGCTGGAAACGCGCCCTAAGTTCTGAATACTCGTCGTCGTCGTCGTCGTCTTCGTCTTCGTAGTCGCTGTCTTCGTACTCGTTGTCTTCTTCGTCGTCGTCGTCGTAATCGTACTCGCTATCGTCGTCGGTTTCTCCCGCTTCCTGGTCGAGGCTGTCGAGTTCACTGTCGCTTAGTTCAACATCTTCCAACAGTCGCGTCGCGATGTGGAAATTTTCATCGTCATCAATATCTGCTCGGTCGAAAGGCACGTCCACTACTTCCTCAGCCCTGGTATCGGCACGAACGAGATGCGGGAAAAACAAATCCAGCTTTGCTGTTGACGGAAGGTCGGCGGGTTCACATCGAGAAGCTATGCAAAAGGGCTGTAGGACCTTCAATCGTTGCGGATGCATCGACAGCTGAGGCACCGAGGGTGTCCTCTGCCTGCCTAGTAAGGTAGGCGTTTCGCCCTTGGTAGGAAACATTTATGCAGATCAGCAGTGAACGGACATGGCGTCCAGCAGTAGCCTATGCAACGCAAGAGCGCTTAGACGAGTGAGGCTGCATCCAGTTGTTAGACGGCAGACGACGTTAGGGGCTGCGGATTCTGTCAGCGGCTGACGCACCACGGGATTGGGTAAGGCTGAATCTGTGCACGGACCCTGGCTTGGCATTGAGGTACGATGGCTCTTGAGCTTCATGGCTGGCTCTTCATGTCAGCCAGCAGAACCTCTCCGACATGCTGAACGTCTACCTTTCCTTTGATCCATCTTAATAACTTAGACACTTGTGCGAAAAACAGACTCCTCTTCGGGTCTGTTTATCGAGAAGCCCACAGCCACAATTTGGCAAGACACAAGGTTAGAGACTTGTTCCACCATGAGCCAGCAGACCTACCTGCAGCAGTGGTATGAAAGGCCACTGAATGGTGGTGTCAGGTAAGAAAACCTACAAGACTTGGGCCAGAGGGCTGACCACGTCGTAGTTCACAGACTCTTCTTGAAGAGGCCTTTGCGGCCGCAAAGGTCAAGTTCGCATCCGATTTAACCCAGGACCAGCGTAAAGCTGGCATTGCGTTATCGGCGACTACGTTGCAAGACGTGCAAGATGCCGTTAGCACATCCATGGTCAAATATCAAACCCAGCGGAAGGAATCCAAGGCACGGAGATGGCTAGAACGGCTTTCCCAGCGAGTCCACTTCTACGGTGGTGTAGTCGACGTTTACGCTCAACACCACCCAGAATATGTTGCTCTTGTTTGGGGCTCCATCAAGTTTCTTCTAATAGTATGTGTGAAGCTTATCCTAATTGGGCCTAGTGGTATCGCACTAACACATGAATGTGAAGGCTGTAATTAATCACGAAAAGGCCGTGGCTACCCTTGCGAAAGCAATGGCCCAGATTGCAGATAGCCTTCCCCGTGTTGAACTCGCTTCCATCCTGTACCCAACCGAGCGAATGAAAGCGGCCATTGCCGACCTATACGCCTCACTTTTTAGGTTCCTCATCCGTGCACGGGATTGGTACGAAGAAGGAAAGTTCCAGCACTTTCTTCATAGCATCACGAGGCCGATAGAGCTTCGATACAATGACCTTTTGGAGCAGATTTCACAGAGCTCTCGCACAGCGTGGAACCCGGACGAAGAATCTCAGGCTCGAGACGAGCGCGAAAAGAGAGGCCGAGGTGCCTTTTGGAACCACATCACCATCTCACGAGACCAAACTGGTGCCAGCAACTTTAAGAAGGAACTGCTTCTCATTCTTCGGTCTTCTCGAATTGAACGGTTAGACCTTCGTATCATTGCCAGACGAGATCCTAGATTGTTCGAAAATTCTCAATCGCACAGGCTTCTAGCAGGACCACTTCATTACCGACAACGCATTGCCGAGCAAGCACCAAGGCCCAATTTTCTACGGCGACAGGCCACCCTCCAATACATACCGGAGGAACCAATGGCCCAAAACACGGACCCTCCCGCAGTGAATGGCGCCATTTCATCGAGCAGCGAGCCTGACCCAGCGTCCAAGGGCAAAGACATTGCTTTAGAGCATCGGACTGTGAACTCTGACCTACCTGCTACTACAAACGATGCCTCGGTAATGCCTACTTCGAATGCCTCAGTTGATGAGCTTCTTGGCCGTATATCATCTATGGGATTCGATTTGAAAAACTTCCGCCAGCTCAACATTCAACCCGAGACTTTATACTTCATTAGCCGAGGTTACGGGCAACCAGCTACAGCTTTCATCGATGAGCCCACTTGGGCAATTGGTCCCCGAGGAGAGATTGTGCTACGGGCCAACTTTCCTATCCCTGATGTTGAGGGATACATACGACAAAAGCAGGATGTAGCCTTCCTCATCGCTAAGTTCTATGTACCCAAAGAGCAGGAGAACGAGGTCCAGAAAGCCGCCAGGGACAAAAGGACCCTTCCTCCACCAAAGCCGAGTACGGAGAAAATCCGGCTCGAATCCCAGGATATGATTGAAGCCATGGAAGCCTTCATCGCCGGAAAGCCAAAATTCAAAGAGCAATTCCCAAATTTCGATGTCCGAGCCCCCTTACCAGCTCCATATCTCTTCTGGTACCACGATCGGTCTCCAAATGCCCTCGACGGGTTGAGTCACCAACATCGAAAGTATATGCTCAAACTCACGGGATGGATTGATGAAAATTATGGCGAGGTGTACCGTCGCGTGGAGAAGCAATTGGAAAGGAGAGTGGTGACATACGAGTCCATGGAGTTCTTCCTGAAGCCAGGCGATGCTGTCGTCTTGAACAGCAAACCGGGCAAGGAGGACGGAAAATTGGAAGCCCAGATTGCCTCAACTTGGCCCACAAGCATAACTCCCCAACATGTCGTTGACGCGGCTGCAGACATGCCATGGGCCAAGAGAACTCGGGAAACCAAAAAGAAGTACACCTGGAAATGGACTGCCGATTGCTGGGCCTATAGGTATGACGGCTCGTTCTATCGACGCGAAGCATACCTGGAGATACAGATGCATGCTGAAAAGTTAGATGAGGAGGTCGATATTCGGAGCCTTAACGCATATCCCCTCAAGTATGCTAGCGAAGAAACACGAGCCCTCCTTGAACAACGAGGGAGGACGTTCTGGAGTTGTCGGGACAGAAGACTTGTTTCGTACGAGGACAAGAAGGGGATATACGGCGTAAGAGCTCGCTTTGTCACTACTAAAAGTTTCAGCTAATGGTTTCTTAGAATGCGGAACGATTCATGGTTGATTTTCAGACATACAAGGAAATCCACTCCGACTCTTTCTCCTTTAAACGGGCATACTATTCCATCGATGATCCGAATGTGAAAAGAATGGATCCTATCGTTATGGAAGCCGACGATCCACCGCCTGCTCCTGAGATTTATGTTTTCCCTGAAACCGTGCATGGCTACAATCTTCGTAGCAAGCGATGGGGTATGTAGCCATCTCCCCTATCGGATCATAGTCCATTGTGACTGGCACTAATACTCTTTAGTTGACCTCGAAGTAGACCTTATCCGAGAGATTACTTGGAACAAGCAGTCCTTCACAAACCTCGTCGTCGATAGCGAGACCAAGGAACTTGTGCAGGCTCTTATCACCAATCAAATCGCCCGGGAACAAGGCACAGATATCATTGACAGCAAGGGCAATGGCCTGATAATTCTCCTTCATGGCGGCCCTGGCACTGGAAAGACATACACGGCCGAAAGCGTTGCAGAGATGGCGGAGAAACCGCTCTACCGGGTGACGTGCGGCGACATAGGCACGAAGCCTGAAGATGTCGAAAAGTATCTTGAATCCGTCTTTCATCTCAGTAAAAGCTGGGGCTGCGTTGTCCTCCTCGATGAGGCCGATGTCTTCTTGGAGCAACGAACACTCACTGATCTTGAGCGCAATGCCCTCGTCTCAGTCTTCCTCCGGGTACTGGAGTACTACGAAGGCATCTTGATCCTGACCTCAAACAGAGTTGGAACTTTCGACGAAGCTTTCAAATCACGCATCCAGCTTTCGCTACACTACGAAAATCTGACTCGCGGCCAGCGCGCTAAGATTTGGAAGAACTTTCTCAATCGCCTCAAGGACATGGATAAAGCTCCGCCCACTAAGGTGACCGAGCCGGGAACGCGAGAGCGCAAAGTCGCAGAGCCTATCGGCATCGACTTCGACGACATCGAATGCTATTTGAGCGAGCTGGCAGAATTTGAAATGAATGGACGGCAAATACGGAATGCTATTACGACGGCGAGACAGCTGGCCAAGTTCAAGAAGGAATTGATGAATTCGGAGCATCTGAAGCACGTTATCAAGGTTTCGAGCAAGTTCGACAGTTATTTGAATACGGTGAGGGAGGGGCTTTCGGATGATCAGGTTGCAAGGGATGAGGGCGTGCGGTAATCACTTTCATCTAGCGTCCCGTCTACATTAGCGTTGTTTATCTTTGTCGCATTTCAGTTATTTCTGGGTAGGTTTTAGAGTTCGGCACTGTGTCTTCGGGTCACCCGTCGTAGTATCGCAATCTACTTAAACTCAACGTACCCCTTTCCCTCCACAAACGTCCAATTCCACGGCCCCTGCTCCTTCTTCTCCGCAAGCTCCGTGTACGCCTCACCCGCCGCTGGCCCACTAACTGGGATCGTCGCCCCACCATCCGGCTGTCTCTCATCCGCATAGTAGAACCTGAACCCTTGTTTCTCATATGCGATGCTCGAGCCCCATATCAGATGCGCGAGCGCAGATTTCGTCATGCCAAAGGTTAGAACTCCGGGTCGAGCTTCGGTGTTCAGAAGGTTACCCGTTGCAATGAAGGTCCGGGATGCGGAGGTTGGGAGCTGCTTGAAGCCCTTTACGGCTTCTTGAGCGGCGATGAGGGGTGAGAAGGTGTTTACGGCGAAGAGGCGTGTGGTGTCAGCGATGGTTACGGAGGTGAGCGGGTCCTCGGGATCGAGGACCACGCGGTCGGCAGCTGTGATGGTGTTTAGATCAGGCCCATAAACAGAATTGTAAATCTTGAGGATAGCGCACCATTGTAGACCACGACTGAGGGGATACCCAACTTCTCCGTTACTTTGGCAAATGCCTTTTGGATTTCCGCCGGGTCGTTGTTGGCGAGATCGAGCTTCAACCGAAAGAACCCGTCTTCGCCCACACCATCTTGCAGACTTCGCGCTGCGAGCGCAATTTTGTAACCTTTCGTTGCGAAGGCTTGGCCAACCGAGAGTCCGATTTTAGGACCTGCGCCAAGAACGAAGAGGACTGGGGCAGACATAATTGGAGAATTACTAGACTCAGTATATTATGAGAAGACCCTGAATTGATAGAATGATTGAGAGTGAGATATGACAATGACGATGTCTTGATTCTACATGGTGCGAGCCAAGGATTATATATATACGACATAGGCGCCAAGAGGGTGAATGATTCGAAAAGAGCCGTTGCCCACTGCAGCATAAGGCCTGCCAAGCTGACAAAAGCAGCGTCTTCATTAGGCGTGGTGCGATGCTGTAATGCCGAAGAGCGAGGATTGGATTAGAAATGCAACCCAGAGAATGAAGTCTGATTGGTCGACATTAATGACGACAGGTGAAGCTTTGTCATTTTTCGTCCTGCTATCCATTGTATGTACAGGACGGATAGGCGAGTTTCCGAACCGTCCACGTTGCAGAGTGTTAAATCGTATATCCCGAACTTCGAAGTTCGACCTCTGAATTTGAGGTCCGGAAATTCATCATGCCAGGAAAGGACTTGGCGATTCGCATGAATTCCGCTTTGGGCCACTCCATTCACGCTCAATAAGATGAGCACCAATTATTTTTTTATTTTTAGCAGAGGCGTCATGCTCGATTGAATACAGAAGTCACGAATATATTGAGAGAAGGTCGTCATCCCCACTGTACGCGGAAGCACGCTAACGATACGCAAGCCCACGAATAGAACAGCTCTACCATCACAGTCTATCATAACATGATGAAGGACAGAGAAACTAAAGAGTTATAATGGCTCATGAACATGAGCTGCGGGTAGGGTACAGGAATTAAAGGAGCGAAACTCGAAGACAATGAAATATGAAGGCGCTGCAGTGTGAAAATTTTGAAGTGTGAAGACCATGAGAGAGGAATGTGAGGAAAGTAAAGTTGCGATGAAACAGGTACATCGTGCAAAACGAAGGCGCATACCTGTAACGAGTATAAATTAAGAGACTTTGTGGCTAGTAAATGAGTCGAAAGTTTTACCAACGGATTGGCGATTGAATGAGAACATAGGATGGGTATGGGTAACTGGATGGTGCTGGAAGGAGATCCAGCCTCGGATGTGGGTGAAGAAGACGCAGCTTCTCAGCGCCTTCCAAACCGCATCTCTCTCCTAACCCACTTCTCTTTTAATCTAGACATTGGGGCCAGCAAGACCCTCACATCAAAGCTCACATCAAAGCTCACGGGAATGCGCCTGATTCCCACCAGCCAGGCCACTCCTCGGAACCGTTCCTAAGCCGCCTTGAGCCCGCCCCGCGCCCCGCAAAGATCGCCGCCGTGCATGTCTGCCCCTCACCACCTGTCATTATCCGGATCCGTCAACTCCACCTTCCATAAGTCAATGACATGCCAAAAAATGGTGAGTGCCCCCCCTCATTGAAATAACGACAATCATACAAGTCCGCCCATACATCCACTGTAAGCCCGGGACCATACCAGTCACGTGGATATGTTACCGACTAGTCACATCCGTTACCATATATATTTCAGCTGTACATTACATACATCACACACACACACACTACATACCCAAAATCCACTTATATAACCGCACATTTCCTAATATGAGATCCTTTACTCACGCTTTCTTACCTAGCAGTATGACATAGTTTCTCTCCTTAATCCGGAAGCCGGCTCCAGAAGTGGAGAAGCAGCAGCAACGATAATGTCGAACGGAAACAAGCCCTTCCACAATAAAATGAAGTCGTGAATTACGAAGGCCCATTCCATGTCTCGGTGTGGGAAGCCGAGCTACCCAAGATCCAGCACCCCGATGACGTGATTATCAAAGACCACAACTGCTGGTATGTAGCCGAATACCATTGTAAATCAGCTTAAGACTGAGACTTGATGATAAACAGTAATTTGCGGCTCGGATTTGCATATGTACTAAGAGCGCACGGCAGAATGGCATAGATTGGAGTTTGCAGCTTCAAGCCAGGCGAAAGTGCTGCGGTACTTGGGGCTGAGTAAATCGAGCGGAGACTCTACCGGCGGGAAATAGTCATTCCTTGGGACTTCGCTCGAGGTGTTATTGATGTACTGCTGCCTTGAGGACTTACAGCTCAGTATGAACTTGTGTGAAACACTTATCCATAGCCAGAATTTCTTCCACTGTAAGATTTCCTGTCAGCAGGTTGTCGAGGTGGGCAGCTGTGAATGTGGTGAATTTGCACAGGTCGCACTACAAATACAAGTGCCTCACATTGCCTTCTGCTTTAGGCATTATTTACAAAAGATGTCAGATTCAGGTGCTAGTGTAGGCTGGTATCAACTTTGCTCCAAGCCTCTATTGCGTATGAGGGGCATTGTAAGTTCTTGTTTTGATGCTTGGCAGTTAGTCAGCTCATATCTCTCTCTCTGATACTTGAACCTATTAATAGTGGGCAAGAAGAGAGTTGGCTTTGCAGTTGTTTCCGCGGTTTTAGAGAAGTACCTTCGGGCGGTGTCGGCTGTTGGAAAACTTTGAGACGAGATATGCTCTAAGTGAAATTAATTAGCATAGAGATTTGCTATCTTTATAGTGTGAAATAGAAAAGATATAAATTGGAGATCTTTAATACATTTTTCACGATCAAAGTCGATTTTGGCGTTCCCCCCCTTTAACGAGATCTTGGGTTTCTGAAATCTACTTGCAGTGCGCCACTTCATAACCACTCATTCTATTCACCGTTTGATCTGTGGCCAGGTAATCAGCTTTGTTGTGTCCAACTGTCTTGGAGGCTTAGGACTTTCCCATTAGGGCGCATCGTAGTGGGGATCCGGCAGGCGAGTAGATATCACATTAGCTAAACAGATTAAAATCTCGATGTTCAGACAAGGTGTTTACTAAGTACTGAGTAATGGGCGAGATGGAAAAAATTGAATTAACGACGACGCTACACAGTCTTTATTTGCCTGTTGAACCTAACGTGCTGAAACACCATTACTTCAGAACTGAAAACACCATCAACCTTAAAACTCATTCTATCCATCATCAAGAACCTTCTACGGGATAGCTTAAATCTAAGTTTGTCCACGTGCAGGTGTCATTATTGCCTCTGGTGTTCACCTTGTTTCAACCTTAATCTCATTGTGTGACATCTCATCTACCTCATTAACATCAGCCTGAATAGTGGCAGTGGCAGTTGTCTGATTCTTAGACTCGAGGTCAGGCATGTTTCTGCGTGAGGTGTTAGAGGCGGTATCGCCAAGCACTTTGTGTCTGCCGCGGGTGCGCAAGGTAATGTCGTCCTCTTGCCTTTCAATACGACGAGAGAAGGATGAAATCGAATTCAAACTCAGTGCGCTGCGGAAACTTTGCAGAACTGAGTTAATAGAGGATATGTTGACGAGGCTGCGGAGGGTGGGGATGCAGGCGGCAAGAAGTCCGACGGTCACTTCAAGAAGACTCCAGAAGAGGAATGTGGTGATAAGAACTGTGAAGTGTCAGTGCGACTCAGAGTGGCTTTCGGAGAGGAAGAGCATTGCGTAAATGGAGCGAAGTTCGATTCGATACATACGAGTGGCATCGAGGTCCGGGTTAAAGTTCTCTGCATGATCCGTTAATTCTGTCCACTAAAGGCAGAATGAGAGGGACAAACGCTTGGATTGCCAAATCACCCAGATCATGCGAATCATTGAGGCAATAGTGGAGCTTCGACAAATTAACATGAGACAACTAGCTTCGAAAGATCACTCACAATCCTCCCAGTGCAAAGACAAGACTCACGGCAAGCTTTTGACCAATTGGTATACGCAATTTCCAGATCTGTTGGTCTTAGAATCAAACGCAATATGGCCAGCTTTGGTATCTTTGTAACTTACTGAAGGCAGTGGCATGATCAGAATGATAACATCGCAGACAAAGTCAGTGACGGCCATCCAATTAAGGATATTGTTGAAGTCTCCGCACAAAGTCATGATCTGCATAGCGCTTGTCCACCAAATGCTAAAATGAGAACCGCATGCGAAAAGATACCGGAGAAAAAAGGCGACAGCCCATCCACTAACGATAGCGATCATGGCCCAAATGCCTACGACCATGGGAGTTTGGAAGTCACACTTGCTCACTACGAAGAGTCGTTGGTAGAAGAATAGAATACTAAGTTTTATGCACCCAAGAGCAGGGATAGAAAGCAGGAAGAAAGTCCATTCATCTTAGTCTCAAAGTTTAGACATGCGGTAGTTATATGTGAACCTTGGAAGTACTCGACCTTCTTATCTTCTGTGCGATTGTGATACTCCTTCCAAGCTCAGACCATGAGGTACGAGGAAGTAAGACATCTCGCCTTGATGGCGGTGGCCCATTTAGCACCGGCGTCGGATATCCGTACACATGCATTGCAATTCCTGGCTTTTGGTTAGTATTCTGTCCTTCGTGGTGCCGTATATTTACTTCTTACCGTGGAACATTGTTGCAGCCAGTCCAATATTGAGAGTCTACGGCGCTAAGTTAAAAGGATTCGAAAACAATGCTGTCGAAGTGGCATACCAGTACTGGAATCGTTAACCAATCATCAGCCAAAAGTCTCTGCTTCTTGTGCCTCCTTGCGTAAAAACGAAGAAGAACCGCGAATGTGTCCAACAGGATAAAAATGATCGTAACAGGGAGTACTATCTTAGGGGACTGTGTTGCAATTAACATGCCCATGTTGGAAGTCTTCAAAAGTCAGATCTGATTGCGAAGTGTTACTCGAAACCTCGAAGCCGGAAGTTGACAAGCAAGATGCTAAGCTGGTAGCTGGAGATAATGTTACCATGTATATCACTCCTCGCTACTTATTATGTTGATAAAAAGCTGGTGTGTAGTTGGCAAGACGCCGACTGTACGATGCCGGTCAATGGAGTGTAGTACAGCATTGAACCTAACACAATCCTAGTTATCTACGAGGGCCGATGGTAGTTGCATACCCCGTAAAGACCTTGTAGGAGCACTTATATTGCACTGGCTCTTGGGTCAATTAGCCGACCCGTGTTGGTGCGGCGTTCTGCATTTGGCTGACGTACGTTTGCCTTACATTGCCAACCATCCAAGCTTCGCCGCGTACAGGGCGAAATTACATCGCCAATGAGCGTACTTCGTTAGATAGCGCTGATTGTCTCCAACAACGTCGCTGCCATGTTCCTCTTAACGGGTCTACCGTCAGTTCCTCAAATCGGCACTACATCTCGAGCACGATTCAAGACATCGTCGTCAACTATGGCCCTTTTCAGTGCCGAAGTTTTCCTGAAATTTTCTCTTTCGGTTATTGTTCTCTTCGTCTTCAAAAAATTGATAGCTCATATTCGGCTCGTCCTACTCCAACGCAAATATGGCTGCCTGGATCCACCCAAGTACGCCCACAAAGATCCAATCTGGGGACTCGATCTTTTCTTCAAAACTATGAATGCATTCCAAAACGGTAGCTACCTGGAGACTCAGACTGCACTCTTCAAACCATTTTCTAGCAAAACCTTCAAAAGTCATGCTTTTGGAACAACAATTTATCATACTCATGACCCCGAGGTCTCGAAAAACTTCCAATCAATTTTCTTCAAGGATTTTGGCATCGAGCCGCTCCGGTATTATGTGGCCGAGAATCTCTGGGGAAATGGGATCGTAGTATCAGATGGACAAAAATGGGCCGACGCGCGCAGTTTCATTCGATCCACATTTGACGTTGTACACACGAAGAATATTGAGCGACTCAGCTACCACGTTGACAAATTCATGAGATTGCTTCCCCGCGACGGCTCTACCGTGGATCTACTTCCCTTGTTCAAGCGCCTAGTGAGTTTGCACATCTGTCACGTGTTCTAGAGTCATTCATTGTGTAAACTGACTTCGCATCGAGATTTTGGACACATCGAGCGAGTTTATCTTCGGAGAATCTCTAAATGCCCTTGGCAAGCCCGACACAGAGTTTATGGAAGCTTTCGAATACGCGCAACGTGGAACGGGTATACGCGCAGTCTTAGGGCGCCTCAGCTTTCTCCATCGCGATAAGAAATGGTTTGAGGCCTGCAAGCAGGTAACAGACTTCTGCGACAAATGTGTGGATCAAGCGCTCGCACGGATTGAAAAGGGAGATGAGCGACGTACAGAGACGCAGAGATTGCGGCTTGTTGATGAAGCAGCCAAATCTACTAAAGACAAGTACACGCTACGGTCGTTGATTTTGAGCGTATTCAGTCCAGCTCATGATGGAGCGGCTGTAGCTCTAGGAAATGCCTTTTTTCATCTCGCGCGACATCCCCGTGTCTGGACAAAGCTTCGAGAAGAGGTGATGGAATCCCAGAATGAACCTATCACTTATGAGCTACTCAACTCGTACCGATATCTCAAGAATGTTTTCCGCGAAAGTAGGTTTTTGCTACCTGATCATAAATTCATTCTGCTAAACGAGTCCAGCCCACCGTGTCACTGCCATAGTAAATCTAAATCAAAGAGTGGCATTGAAGGACGTCATTCTACCATGCGGGGGTGGTCCAAACGGCAAGGATCCACTGTATGTTCGCCAAGGCGATTTGATCAATGTCGACTATCGGACCATGATGCGGGACCACGAGTTCTGGGGATCTGATGCAGAAGAGTTTGTTCCTGAAAGATGGGAGAAGGTGCGGCCAACATGGGAATACACGCCATTTGGAGGTGGTCCAAGAGCCTGCCCAGGTATGCGACTTGTGTACACCGAGTGTGCATATACGGCACTTCGAATAATTAGGGAATTCAAAGGGCTTGAAAACAGGGATGAGGAGCTCAAATGGAAAGAACAGATGCGATTGACCTTCCAGAGCAAGAGTGGAACAAAAGTAGGCTTGATCAAAGTATAAAGTTCTGTATATCGGATGATCTTAGACTAAATATTGAAGTTCTCATGGGTGTTAATCTTCTATCCAGAATTCTCTTTTTTATATAGACCTTTATCATGGATCCCTTTATTCAGAAGCTGTGCTAAAATTCAAGACGGCGGTATGGAGCATAAGACGCATAACTTGAGGTAATGCCTGACCTCACTAGACTCTTGTGTAGGGCAGTAAGTGGATATCATATCCTTAGGAGTCTCATGCATCAGCGAATGCATCTGTCAGATGTAAGGGCTATATGGGGGTTTAGGAAATAGTATTTACATAACCCCCAAGTAGACAAAGTGTCAGATGGACGGGTATTAGTCGTGGTATTGGACGAAATGCGCTCATATGGGCCTGAAAGGGACCAACCAAATAGGGCAAGGCGCATGTGGGCAAGCGAGGGGCCAAAACCCCAGCGACCCGAGAAACCAAGAAGAAGACGGTCAATCAATCAATCAATTCATCAATACTCATCATTCTTTCATCTCACAACGTGACCATATTATTCTTGAAGCCGAAATAGTGCTTCAATCTGACAGCATCATACTAGATCAGACATTTAACGATGATGGTGTCAATGTATGATGAGAATGTTGCGTTGTTTGCCTGCGGGGATATGGCTTTTTTCTTACAGGAATATTGCGTTGTTTTCCTGCAGGAATATGGCGTTGTTTTCTTGCAGGAGTGTTCCGTTGTTTGCCTGCAAGGATGTGGCGTTGTCTGCCTGCAAGGATGTGGCGTTGTTTGCCTGCAAGGATGTGGCGTTGTTTGCCTGCGGGGTGTTGTGCTTTGTTTATTGGCTACGCGACAAAACCTGGAGATTGACAGTAGTTAGCGAATGCACTTGCGTGTCTAGCAATCGTCGATGAATAGTTTTTTTGGCACGGACTCCGTTCTCCAATGTAACCAAGGTTAGAGAAGTCCGTATGGTATGAACTATCATGTCCACCATAGTGGTTGCAATGTATTAATATATGCCAATGCTTATAAGTACATGCAGTTGTTTAGTAACTGACAAGAGGCTGGGAACATGATGTTTCACTTAAGTCTAAGCACAGGGACACCACAACTTCACATAATGGCTTAGCATGGACCCTGGAAGAATCAAACTTCTGGCTGACATGCAGCAAGTTAACTTTTATAGCGATCTGCGATCTTCCCAAATCAGTAGCGAAGATAAAATGCAAAACCTTTATCATATATATGATTATATATTTGAGCTTGGCGTACTAAAATGGCGACAGCTCTTTGACTAAAATTGCCTCAATTGCAGCACGATAAAACACTCATTCAACGGCCACGATTAGGCTAATAGCAAGAGAACTAGTTGGTCTTTTGGAGGTCGCATTGTCGACTGTTTTCCAAATGAAAAAGGACATTACTTCCATGATCAAATTCAAACGGAAGGTCGACAGATCAGGATATGATATGATTGGTGAGAATCTCTTCCAGAGACGTGCATATGCTGTGTCATGGCCTAAAGATGTCAACATCGGCCCGCCTTGCCAGGAACAACGAGTCTTGCGTGTTTCTCGACGAAGTGCCATAGAAATAATTCGTCTTGGGAGAAAATGAGTGAGATGCATGAAGTCAATCAGAATTTAAGCAGAGTGGAAGACTATTATGAGTATCACGAAATGTCGCTTTGTAACTGTAACCAAAAAGACATCTAGATTATATATTTCTCGAATAGACATATATATACAGCTTACAGTAATTCAACTTTTGCCTTGAATTGAATCTCGTCCTAAATAAAAAGACTGCTATGATTCTAGGGTCGCAGATGTCTCCGAAACATTACCCGGAAGCATGCATTTCAGATTGTGCCCCACTTCATCCACGAGTGATTTCCCTAACCTTGTGTCCAATGTTCCTTCCTCAATGTCACCCAGCTTTTCTTTCCGTGCCATACTCTCCCTTCCCATGGTTATCCCGAATTGTTCGGAAATCGAAGTCGATTGCGGATTTGCCCCGGCATCTGAACACTTTTCCCATGAGCCCTCAAACTAGAATTGAAGAAATCATCTCCTCCCTGGAACTAAATCGGCCAACAAGACCACCGACAGTGAGTCGAGACCACATATACAATCATTTAAGGTAACTTTGACCCACCACTTCATCGAATGATACAAACTACATCATATTCCTCACCGTTTGTCGGGATTTCAGTATAGATCCTGTCACGTTTTGCACGTGTTCTACCATGTGTCCTATTCTAGCTAGCTCCCCTTCAAGGGTATATAGCCATTGGTCGAGCAATCTGCTCGTCACAATTTTCACACTCCTTGTATACACATTTAACCATCAGACGATTGACTGCTTCCTCTCACTATTACCGGACCGTATCCAATCCAAAATCGCGTCCATGACCGACACCACGTGATCAACTAAAGTTTCTCAACATCTTCCCTACCCTAAACCCCAATCCTATATCCTTAAATCAACGAACTTAACCTCAACTATATCCTGCTTCTAAAAGTACAAGTCACACCATCACTTTCACAACTCATGCAACTCAATCCAGAAATATTCCTGAACCCAAATCCTAGGTTGGGTTAAAGAGCTCGATGTCTCAGATTACATAGAAACTTGGGGTCGCTACGCTATTTGAGCAAGGTTGAATGTATGTTTTTGACTTGCATTCAACGCTTCTCATTGATGCAAGGGTAGTGCTCTAATGGAAGAGCGCAACAATCTAAGCGAAAAGATATGTCTCTCATCGAAAAGGCGAATTTGCTACTTCCAGGTGAGTTGTGGATACCTCTAGGTAGAATCGTTGTGGAAAGTCCAGACAAGTCATTTATTCGTACTAGAAAGAATACGATTGTTCGCAAGCTGAGAAAGATGCTGCTCGAAAATGAAATATACAATTCCTACACATCGCAGAACTGCAATTCATCTGTGCGAGCCTGAGTGAATCATTGTTATATTGCATTGTGTGGTATGTTGTTCTCAAAAGAAGCCCCTCCCTCCTATGAAGTAGTTGCGCTTACCACTACGATGGATCTTTATCTTTATCCAGTGGCTCATCATTCATAATTACAATCAGCGCCTTTCATTACTCATCATTACTATTTTTCCAATTTCAAGGAAAGTTTTGGTGATGCTCAGAATCCCCGGGATCACCACAAAACAGCTTGCTTCACGCCTTCCCACCCCTTGTCTGGCCACCACCCCTCGTCTGGCCGCCTCCCCTTCCACCTCGCTGTCCACCTCCCCTCGTCGGGCATGGAGTTTCACGTCTCTTTCCGCTCCAGGAGCCTCCTCCTGGGAATGCCTCTGCTTCTGTTTCAGCATCTCGTTTTCCACCCCATGCCCGCCCTCCAGGAACTGCCTCGGGTTCTGTGTTAGCATCGGCGTCACGCTTTCCACTCCAATTACTTCCTCCCGGGGAAGCGCCAGCGTCTCGTTTGTTTTCGGGCAGTTCGTTCTCGGAAAAGAACGGTAAGGCTGCAGCAGCAGCAGCAAGTGCGAGAATTGCGAAAGCGGTTGTGAGTTTCATGGTTGAGTTTGTAGAATGTATGAAAATGATCTGGAAGATCGTGCGTATGGTGGAAACTGATTTGGATATGTGGGGAGTAGGCGAACGGATAATGATTGCGGACATGAACTGGAAAGGTATGTGGTCTTGTTATATCGATTTATCTGGGGCTGAAAGAAGATTCGAGGCCGTGATTCAGAACCAATGGCGGCGCTTGTGTAACAAGAACAAGCGAAAGGGGCTTTTTACTAAACAAAGAGCCGAGTTCCAGACCCAAAATTCGCTTGACACGGTCCTTGCTATATTCTCTTTTATCCATCAGCGCTGCTCACGAGTAATCTTCAAATATTAGTGATGTGATTAATTAGCCTAGGAACAGCTGTAAAGTAGAGTGTGTACCATGCCTTCCAATCTATGTTTGTGAGTCTATAACAAAATTACCTTGGATAATTCTCCTTCAGCAAGGTCGCAATGGTGTACACGCCACTGCGAAATAAGGTGGGAACAACAATTCTAATGTGTCAACAAAAGCGAGTCAATCGGAGCATGACCAGTTTACCGTACAACTCGATCCGGGGTCTGAATCGCAGCCGAGAATACGCCACTGTATTCTCATTGCCCTTGGCGCTGTATTTAACACTGAAACAACGTAAGAGGTTGCCTGAAACATCATAGTATACAGACCAATGGTGAATATGATTGGTAACGTGAGTCTGCAGCAATCTACCGGCAATAGTCAAAAATTCTTTGATTGAGTAGGGACACTGTACCAATTATGTGACGCAACTAGGAGTCTTCCTATTGTACACTCATTTCATAATTTTGAATCCTTCAGTTTGAACTAAAGCTTATGGTGAGGGTGTGCATTAAGATGCCAATGTACTTTAAGGTGTCCGCGTTTTCTAAAACTTCGTATCTGTGCTTTACAGCAAGTGAAATATAACCAACCCAATCATATGCATTGTTCGCTTCTGATATATGGGTTAGCGCGGTACAAGTCGCGATCAAATATATATGAAAATGACTTACTTCGATACCACGAGTGGTGGAAGAGCTCGTGAAAATGAAAAATATCATGCTACCAAGAGGACTTGCGGCGATAATTGGATATTAAGACGACAAGGTCTTTCTAGGAGGAACATCAACGTTTGTCTCGATACGGTTTTGTCACGTGTCGCACGTGTTCTACCATATGTTGTCACGTGTCTTATGTCGTATATCGATAGTCCATATTGATTACTGATCATCACCTCGTTCTGCTCTGATATATAACACTAGTCCCAAACAGGAAGCGGGTATACGTGGCTGACAGTACAAGTTTCCGATCGTCTGATTGGTTTCCTTTCAACATCCATTTCCTATCGCATCCTAGGTCAGCGGCAGGTAATTCCTTCACAAACCTTTTCTGCAAGCAACGCAACAAAATCCAGATTTGGCATTCGGTTTCAGAAGTTAGATTAGTTAGATTACCAATATCATAGGAAGATGGAGGGAATTTACAAGCAGACAATACAGCAACCCGAGCTACTTAAGCGGCTATGATTCTCTACAATCGAATAGACAACATCCACCAAATAAATAGCTCCAAGCTTCACTCCATCCTCAATCTGAATTTCTTCCGAGTTGCCCAATAGACCTTCTTACAATCCCGAGCTTCCAAATCGATGGACGCTCCTTCAGTCCTTGTAATTGGTGCGAGTGGTTATCTTGGTGGCCCCGTCTTGCAGGAACTCATGCGCCAGAAGTTCCGCTTCAACCGCATCTCCATCCTCAGCGATGCATCCAAGACGCACAAATTTGTGGACGCCGAAGCAAATGGCGTGGAGATTGTAGTTGGCTCCTTCCTAGACCCAAATTCCTTCAAAGGTACGAGTTTAAGCCTTTTGGTTTCATGTCTATCCCAAACCCTCACCACCTTCATCTGCAACCCAGGATCGCTGTAACATCTACTGAAGGTAGCTGTAGGTTTCGATACCGTCCTCTCCCTCCTCGGCAACCACGCCATGAAATTCCAGCCCTCCATAATCGACGCCGCTGCCGCCGCAGGCATCAAAGATTTCTACCCCTCCGAATATGGCGCCGACATCTCACAGGGTGAATACCTAACCAATCGCTACTTCCGCGACAAACACGTCACACGCAAGCATCTGCGTGACACCGCTGCGCGCATACCGAGCTTCAACTACACCTTAATCATGGTCGGGGGCTTCATCGAGTTTGCGCTCATGCCGCTGTTTGGAACAGATATCGTGGAGAAGAAGTTCACGTTCTATGGGACGCCGGAGAAGGCGGAGTCGTTGACTGCAGTCGCGGATGTTGCGCGCTACGTTGTGGAGTCGATTCTGATGCCCAAGTCTCCAACTCAAGAGCGACAGTTCCGGGTCCCGGGTGGGCTGTACAAATGGGGCGATGTCATCGATGCACTGGAGAAGGTGCAGGGTGCGAAATACACACGCGTCTTTCTTCCACGCCAAGAAGCTATTGATAAGGTGAAAGAGTGCGTAAGGAATGGAGATGTTGATGGTGAGTTGGTGTTCTCTTTGAAGGCGATTATGGGTGACCCGGAGGCGCTGGCGGTGCCAAAGCCGTGGGATAATGAGATATTCTCGTTTCAGCCGGAGACTCTGGAAGTCACTCTGGATAAGTTCTTCGCTGGTCCGAAGTAAAAGTTTGAGATGAATTAGTCGGAGGCCTATTTGACTTTCGTATAGCCTGCCAGACAATGATTGATACTCAACCCTTTCTACGACTCTACCTTTTTCCTTTCCATGTTATGCTTTGCGTCCTAGAAGCTGTTATGTTTTCCACTTAAAGATCCTTTTACTTTTCCATCCCGGTTTCCACAGGCCAGATCATAACATCCACTTCTGATTCTTTCATATAACTCTCACACATGGTCTCAACACTTTTCATTATTTCATGACACAAGCTTGTAGGTAGGTCTACAACAAACTCACCAACGGTCTCAGCATCTCACACTCCTCATCTAGCACCTCCCCAACCCACAACAAATTCGACGCATTCGCCACAACATCATCCCAACTCCACAATCCAAGCTCCAGCGCCGTACGTGCTAGTAAATCACACATCCACAACCTCTCCTCCCTGTGGACCTCCAATGCTCCCAATATCAGCACCCAGAGCAGCATCGGCTTGAATTTCGTCCACAGATGGCTATACACGAGGAGAAGCTGCATCAGTCTCGTAGTATCCAGACCCGTGAACACGATGCGAACTCCGAAACGCCGGCGGATTTTGCTCAGTAGGATCAGGGCTCCGAAACGACAGCACTCAGCCACAAAGATTCCCTCGTCTATGTCCTCGGTATCGACTACTGACTCGTGCAACCTGTGCGTCAGTGAATCGACGTTTGCCTTCAAGAATTCCTTATCTTCCCAGAGGACCCTTCTATCGCTTTCCAGTTTTATCGTCATAATAGTGGTGCTTAGGTCTTTGAAGATATCGCTAAGAATATGATCAGTGGGAAAAAGAAGCGTCCAGATGTTGGAAACGTTAGACCCTTCGACGGGGAGCCACCATGGGATTTCTTGCGCGTTTTGGCGGAGGGAGGAAAGTGCGTGGTGTGGGAGGGGGAAGCGTGGCGGGGTGCCACTGAAGCAGGATGCTGAAACGTCGATGCTGTGATTAAAATCAGTACACCAGTCTGAAGCAGCTTTCCTCGTTGCTTGGTTGGTGAAGGCGCATCTACCCCGACAGTAAAAGCCTTAAGATTCGATTATGATCTATCGCATGCACTCCACCCTTGAATCGGATGATGGTAAGCAAGCCATTCATATGCAATTCGTAACTCCACCAATCTTTTGTAGCATGCTGCCGTCCATCTATTGTTAGCATCGCCTTCTGATCACTCGACACACCTCGTAAACACCAAATCACTCACACTGAAACACAAAAATGCAAGAATCGTTCCAATGACTCCCTCGCTGACTCCTTCTACAGGGTCGGAGAGCCTCTCATTCACAGAACGTAGTGCGAGGGAATGGAGACTCAGCGCATTGGATTGGGCGTTAAGCTTCGAGGGAATAGTGGCAGTTACATCGTGGGAAATGTTGGAGAGGATTTCGTAGAAGAGAGCTGGGTCAGAGAATGCGAGTGGGAGCCATGTGTCTCTTATTGGTCGAAGTCGAGGTTCAGGGTTCGTGTAGACTACTCACACAAATCAGCAATGTGCAATAGTCGTATCTGCTTATTAGAGAAATTATCCAGAGAGGAAGATGAGAGGACATACCGTAGTCAATTAGAAAATGCATATCACTGTTCATCGGCACAGGATAACTTGCAAATGGATCCATCCGCGCCCCACCAACCACCAATATTGGGACTTCGCTCACCCATGCATCCCCCACTTTCTTTCCTATTTTACTATTTTCTATCTCTGTCTCCCTCGCTCTTGGTCGTGGGCGAGGTTTCCCACGGCGCGCTGCTCCAATATCTCGCATGACGTGTTTCTGGATCGCTGTTCGCACACCCTTGTTCGGCAGGACTTTTCCAGTATGGTACACTTTAACGAAGAGGAAGGAGTCTGGCATGATGAATTTTGATTTCTTAGGATAAGAAGAAAGTTTGAGGGTTAGAGCGGCATGCTGGTGAGAAATTTACGCTAATTTTGAGGATGATAGGGCTGCTGACAAACCGTGCATCATGCTTGCATGCAAACCATGAAACGCTCGGGGCTAATTCGGGGACCTCGTATACGAGTCTAGTCAGGGTTCACGAGAATATGTAAACTTTTGGTAAGGGAATTTCGGATTTAATGCTGCAGTTTCAAATACCGGAGCCGGTATTGTTTGTGAGAAAATTTGTTCCCAAAGCCCACAAGAAAATTGACTATGCCAAATTTCATGTCATCGGCCAAGTGCGCATTCAACGAAGAAGTCCCTGATGGGTAGCAGTAATTCATTCAGAATTTATGGTTAAGCTGTCGGTTCTGTCAACCCAAATTAGCCGACCGATAAGGATGTGTTTGGAGGGAGGTAATCCGAAGTCATGAAATTAGTCCACTCCTAAATTTTCATGCCCATGTCCTGGAAAGCAGTGATGAATGTATGTGAGATGGATTAATTCTTTATGTGGCACTCAGACTCAATCATATCACGAGCCGTTAAGAATTAGATAGAAGACTCACGTGCATGATGAAGACTCATATGCGTGTTTCATCTGTGGAAGTTTACTACTCATAAAGCCATGTGTTCTTACTGTACAGAATCTAAATAATTAAAAATTGCAATTCAAATTATTTTAATAGGGGATGTGTCTCCAACCCCCAACTGTCTAACCAATTCTCTCTGCGACTGTTGCGCCGTAGCGAAGAGCTACTTTGCCCGAATCCACCTCAGACACTGGTTGAAGGCTTGGATGCATGGTGCAGGGAACGGGTCTTGGTTTCTCTGTCAGCTGCTTGCTTCGTTATCACTTGACGCGGTATATATATATGGGCATCCGAACACTATGCCCATTCATCACGGAGGGAATGAATCGACAATCGAACCGACCACCGAACACACAACCCTCACACCAACGAGATCACGAATAATCCTTCTATATTTCATCACACATCTCTTGCTTTCCTTTGGTAGTTAGATATAACGAAATTGCAATAGTCTACTGCCAAACCTCGTCTTGATCCTCTCTCCCTCAGTGCATTGCTGCTTCGGACATCGCATGGCTGCGAGTCGCCTTCTACCCTCATGATTTTCTATATCACACCCTTTACCCGACTCAACTTTGTTCATCACTTCGGCCCTATAGCTAGATCTCAATAATGACGCTATCGTAATGTTCTTTGACAAGAAATCCAAGTTGAAGAGATCTTCATTCACCTAAGATATCGCGACGACACGAAGGACAGCGCAATGCAATCCCCGCATCCCGATGAATCCACATCTCGAAGCAACAGAAATGTAATCGGTGGTTGTAAACCTCGAAACTCATACTTTCGCTATTACTTGGTAGTATAACTTTGAAGGCAAAACCTCTAGCTCTGCAGTGTGCGTAGTGGCAAGGACGTCCCAATCTGCGCCACCATGTCATCTAGGTCAGTATCATAGTACAGCATTAGTTTATGAAGCCGTAATAGTAATCGAAGAATTTAGGTCAAAGCGCGCGGGGGCATGGAACCGCGGCTGGCGGCGGTAGAAGTACTGAATCACTTTGACGTCGGACCTGCTGGCTATACCGCGGTTCTCCGGGTCTTCTTCGGGGTGGAATTTTCTATTAGTGGGCAACTCAGAGTTCACGTTTTCCAAAAAAGAGGCGTACTTGAATTGTTTTGTAGTTGCGAGGGCGGTAGGCTCGTAGTTTGGGCTTCTGTCCACCTGCAGTCGATTTATCGAGGATAATGGAATTAATCTGACTAGGAGCGTCAATGAGTGGGCGCATGGCGGTAGTTAGTACGTTCCTACTCAAAGTATGGATGTGAGCACCCATTCCTCAACATGACAACCTTCGCATGATCGCCACCAGGATGCCCGAACCATCCAGACCTTGTTTATCGGATGATGCGGTATCTGCCGGCGTTCTTTCATAGAACTCATTCGACACACGATCTTACTACCGGCCGACTGGAACATTTGCACGTTGCGGAGTGGCTCAATGTGGGGAAGAAGTGCTCATCTGCTGTCCACGTGCCCAACGCCGGGGTAAATTAATCTATTGTCTATCGACCCTTGTATCTATATTAGAACTCCTTTCGGGCAGAAAAGCACTCAAAACATTCGATGAGTTACTTAAGATGGTTCGGATCCGTGCAAAGCCCGGCGGGAAAAGCTTGACATCGGTTTCATTTTCACAATTAAGGGCTCTCTGACCGGTCTTGGCGATTTGAGAATCTGCAAATTTACGACCATCGCCATGTCCGCCCCGTTCCTACGCTTGCTTATACGGACCGGTATTATTGGTACCTTCTTGCAGACATCATTCGCAGATGCCGTTGCACCCCTCAGCATCAGCATCCTCAATACCACAGTAACCAACTGTGACATCCCCATCACCACGCACATCTCCCATAACAACACTTCGCTCAACATCCTCTACGACACCTCGAAATCGAACGGCTCAACCCCAGACGTGCTAGCATGGACGGACTCCGTAGGCGCGACCGAGACCATCTGCACCGTCTGCACAACGATAAATTGGACCAGCGCTCTGTACGGACTTATCATGAGTATTGATTATGATTTCTACCATAGGATGGATATGGGATTGCTGGAGCAGGTGGCGAGTATTATCACAAAGGATAATGGGACGAGCGAGGTATGAATCGTTTTTTTTTTTTTTTTCAGTCAGGTATGCGCGCTAACAACGGGTGACAATTAGGAGTATTTCGATTTTTCCTACGTGTATGGGTCTGAAGAAACGGCGGTAACAAGTTTAATGCACTCAAATCAGGCAAATAACAGTGAGGCTCTGCTGCTAAATTATGCAAAACCGAGCGAGTCGTTTTGTGTGCAAACGGCTTTTCGCATGTATAACAGGGTTGGTGTGGTAAATGCGACAGGCGAGATATCGCGGAAGAGCGTGTTCAGTCAGAGCGTGAACATTGTATGGCAGAGCGTGAAGCCGGTCAAGAGGTAGTGTTAGGAAGATCCGTAATCTGGGTGGGCTCGATAGAATCTTCCTGATTGCTTTGGCGCAGTCACATGATTCTCAAACTCGTCACTTCCCTCTTGTTCATATGAATAGTCCTTGCGAAAAAGTTCTACCCAAAGTTTCCAAGTATTGATTTTGCCACTGAGGTACAATCACACGTCAAAAGTTTTAAACCCCCATGGCCTGTGCGCGAAAATCGCATCGCACCCATATTTGCGCGCAGCTGAATTGTACTCCACAGCGCCCTATATACACTAATTTTTTGCTTGGATGTGATTAAGTAGGTATCAATACTTTGTTTGCCAGCCTTTTGCCTTCCTGCAGGCCGCCATCTAGCGTGGCATGCTTAGGATAAGTGCCTTAATAAGGCGCCCAGGGATGCTACGCCAACACTTTTTCAAGGCACTACAAAACCCATCCCACTCCTCTTAAGCCCTGCTGTAATTGTTGTATTGTGGATAGCGTTTAAAGACAAGTTTTTTAAGCACCCACTAGAGGTGCTCAATTGGGTTAAGATTAGGTGAGTAGGGCGGCTAGTCAATAGTTGTGATGTTCTGCTTGGCCATGAACTCCCTTATAACGTGCGCGGTGTGTATGCGCGCGTTGTCCTGCATAAACAGGTGTTAACAGTAATAATAAGGTAATAAGCCTTTGCGCAGAGTCTCTATATAGCTTTGAGCACTGTATCCACCTCTTGGAGCCTTAGGGTCACAATCTATAATAATTAGTTTACTCCGCCTAGGTATACCCCTTTTATCTAGCCATATGCAGCCCCACACCATCTGCGCAGGCTGACGGCTTGTTGGCACCTCGGTGATTATCCTGTAATCCTATTTCTTGTTGCCATGCATAAAAGCCTACTCTTGTGTATGCCCTGCGCCCTTTTAAACTAAGCACTTGTCTAAGAACTTAATTGGCCTCTACCTCTAGTTATAGTGTTGATACTTCCTGCAGAACGCAACGCGTAGTCTAGCTCGTGCGTGCGTTAATTTGGGTTGTTTTTTACACCAGCAATTGGTTAACCCACGTCTCTTAAGCACCCTGTACAGTGTAGAGGTGCTAGGTGGCTTTAAAGGGGTCCCATCTGGGGCATAGACCTGAGCAACTTTGGCAAGCTCTGAGTACTCAATCTTAGGAGTAGCGCGTGCTTTGCAAAATATTAACTTCTTTGTATGATCTGATAGAATAGGAGGACGCCCGCTTCAAGGTTTTTCTTGCGTTGTTGCGGTGTTGGTGTAGGTGCGTATGGTGTATTTGATCGCGCTCCTGCTCCTGCCAAATTCCTCCATCAACTCTGAGACTGTCTATCCACACGAACGCTTCGTAATAATGCGCAGTCGCTGGTCTGGGGTTAAATTAGGCCCTTGGCGCGAATTTCCTGTAATTTCTGTACCAAATTGACGACGTTGCGACATTGTATAGGTGGGTTGAAAGTGAGGTGTTGAAGTGTTGAAGTTCCGAGATGCGGGGTAAGGTTTAAAACTTTTGACCTAGTACTGTATACGTAGGTAGCGCCAATGGCTATGAGCTAGGAAGAAATTCGATGAGCAGTTCAAGATTCGCGACGTTAGTGGTCATGGGACATGGCTTCTTCGCAGAGGCCAATTGGACCAACTCGTTTGCCACGAGAATAGCAACCCAAAGCACCAATTCCGGTGTAAACACCAAGCCAACGGTCCCAAGCGAAACCTTTTCAGGTGGATTTGCCACGTAGAATGCGCCATTGATTGCTCTAACGCCGCCAATTGCACCCCATATCCGTCGCGAGCCCTTTGCTCAAGTCCATGTGGAAGCATAAGTACTTGAAAAGGCCTATGTGATGGAAACAGAGGTAATAAGGTTGCGGTATGAAAAATATCTTCATCAAATAGATGCACAACTGCTGGCACAAACCAGCATGTGCAACCACATTAGAAACCGGTCGTGGGTAGCTAGTGCAAGCGAGCGGGAAAACGAAGGGTGTATATTGCATTGAACCTGTTCACGTGTGATAGTGCGAGGGAAAAGCGACACGTTTGAAAGGATGAACGGCGATGTTTGCCACAACGAGTCTAATGGTGCGCGTATTGAACTTGTTTAATCCTTTTTTGAGACGCTCTTTGATCACAATCGGTGTGAGGTGTCAGGTTTGTGGGATCTGCGCCTGTCAGGTAGGCACAATTTAGATTGAGAGGCATCGAGATCTTGCCTGCAGTCGAAGTAGTTGAGAGTAATGTATATACTAATGACAGCAACTGTAGCCTAGATAACGGCACGAAATATTTGCGAGCATTCCAGCATTTATATCTTTGACTTTCTCTCTGAGAGGCTTTGTAGCATCTATTTTCGCGTTGTTTTCCACTCGTATTAAGGACCAACGCAGTGATGGAATTTTGGGCCTCATGTTTGGCAGGGCGTTGTTTGCTCGGGACCTTCACTTTCTTGCGTGCTTGTGCCTTCTTCGAGGTTGACTTCAGGTGAAAGTGTTGTATTACTGCATGCATTGCGGTGGCTAATTAGAACAACGAAAGGATGCTTGAACAGCAGCGCGAAACGACATGATTGTCGTCATAATATGTCCCCGCTGTTAGCATGTAGCCGAACCCATTGAGATAAGCCGTAGGGTTGTATGGACAAGTGCAAGATGAGAATACGGTGACGAATGGGGATGGAGTTAACGGGCGGCGATGCGAGAATGTGAGTGGTCAAGACCGCTAGATTACCGCTAAGCCACTCTTGGGTTAACAATGCCATCTGCTCTCAGCAGGCAGCCATGACGTTGCACAGTCTATCCACGCTCAAAATCTCCGATCCTATCTCATCTTCGTGCTCATCTTCGTGCTTATCACTTCTTTATTCCCCTTCCCATCGGCATCATGTCTGGTCTTCTCTGCGTGCCTCGTGAGCTCCGCGATGAGATCTACACCTATTTTATCCCCGACTTCCCAATCCGGCATCACCTCCGTACGTCAACATGGGACGAGCTGGAAGAATCGAATGCAATGTCTTGTTCGGCAGCCACTGCAAGCACGCGAAGAGCAGGCATTAGCTCAGGCGCCAGCGCCCGAGGCCCCGGCTCCTCTATTTGGACCGATGATGAGGAGCTGGACGAGGAAGACAGGCGGTTTATGGATGGGGTATGGGGGCTTCTTCTACTAAACAAACAAGTCCACGCAGAATATATCGAAGCTCTAGGCAGATCCGCGAAGGTAATACTGTACCTTCACATGGAGAACAAACCTGAGCAGCCTCATGAATTTGCAATCAATCCTGACTTCTGGTGCTTGGGGTACCGGAGAGGAGTGCAAAAACTGATCGTGCTCGCGCGCTGGCACGCGGGTGAAGGCTGGGAAAAGGACAATATCGACGAGAAGAAAGAGATGCCCCAGCTCGAGTCCTTCGACGACAATGACAAATCAAGCGAGGATGTTCTGCCAAATAACCACGCCGCTCTTTTGACAACCTTCAACAATTATTTTGATCAGCATCGCCCTCGCAACTACTACTACCAGCCCCCTTTTCGACAACCAATAGAACGCATATGCCACCCACAAAGACTACGCAATCCTCATCATTTGCTGGACGCCTCGCGGACCTCGGACGCACTTTATGACACGGTAAAACGGATCCTTGGAGACCTTCCTAACGTGGATGAGCTGGATGTTACTCTGGAAGTAGGTGGCGCTACCTCTAATGATCTAGCACACATACAAGAATTGAATAGCGGACGTGCGCTAAAGGTACATGACTTCCTGCACTGGAAACCCGCACCCGAGGACAGCCTGGAGCGAGTTAGACATGTGACGAAGCGGCTGCTGGCTGGAACCTACAAGGACTGGCCGAGTGGGGTCGAAGAGTGGAGAAAGGGCGTGGAAGAAGCGAAGGGCGGTATCATGGTGCCGAGGGGGGAAGGAGGAGGATGGTGGGACGTCATGGAGGAGGAGCCTGTCTCGGTACTAGTAAGTCATCACAACCACTTCCCACTCCAGATAACGAGGCTAATCCATATTCCCACAGGATGATATTAATTGGCACATCTGGCCTGCAGCCCATGTCCCAGATCCGGTCGACTTAACCGTCAGTATTGACGGGCTTTCGATGACGTTTTCCCAAAGTGGGGAAAAGAAACCTGCACTGGTTCATATGATGGAGGGCGATATCAGCCTGGAAAAATGGAAGGACATAACCGATCTGGATGCGCGGTGGGCCATCATGAACTACGACCCAAACGCACGTCGCAATGACGATGAACCCATCTTTTCATTGAACTTTTCCGATACCGCTAGGGTAGAATGAAGTGCTTCGCTGACATTTGGGGAGTGTGAGATGAATTATCCACGATCCGACGTCCAGGTATTCGACACTTATTGCGCCGTAGCAAAGTGCTACTTTGCGCGAATACACCACTGGCATGGGTGGAAGGTTCAGATGCACGGTGCAGGGAACAGGTTTTGGCTTCTCTGCCAACTGCTTGCTTCGTCATCACTCAACGCAGCATATATATAGGGATCCGAATACGACGCCCAACAAATATGGGATCACGAATACAATCAGCGGGACACACGAACCGACCCCCAACGAGATCACGAATGTTTTATCTGTTTTTCATCATTCCTTTATCTTTTATTTTGGTTTGGTAGCTAGATACAACGAAATTGAAACAGTCTACTGCCAAACCTCCACCTTAATTCTTCTCCCTCCTTTAGTGTATTGCTGCTTCGGACATCGCATGGCTGCGAGTCGCCCTCCCCAGTGTGATATTTATTTATTACACACCCTTTCCTCCACCGCATTATGCAATCATTAAGCATGTTCTCAAGTTATTTCTGCATGTACGCGTTCGAATACTTCCTCCTTATGTTCCAATACTTTTTGTTTACGCTGCCGCAATGTCAATACAATATTCAGTGCCTTTTCAATACAAGTCCTTAACTTCCTTCGCGATGACACGGGCATTAGAATATCGTAGCGATTTTGAAAGCTCGAGAACTCGTGACCGCTGTCTTGTTCTGATCTGGCTTTTTGCCCTTCAGCGTCAAAACTGCAAAACCGCAAACAAAAGAAATCGCAATCTGATAAGACAACAGGATCAAGCAAACAATTTCATTTACATCATCATCGGTAACTAAACCCCCTCTTCCGACCAAACCACTTGCACTTCCGTTCCAGCCACCGATGTCGAACCATCTCTTGCTTAATCCAAACTCAAGCGATGAGAATCCCTTTCAGTACAGCCCAATCGTGATATCACCTCGAATACGAGCCGTCAAATGGATCTCGGCCTCCAAGTCCAACTTAATGCCCAGCAACAACGCAGCAGTCTTCAAGTTCCCTTGATCGTCCGTGGCTCCCTTGAGAAGACTTCCGGCTTCTTGGTGAAGCACGGAGTTCTCTGGTGGCGTGACCGGAGCAAATCGACGACCTCCGGAGGCTTGTCCATCATCACTTTAATGGTCAGCAGTGCTCTCGTTTTGTTAAACTCATCAAGATGTTACGAACTAGCGAACGGCGGCGGGACTACTGTAAGAGTCAGCTTGATGGATAGAAAAAAAATGGAAGAGAACACTTACGTGGCAGACATGGTGTTGATATGGACGAAGTTGTAGAGTTTGTGAGTGCAAGAGATGGGTCTTAAACTGGCTCGATGGTTTGATGATGTTCTGCTGATTATGGGGGACTCATCTCGCTACTTATACATCGACCTCTTCATCAACAGGCACGAAGAAAGCTCCGTTAGTGCGAATTATTCACTGCCGAATGCACACTTCTTTCGTGGTTGCATCTTCGAAACGCCAACTCAGTTGTCCCCACAGAATCCTTCGGGTCCTCTTCACGAGCCGCGATTGCGTCGTAGGGGCTCGCCTCCTCTCAGTATCTCAATTTGTATGGCTACATTGCTGAGACTCTAGTACGATATACTGGCATTAATGGCCGAGAGAAGAGCCGCCAAAGGTGGGTGGCAGCGCAATGACATGCGGCCCGGGCCGGCAGCCCTGGGAACATCCCCGAACGTCAACTTCCCCATACTTGGACTACCCTGCCGATCGCATCCAGCCCCTCGGAAAATCAGCCCATATTCGGCTTGCGTGGCAGTATTGTGCAGCGAACTTGTCAAGCCACCTGAGCACAGCGCTCCAGACTGCGGTCCTTGGTAAGAGCGCATTCCCGATTCTGTACCCAAGTTCCGGCGTTTTACCTAGCCTTCGCGCTTTCATTCCGCGAGTTTGACCTCCGGTATATGACTGGATGGAACATTATTCTCATCAGTCTTGGCATAGCCGGATCTCGCCATCGGCATATTTATGTTTCAGGGCACATCGGGATATCCATGCCATTGAAGATGACCTCACGGATCCTTCCGAACCCTCATTCCCACGAATCTCCTCAAAGGAAGATTTTAACACCTGAGAACATTTCGAAGTCGCGGAATATCGTGGACCCAATGTCTCTCATAGTCGCCCTCGCTGCAGCACCCGGTCTTCTCGGAAGCCAAGAAGCTATTCGACAGAGCCAGCAGAAGGAAAAGAGAGAGGAGCATAGAGCTCGAAGATGCAATCTCATCGTACATTGCATACGACCTTCAATCAGATCTCGCGAGCTCAATGGCAGACCCTTAATTCTGCGAGAGGGACAGGTGAGTTTAGAAAATTTGATGCAGTCACGGAAGTATGCTGACCGTTGCAAGATTTTCATCGACGCCGGAACGAGCGATGATAGCGCAACCGGACATCAGTACGGCGGATACTACCTCCCATACCCCGACAAACCCTACGAAGGGCTCGTCACTACTATCACTGATGTTGCGCCCATCATGAACTGGGTGTACATTGATGCGCAAACATACCAGCTCAGATACGGTGTGCGGAAGGACGCAGAACCCAACATCACTGGTCCTTTTGACTGCACAAGACAGAGTCATCGGTTGACGTTTCTGGGCTGGGAAGGCTTTTGTGCGGTGGAAACGTGCCCTGGGATATGGGCTGTGTACTTTGATATGGAGGATGATGGATTGAAGAGGAAGGTTCCGGCGGGGACAAGAGTCCTGGAGATCGAGCTGGAGAGATGTGAGAAAAGGTGGAAAAAAGATGTTACCGCTAGAGCTCAAGATCAGACCACAGTCCGGGAGCAAACACTCGCTCCTACATCTCAAGAGATTATCAAAGATGCAAACAATTCCACCCAGCCTATGGCAAATCCCGCCGCCATCAAAGAAACAACAAGCCAAAGGATCGAAGTACCGGAAGTCCTCTTGCCTGTCGCAATTCCCGCCGCTATCAAAGGAACAACGAGCCAAAGGATCGATGCGCCGGAAGTCCTCTTGCCTGCTCAAGATCCCCGAAGAGCCTTGCGCGCCTCCCTTCCTTCAATCGCACATCCTCAATCGACTTTGCAACCCCCACTTCCGCATTCCAACTTACCTTCAACCCCTGACGCCGCTGCAATGTCTTCATCTCCATCTCCCTCACCTGCAAGCCAAATGCATACGAAGACAACCTCACCGCACCTACAGACTGTAGTCCGCGTCCATCCGCCCGTAATTCTACAAACCTACACCCTACATCAAAAACCCCGTTCTCGCAACCGCAGTCCTCGCACTCCACGCCAAACTCCAAGTCCGAAGAATATCAGGCAATCACCAAGTCTCGAGGATTTCACCAACTTCATAAGCTTCTCAAGCTTCCCCCGTCCACTCTCCAGCCTCTCTTTTCCCATGAGCTCGCACATGCTCACTTCTCGAAATAAAAAGTCGAAGTCGAAGACCAAGTCTCTTCTGAGGAGATTGTCAGGTAGCATCGATTGGATTGCATCGAAAAGGTCATCTAAGAAAGGGCGAAATAAGAGAAGTATGACAGACGGATCTGTACCCAAGTCCCCAATAAGGTATGACAAGCAAGCTACTCTTCGTCCCTTAGACTGCAAAAGCTAATTTGGCGGGGTAGCGTATGGTTCAGACGCAGTGTTATTGCGAGACCTGACCCATTGAGCTTGACGTCGCCGTCCGATAGCAGTACGGAACGTCGGACACCCAGCCCTCAGAAATACCGCAGCGAAACGAGGAGTTCTCACGGTCTTGGAATATCCTTGCCATACACCCCAACCTCGCCTATAGAGGGGGCGTGGAAGAGGACGTCAAGACCAGCAACAAATACCGGCACAAGCTCAAGCGCTACGAGGGATACTAGGAAGAGCTCAAGTTCCCGTTTGGGACGGTATTTTGTTTTCTAGTAGCGACTTTTGTGCAGATTTTTTTCACTGTATTTATCCACAATCGTCCACGGTTTCAATTGGTGGCACTTGGGGGAATGTATACTTGCGAGCGCACGATGAGCGATTCCTTTTTCACATATGCCCCCAGGAAAACGAGTCAGGTATGTTTTGGAAGTCTTTTGGGTCTCATTAGTGTACAATAATAAGAGTTTTATGCTTCTTGTGAATAACAGATATGCGTGTATGATTCAGTATAATTTGAGCAAACCTACCATCAAGGAAGATCCGTGAGGCAAAGATGGGCACGGGACCAACCTGCCGCCAGCTTTGCATGCAGGCAATGCTAGCCAATACTTAGATGAACATGTGCCCACAGAGCAGATGACCACAGCTCCACACTAAAATAGTGCAAGACCACAGAGACAAAACGCAGGGATTTGTTAAAAGCTATCAATCAAACTCTAACAAAACCCTTCGACACAAATGCATCTAGGAATTCCGAACAGACAGCTGCGGGAAATACAGGATCATCTCGCCGATACGCAATACTTGTGCAGGGTGCAGTTGCTATCTAACCGAATAACCCATAATTATTATCGACGTTCAAGGAAAAGGCCACCTTGAAGGACTGGGACATACATGTCAAAATCGAATTCTCTATGCCGAGGTAACTATGGGAAAGGTCCATATCTTTTTCAAAAATTTTAGGGCAACGGTGACAGCTTTGAGATCACAGCAGCCAGCAAAACAGAAGCAAAGCTATAGCATGTTCTCGCTAAACAGCTATACGAACACGTCGTTGACTTGCAGCGGAGATGCATCCATGCATTCCGTTAGTCATGCCGCTTGGACTATTTTAGCGTCTACCAATAATGTCGCTTAGTCGCCTCTGCATTCAACAATGCAACCCCCATGAACAAGTGGGTATTAGCGCCGCAAGGGTCATGGTATAGAACAGCCACGCGTCACGAGATGCGTCCCCTCAATGCGTCCACCCCAACTTTCAAAATACAACAATAATGCCAGCACTATGCCAATTTGGACAAGAAATCATCCATAATCCGCGCAGAGGACCCAGTTTGAGTCATGAACAGCGTGAACAAAACATTGCCAAGCAACAAGCTGGCGTTTCTACGGCGGAACTTGTGGAGCAGTTTAGCCACAATGAGCATGCGATTCAGTACACCATCAAGAGGTGAACTACCTACCACGCAACGCAGGAATTGCCTCGTTCTGGCCAGCCTTCCATACTTTCAAATCGGCAGAAGAAGTTACTGTAGTGCGCTGCAAAACGTTCTGCAAGGTTCAATACTCAGAGTTCCTTAAACACCCATTGTTCACTAGCTAGATGGGACTACTTCTACCCACCCAACAAGCCTACTGTATACCAGGCGCTCAAGGCGCAAGGCCTGACCCACTATAGTTGTAAGACGCGCCTAAAATTTAATTCATCAATGCAACGAAAGCGCCTCAAGTTCTGCAGAAAGTATCAATACTGGAAGTGGGCGCGCGCGCCTATAAAGTTCCTAGACAAGTGCTTTGTTCGGAAGGTCTTAGGGCGAAGCGCCAAGTAGTGCTTCCGCTATCCTGATAAGAAACAGAAGCCTAAGATAATTACAACAGTCTCTACTTCGCACCCACCAGCTACGATAGTGTAGTAGCAATATGGCTGGATGAATTTGGGAGAACTCAGCGCTCACCACTGGTCATCATGGAGAAGGACCCTGCCCTACCACATAACCGTGGCCTTTTTTTTAACAAAAAACTGCAGGAACAATGCCTAAAAACCAACTGGAACAATGGCTCGGATCGGGAGAACTGCGACTCAGCGTGTTCTCGTTCGGGAACGGAGTGCCTCATGGTTGGGTGTATTGACGTAGATTGGAGACCTATTGACTCAAAGTCGCCGGATATTTCTTCTGATGTCTCCCACTGTTCGATGATTACAGGAAGGAAGGACTGGCATGCTGGGTGTCGTGATCTGAATAGTTGCTCAGCTTGAAGTTTTACCGAGTTAATCTATCCCTTGTCTGGATAAAAAGAACAGAGAAATGCGCTGTCAAAAATGTGTCAAAACCTTAGCCTTTTCAAGCGCACAGCATAAAACCCCACGAGTGAGGATATACTTTCGCTTAGAGGATAGTCGTGTATGCACAGTACATATCCACTAAATGTGCCTAGCAAAGACCCTATTCATCACAATCCGTCGCCGAGCTCGTAAGCGGGGCTGTTTTAGCGCGTTTGATTTGTTCACGCTTATTTCAACGTTGCCTTGGGTACTGCATACGAGTGAAACATAGATTCTCCTCACTCAAAACTCATGGGAATCGGTGAAAAGTGCGAGGAAGAAATTCGCGGTAACTAAGCCCGATGCATGAATCGCCGGCAGGGAAGTGAGGAATGTTCAGGTCCGAGTGGCAAGTTTAATAATGTAGTGCGTTTATCTTGAAAAACCACATTAGGGTATAAGTTGCTTGAATCAGACCCCAAACGAGTCATTAAGTTTGCGACAAAACAGGCAAGAGTTGACAGTCTTAGTAAGCAGCTCAGCCTTCCCAAGCCAAGAAGTTTCTGTCCGCGCATTCCTCTCCACCTTCACAACTTCTGTCATTCACCAAATGCGCCATCTTCCCCGCCTTATCACTCCCACCTGGTCTGCGTGTATATAGCTCTTCTAGGCCCTAAGAAATACCACGCAAGCCATAGCTCTCCAACCTCCGGTCTGTACATTTACATCATGAACAAGCCAGTCCTGAAAAGAACGTTAGATATTCGCTGCGGTATGAGAGACAAGATAATTTTAGTGAGGTTGGTATTGGTGATGTCTTCGCGCCGTGGCGCGGTAGCTTTGCGGTGGCTTGTTGACTATTATTTCGTTCGGGAGATTTGGAGATTCAGATGTGGTCCCTGATCAGAATACAGATACGCGTCGCAAATGATAAAGCCTTTATTTCCTGGGATGTTTGCTTAAGCATTTCATGCGCGAAAGCTCCTCAGGCCATACATTCGTCGTCGAAAGAATGCCGTCAGCTAAAACACCGATCGACAACTAACTGGTTAGAACGCCAACAGCAAGATCACGCCCTAAATCGGGACAGGAGGTAACAGAAGTTTGTTGTAGACTCATCGTGCCGCACTTAGCGTAATGCCGCGACCGAAAAAGTCTCCGATCGGCAGCTTGTCGTCCAGATTGGCAGCAGGCGTCAATTTCGCAGCCACACTTGCTCTATTGATTTAGAGGTGCCAAGACAAAGCGAAATTTGGCAAGGCGTTCACCTCCTTATGACGCTGCATGTTGTCTTGGCGCCACCGAGAGGACGAGAGTAGAGAGAGAATGGGAACAGAGGGAGCGAATGAGATGAGCTTGGCGACTTGGATATTACGCGTTGGGGGTAGCTTTTTGTCCTCTCTCGGCCAAGGAGCACTCGGCGAGCAATTACATGCCGTCTTTGATGGAAATGTTTCCTTGGCGGCGCCGTTTCCGCTTGGTGGTGGGCTGTGAGGCTTCACTGGCGCAACGCTATACGCGAATGGTCGTCAGTCATAATTGCCAGGCTTATCCTACGAGCGTGGATATAAAGTCTACCAACGCCTTACTTCTCATCTGACCTCGTCGTCTTCGTCTTCAACGTCTCAGCCGAACTTCCCAATCCGTCATCACGATTATTTTGCCAATCATGTTATACCAAGGTGTTTTGCCACTTGCAGTAATTCTTCCCGCACTATATGCCTGCCCAGGACATGATAATCACCAGCACATGGCAGGTTCAAAACGGCAGGTAATCAACGAACCTAACGCTACTGTGCCCTCAGATTGGGCGTACGAAGCGTCGTACAACTGGGGAAAGATCAACCCAGGTAAGTCCTCGATTCAACTCATCAACTCACCGCCGAATGCTGATAACTTTCAGAATACGCTCTCTGCCAAATTGGCACACAACAATCTCCCATTGCGCTCTCCCTCAGCAACGGCCTCTCCCTAAACCACATCCCCGTCTTCAACTACCCAAACAACGTCAGCGGAAACTTCTACAACTGGAACTATGGTCCTGCCTTCACGCTCACACACAACGGCAGCTGGACTGCGCACCCCTCTTTCAATTATGACAACGAGACGCTGTACCTCAAAGGCTGGCACATCCACGCCCCAGCCGACCACTCCGTTAGCGGCGACCGCAGCAAAGCGGAAATGCACTTCGTGCACGTCAACGCCGAGGGCCACGAGGCTGCTGTCCTAGCTTTCCGCCTCGACCCCGGAAACAGTAATTCGACCTTCTTCAACCAGTTCCCGAATATGATTTCATTTCTTGAGACGAACCTGCAAGAACCCATGGACATTGATTTAAGACCGGCACTGGAGAGCGTGCTACATTTCAACGAATTCTGGACGTATCAGGGGAGTTTGACGAGCCCGCCGTGTCATGAGGGGATTAGGTGGTTCATCGCGAGACAGATTCTGTTCACGGGCGTGCAGCAGATGCAGGCCATTCTTGGAGCCAGTACGTATTCGGCGAGGGCAGAGCAAGAGGTTTGGCAGCATCGAATTAATGAGTAGGGAAAATAGGTGGGCTATTTACTGGGCTTATTCATCTTTACTCCACTTCTTGCTTATAACTATTTACAGGGTATCTATCGTACATGTAGTGAAGTATGTTCTGATTCTTGTCATATTTTGTCGTAGCTCCTGTTTTCCCTTTTCCGGGTTTAGCTTCTCTTCTTCGAAATACCTACAATCTAAAGCAGTTTTGCTTTGAAAGAAGCCCTAGGCACCTTTTGCACCCATATTTCTCCTTGCTCTGTCCCTTTGATTTCAAAAATTTATTCAGTCCTATGTGCCTTTCAATCTCGCACCTCTCTGTCAGTGGTCGTATGTGATGGGCAGCTATTTGAGCAAAGAGCTGAAAGCGGTTTGTATTAGGTGCCGAGATGAGGTAGCTCGGAAGCGTGGCTATATACACGGAATAAGGAGCAGTGTGATTAAGAAGGACATAATTTAGGGTAGGTCTACAATATAGCATGCAGCTAGACTGTATATAAGACTACAATGCAATTAGAGATTTAAGTATTTGTTTAGATAGAACTGTGGACAAGAGTGCAGTTTAGAGATAGATAACAAGTTGTAACGATTCAAACAATCGTTCCATCACGTGACCGACCCGCTCCCTACCCAACCCTGATACAGGTCCTGTTCCTATCCGAACCTGTAGTACGCTGGCTCCTGACCGGCTCCCCACTCAACTCCGATACAGGTCCTGTTCCGATCCGAACCTGTAGTACCTCGACTTAGCTATCTCTCATCCCTCTTACTGTATATAAGCCAGCCTTCTCGCTAGTTAGATCAGGTAGCTTTTCAATATCATTTCGTACCCGGCCTATAGGTATCAATTCAAATCTTGGGTATTCGTTATCACCCGTGAACTCCCATATGCCTTCTGCCCCGCACGGCGCCACTTCTGCTTAGCGGCGGCCAGCAGCAGTTAACAGAGGTCGTCCCCTTCCCTCTTCTCTAGTGTGTCTTGTGCTACAGGAGCTAGGATGCCAGCTCCTACAGGCCCTGGGGAAGTGCTTTTAGGAGATGATGGTGATAAACGATGTAAGGGTTTTCTGATGGGGACAATGATCAAGTGGAGACTGTGTTGTTCTGGGTCAGATCAAGTCAGAGCAGCTTATATGCTGTCTGACCAAGATCAACTAACTACATCTGGTAAAGCCTAAACCGTTACAAACAAAAAGAGGATGAATTTACGACCTAGATACGTACACGAAGAGGGGAATCAAGAGCCCAAGCGTTTTTGATGCTAAGGCATATGGCCCTGATTAAACGGCTCCACCAGCAGCCATCTGATTGGAGGACTAGCTTCCCTCATTGAGCCTAGGGTGCCTCACTTGTGCCAGATTATGCGGTATTAGGGAGCAACCGTACAGTTTCTGCATGCTGCGCTCCTCTCACACTGTCCTCAGCGTAATGTATAATGAGTCTTTGCAGTAACTTATATTGTCCACATTCCAAGATCGATAATTACCCACCCCGAACCGTGAATTATACGTAGCCACTGAAGCTGGCATGACCCACAGTCGTATATACCACCTCCAGTGTAAAGCTGCTTTGCCCCGGGATAATAGAATTGACGACACTAAGTCTAGAATTGGCACGCCGACCCAATGCGCCCTAAATCCAGCCACTGTATGTGCCACTTGACATGTGGTGGAAATCCCTATAATGACATAGCTGTGGGTATCATCGAAAAACGTATTGAGAAGCCAGTGGGTATCGTCGAAAAGCCGCCCAAAAAAGACGTATGCATATGTAAAATGACAGATAGTATGAAGCATGCTGTGGAACGCGAAATAGAAAAAAGAAAACTGAAGTAGTTGACGCCAGATTACCTACCGATTTTGCACGCCAGCACGCCGTATTAGTCCGAGAGCTCAGGACGTCAGTTGGCCGTATATAACTAAAGCTTTGCACTTAAGAAATTATGCAGATCGTTCGCGAACAGCCTTTGGGGCGGTCCTACCAGATTGTCCTTCGATATCCTTGTCTGTCATCGATTCTGAAAGGGTGTTGGACGTGGTCAGGTCGATGTTGTCCCAACGTGGGTGCATTGATCCCAGGAGCATTTTGTAGATGTTGCCAGTCCAGGGCTCGGTGTCGATTATGTCCCTGTGAAAGGTAAGCAAAAGTTGTGGTAGCGTTCTTGACTCGGCTTACCTAGTGACACCGTGTTTGCGTAACTCGTCATCCAGTATTCTGAGTCTTCGTGTGCCTTCTTCGTCGTTGCCAAACTGGATGAATTCAATTCCCATCTGTTTTACTGCCATTCCGCTATTCAAAAGATCTTTGATGGGTTCGACCACGCCGTCCAACCAGCCTTCTCCCTCTTCCCAAACGCCATCGGTGAGCACATATATGTTGACGCCCCATTTATCCTTCCGGAATAGTGATAGGAGCCTATCCCTATCTCTAGCAGGCTTAGGATCGTAAGCTCTAAGGATCCTGCTGAGGGAAACTCCAATGTCGGATTGACCCGTTGTAGTTATGCTCTTGAACAAAGTAAGCAATTTTTCCCGATCTTTACTGCGGGCCTTTTTTCTTCGACGCGTGTTGGTGAAGCAGAGTTCAATGCCGTCTGGGTCCATCCGCTTGACTAAGTAGGCTAGAGCTGAAAAGGTTCGCTCAACGCCCTTCCAGAAAGGTTTCATTGAAATGGAGTTGTCAATAAGGAATATCTAGGCAGTGTCAGCTACGTAAGACATGGATATCGCAATTTGTAACGCACTTGGTCTCGTCCATCAAGCCTGCTGCTCAAATCGTCTTGGCCCTGAAAAGAAGGAGTGCCAGCGTTATGCTTCTTTTTCGTTATCCAATTCTCGACGTCTTCGATGGTCGCGCGCAGAAATCTCTCTGGATACCTTTCGGGACTTGGTGCGGAAGAGCTTGGAGGCACAGCCAGGCTCTGGTCATCAGCTACCCGGTTGCTGGAAGGTCTATGACTCGGCGCAGTATGTCGCTTAGATAGCGTATGGTTTCCTTCAGGCTGTTGAGATACCCCTTCATCTAACGGCAACATTTCAGCCCTCCTAGGAGGCGGGTCGGACATGGGACGGATGGAGCGGGAAGAACTTCCTGACTCCGTTTGATGTGTCTTACCGCATCGCGACGACTGCCGCTGAAATTCCGCGAAGTATCCCGGGCGACTGCCAGCATTGGGTCTCGACTGGCTTGTATCGCCGAGATCGGAGCCGGAGGATGAAGGCGTAGGAGGTGAGTTGGCGCTCGTTCTCTTGGGTGTCTTTCCGGAAGAGAGTTTCGGTGGCGTGTCCAGTTCTTCCGGTGGAAGCTCTGGTGGCTGTCGACGATCAGTTCGGAAGATCTGTGGATATGGAGACTCAGAAGTCCCGCTTAAGTCAGTATTCAAGCAGTCCCTTGCTGTCCTTAGAGCGCCTTGAGAGAAATTGTAGATATCGTTCGCATCCGGACGAGCACTGGCGGCTTCAAGCATCCTTTCGATGATGGGCAACACCTCACTGATGACATAATCGTTCCTTCGATGCTCTCTGCGGGCGAGTACATGCATTTCATGCACGGCTTTCAGGACCTCTTTGCCATTGTGGAAGCAAATCTTGTATGCAGTGTTTCGAAGGCTCGGGAGCTCGGCGATCTCAGCTTTGCGAGCCTTCTCGTACTGTCCTAGGGCGTCTTTTCCCCAGATTGCCCACGCGATAGCTTCGCTGTAGACACAACCGAGGCTCCAGATATCTTTACTCGGTTGGGATTCCAGTATATTGCGCTCTGAAACAGGGTCTAATTCGTTTCGAAAACTTTCGGGCGCGCCTATCGCGATTAAGCATATTCGCTGGCTTACTGTGGAATGGGAAGGCTTACTGTACGTTTGTGCACCCCTCTTGTCCCTTCTTCGAGGCTCTCTTTGTCCCCGTGCTGTGAAAGCGAAGTCGGCTAGGCCTAGATCGGCAAGCTTGAATGCGACATCGTATATCGATGGGCCTATATACGAAACGAGGATATTGCTGGCTTTGATGTCATGGTGAATCCTGAGATGGATGCGTCAATGGAGTTTGGAATATCGAACGCGGGGGACTTACCCTTGTATATAATCACGATTGTCTTCAGGGCATGGAAGCTTGTGCATCAACATGACAGGCTTGATCACATCGAGCAAGTGACCCCAAAACTTCAGTATGTCTTCAGCACTGGTTGGCGGCGGATGCTCCTGGAAATAGTCCTCCAGGCTGCCACCTTCGACAAATTCGAGAAGCATATGGTACCTCCCATGCTGCGCCCATGACCCATAGAAGTGCGCCATGTTCGGCAAGTCGCCATGATGGTGATCGATCATGGTCTTATATGCCTCGACCTCGGACTCATGGTATTGTTCATTCTTCGCATCACAAGTTTTGAGGACAAAGCGGTTCGTAGGAGACTTGCTGTTATTGTCCTGTATACACCTAATCAGTATGGTAGATGTGGAAATTTCCGGGTTCTTAGACACGTACCTTGTCAACGAGGAGGTTGTAGTCGGGATGAATCTTGACCATGTAAGTACTGGAGTCGACACCCTCCTTCAGTGTTTCGATCTTTGTGATGGGAATAATGAGATCATCGGTGAACCTCTTGTCTATCAAGTGATCCCTGTCCAGAGACAGAGCGCAAAATTGCCATCTTGCCGTTGCAAACTGTGCAAAGAAGTCCTTGCAGCTTGGGTGTAGATCGGAGGCAGTGAGGAAGGGTAGATGATCGTCGGTTAAGTTGTTGTAGCGAATGAAGTACTTGATGTCACCCCCCTTACCGATGAAGATCAGGGTAGCGAAGACGGTCAAATAATTCGACTGGATGTTTTTCCACTCGGCCACCAAGCAATGGTAATATGACAAGAGCCTTTGGATCGTGTGCCGGTCGAGAAAGCGCCGCAGGGCGTGAATGGGTATAAATCCACGGCTCGCTTCCGTGGAGCTTGGGCGTACAGCCAATACACGGTTGTTGTGGACCCAGTCGCGAAAGTCGGCTGCCACGTCAGAAGGAGACGCCATCGTTGGGACCATTGGATCGAGCTGCAGTGTGCAGCACTCAGCGGGCGGGCGACAGGCGAACGACGGAAGAGTACTTTTTGGGTTGGGAGAAGGTTAAGGTAGGGCACGCCAGACTTTGTGTGAGGGAACGACGAGTCTGTGACGGGCGGCCCCAGCTGAAATGGGCGGTGGCGCGAGAGAGGATAAGTATTGTACGCGAAGGGTTCGTCTCGCGTCTATGGGCCATGGGACCCTAGCAGCAAAGGCCGTCTGCGCAGCATGCAAAGCAAAGGCCAAGCATGGCCAGCCACCGCCGCGGCAGGTGCTTATTCTCTCGCTTGAGGATGTTCCCAGACCCGCGAAACCCGGCGAATTCCACGAGGTATAGCCAAGATCGAAAGCAGATACGTGCCCCGTCTGCAGAACCTCCAACATCAGCGCACATCCCAACGTCGTAAATGGAGTTCTAAGGACGTATTTCGCTCCATGCCAGGTGTGGTGGTGTGGTGCGAGGCGCGTGCCAGGCATCAGCGACAGCCGCATCGCAAATGCACCACTCGGCCGGACGAGTGTGCCTTGGCGGTGTAGTCCCTCATTTTTTCAATAACTCACTTGCGGGCTAAGCCGCGATGCGTGAAGCAATCAGCAGGCAAGGTAAACTGCAACTGCGAAGACGTAGGATTTGGGTAGATCCTCCTTTACACAAGAGTCCCTAATCGCGGGGTCCGCTTTGGCCAACGCGGTTAGCAGAGCCGCATGGGGTCTAAGAATCCGCCTACGCCTTGCCTTGGGGTAGCGTTGGGCCAAGCTTTAGCAGTCCTAGGCTCATGGCAGACACGGCCACCCTTCCGCCATTATCCAGCATCTCGAGTCGCTTCGCCCGAGGACGTGGTAGCCGCTAGATCGAATGCAAACGATTGCAAAAGACTGCACAGCCCTTAGGCCGCATTCCAAGTCATTGACAGGCACCGTGGGAAAGAAGCGGACAATCGCAGGTCTTGTAAGTGCACAAACAGGCTTTTTTCATCCATGTGCGATGACGCAGGAAAAGTTCACCGGCCCAGCCCAAGAGCAGGGCCGTAGAGAAGGCGGCTCTGCTGAGCCTAGATCCTCCCTCGCAGATCTCTCCATGTGTTCTTAGCAATGTCGAATGATAAGCCATATATGACAAAGCGTTCGTTGTGATTCCATATCTCACATTCGTCTACGTAGAGCTATTTTTGGTAGCAGTAAGCCGCTGGCCATCCACCTTAGTCGCATTGTACATCTTCAGAGCCTCATACCCCTTGTCTTCGCATGAAACTCATTGCGGCGCTCAAGATGGGCTGAGCATTCCATGACGCCGACCATTGGAATAAGTTCTCGAACTTTCTCATAGTATTTCTCGTTTATGTAATTTCTTTTGGTATTGCTCTTGCTGGGTTTCGAAATGTTTAATATTAAAGATGATTAAATTCACGTATGTACTTTTGGAATGCCCGAAGCGCAATTTGATGGCAAAAGAGCAAAAGAAACCCCTCAAAAGCCAGAATCTGATACGCGCCGGGTACCGTTGCGCTGATAGTCAGACACTCAGATGACCAACATTCACACGCGAACGCCTTTTTGCCCCACGATAGATAATATACCAAGCCAGGAAAGTAATCGCAGTCAACGGAATTGCAATCGCAAGATAAACCCTAAGACCCCTAATCTGAAGATCTTGTCCGCCATTCTCGAACTTTAGAATATTGGTGCTCATGAATGTCTGGAGTCCATTTAGCTGGAAACAGGGCGCCACGGATTGCGGAGCACATACTGCCATGAACGTAGCCGGGAGGAAGAACAAAGTAACGGTGGTGATCACTCTCATCGACACAGTTTCTTGCTCAGTTTTCTTCGCAATAGTGTGCATCTCGAGGGTGATGAAGTGCGCTCGTTTGGTGAAGAATTCATTGGCTTTGACGCTGCGATAGTGGAGGATATCGTTGAGCTAGTGGCTTAACTTAGTATTACCACATGAGGCTCGAAAATATAGCACCTCGTACCAGACTCTTTCGGTTCGAGATCATCCGCAACAGTGTTTCTATACGAGACTGCAGCATCAAGATGTCGTTCTCCGCGCTGAGCACACATCTATGAAACCTTTCTAGATCTAGCTCGCAGTCGGAATGTAGATCGGATGGAAACTCTACGTGATTCGTTGCGTAGTTATAATGCCGCCGTAGCTCTTCGAGCACTCTAGCGTTCTGTTTTAAAACAAGGGAGACTTCGTGCGCCTTGTCTTCAATTTGCTGTACTTCCTGGAGATTTTCGAATGAAAAAACCTCACTTGGCTTCCCGATACACTCCCCCGAGAAGGTGGGAGGTAGCTCGGGAGGCTGAAGTCTGCTTCCTGGACTTGCTTTTTCCTCCACGACGGATGGGGACTTTGAGTCAATATCCCTTGACCCTAAGTCCTTGTTCTGTCCGAGTCCCCTGACATAGGTAGAGACTGAAGTAATAGCACTTCTAATAGCACTTGCATTAGCTATTTTTGCCCATCTAGTATGGTGAAAACAATTATGAGTCTCAGAGACGTCGTCCAGTTGTCCTACTAAAGTGGTACTTCGTGAAGGTGCGGTAGGCGAGAAACTACCCCAGTCACTATCCGGACTACTCGGAGACAGAATTTTAGTTTTCCATAATAGTACTTTAAGCAGATGAAAGTTCCCAGTCCCAGCGCCACTTGGGGTAGCCGGAATTGGCGAAGCAATAGGAGTCGGAGGTTTTTCTATCGGAAGAGCCAAAGCGTCTGCCGAATATTCATGGAAACGATCTTCCAGATCATTGATATACCAGCGCCAGTTCTCGCAAGACCAGTCACACAGGAGTAAATGTGTTCCCAGGGATGCCGAGAAAGCCTCACTGCGGGACCCGGTTTTGTACCATGGTAGCTCAGTAGAAGCTTCTGTTATGCGGTCCTTGATCAGTCGGTTACCTTTCACGTTGATCCAAACTGAGTGTCCGGTGTCAAGGTCAAACGAATGATACATTGCAGATTGTCGGATCGACCAGGGTAGATCGCCTTGGCTCTTCGCACGCTCCACTGACCGTAAGTTGTAACAGAAGCGAAGTTCTTTACCAGATCGACCCAGTTCCGGAATATTCAGGCCGGAACTCTTTTCGTCGAGGCAGGACTCTTCTTTTAGACCGCTGAAGTAGAAGTCTTGTGCCTGAATTTGTTTACCAAAAGGGTAGACAAAATCGAGAAATGATGGGATGACTTGATGATAGGTAAAGAGGAAATTCATCATTTTGCGCGTTATATTCAATGGTGCTCGGCTTTGTGGAGCATGCAAGAAACTAGGCTTTGTTAGGTTTTGGTGCCATTGGTGCGCGTTGTGGACTCACACGAATCGGCACTGCGGATCGGTCTTCCCGTCATCATAAGCTTCTCGTAGAACTTCCTTAAGTTCGTCAAGATTGGTTGCACAAGTGGCGTGAAAACCTGCTGACCCATCATTGTCAGCGGGGTTCGTTGGCATGTGGATGCAATGCCTCATGCTCACATCGATCACCACATTTCAGGTCCCAGAAATCAACAGCAGCCTGCTGCTCATTGAATAAACGTTTTCCATGACATTGCAAACGTTCAGTATGTGCTTTCAGTTTATGGAATAGCGAGTGTTTTAAAACAAGATTCTGTGGATAATTTTCGAATTGCTCGCATGATTGAATAAAAGACTCCATCTCTATAGCGAGATACTAGAGGAGAGTTCGAATGAGGTGCACAGCAATTATCTGCATGAGGATCTATCTTCATATATGTTTACCTATGAAGGACCAAGGATTTAAAAAGGTGGCCGGCCTCAGCTCGAGCGAAAGCATTCCATGTTCGGTTGCCGTGCATGCCTTAGTGAGCCTTGAGTCGGCCCCGAATTGAATAGCGGCACAGCCCGCGCACCCATGACGATCGAGCGCAAGGATACTATTTGCCTCGTGAAAAATTCCTCAAGCTCCAGTGCGCAGTTGCGAAAGCGTTACTCGTTCTTGCTGGTTTCAATTCAGCAACAATTCGGATGCTTGGCGGAATACACACCTCGGTCAACCTGCGAGGGATCCAAAACCTATAATTACTACCAGTGACCTGCAGATAGTCAGACCAGCATCTTAAGCCCAACCAAATACCTCACGTCAATTTTGAAGTCGTAATTGCCGAAAATGTCCCACAGAAACCTGTCGAGTGTTGCTTCGGGCAATTGATAGGTGTCATAAGTGTCCCACAGCCACCCCATTTCGGTAGGGCCAGATGCCAATAAGCGACACACGGAGCGAGTCTTCCTAAGAAACCGGTGTACGTGCCGGAAATGTGCACGACGCGAGTGGAAGTCGGCTGAGGCGACAAGGCTCCATCACTTGGATCTCGCGGGAATTTATGTCAGACCAGCAAGCCATTTTGAGGCTCTGTGAAGAAATTGCAAAATGATGAGTTTCTGGAATCCCCATGTCTAGCCTTCGACCCGCTCAGGTGAGGTGCACCAGCAAGAAGGCAACTCGTCGCCTGAACGAGTCACACCAACTGCCCTCTAGCATCGTCCCGAAGGCAAAGGGCCAGCGTGTTGCTGTGCGCTAGTTGATCGTAAAGTAATCTTCAAGCATGCTGCTAATTTTCCTGCCGGTTAGACAGTGTGTCTTGCCATCACTGGCTGGAGGCGCATGGTCAAACCAGTATGCAGAAACGCTTGTTATGGACGTACGGTACGTCCTGCAGAAAGGCTGCGGACTCATTGTTGATAGGAGTTTCCTTTGCCGATAAGGCATACCCAGCTGCAGCCGAGCTGCGCAAGCAGACATTAATTAGGGAAGCTCGAGAGCAGTGGTGTCATACTGGAGCGGGGGTTGTGTAATGTTAGCGATTAGGCAAAGGGATTAGGCAAAGGTCAAGTAGTTATATGCATGAGATGACCGCAGCAGGCAAACGAAGGTTCGATAATGTTGGAGAAAGCAGAGCTGCCTATGCACGTGCGCTGATGTGAACGAGAGCGTTGGAGAAGGCAAAGAAGGCAATGTTTGTGCGGGGGACGACGTGATCAACTGATAATAATCTGGTGCACAGTGGCAACAGGTTTTTTTGCCGATGAAAATCAAAATCGAAAATCGAAAATTGTACCCTACACACCTCAATTTTCATTACAGTATTATTACTGTACGATACAAACCTTTAAATATATGATACAATGTATTATAAGTAAACGTGAGAGAGCAAAGCATAAGATTCTCTAGATTAATAGCTACGTACGGCTACTATAATATGTAAGGAAATATGGTTGGTTCTATATATCACGTGGTTGATGCCAAGTCCCGACACGGGCCTTGGTGCCTCAGAGCAGAACCTTCTCGTCCTCCTCCGCCTCGCCCATCTCTCCTCAGCTATCATCAACAGCCTCATTGTACGCTCAATAGGCTAATATGGCTCGATTTGTTTCCCCACCCACCGTCCCAACAAGTTCGACACGAACTCAAGCTACTTGCGTTGTTTTTTTTTTTTTTTGTATTTATTTGATCCTTTGCTTTCTGTATATAGTCCGAGGCCGGGTGGCCAGCTCCCTCTCAGAGTACTACGTACTACGTACTCTCCAACCCTCGGAGGGTATCTCATCGCTCGCACGTGACTGGGCCACGAGGGCTCTCACACGAGACTCGACTTCGGGAGCTGCCCCTGAGCTTACGCCCCCAAATCAAGCGTCACAAACAAGATAAAACACCTACTTCCCTGATGATGATACGTGAAGAGATAGAGAATAGGCTTAAACTGTAAGGATTGTATTCCTATCTAACGACAGAAGGACGCAGAAGGAGCGAAAGAATCGCAGAGGCCAAGACCCGGTGCCCCGTACCAAGGCCCGAGGCCTCGCGCGAAGAATTTGATTTTCTCATGTAAGCTGGAGGGCGGAGGAAGAGGTGTCAAGATGTGTATTGTATGTGATGTATGTACAGCTGATATATATATGACGGACTGATTAGGCAGTGGCATATCCACGTGACATTATAGCGCCCTCGGCTTACATCTCACAATCTGAACATGTTAGTAACGTGTTTGTAACACCTTGAGATGACTTTCTTACGTGTTGGAATTTCCTGGTTCATGGCTGCTGCATCCCGAACACACCCGGTACAAGGCACATCTCCACCCTTTGCCTTAGCAATCTTTGAGCAAGCCTTGAGATTGAGCTGAATACATTGTCAACAAGTTTTTAACCGTATGTGAACAGAATTCACTCACTTGTCTTTTAATCTGATTCCTCTTCTTGTTGCCAGACTTGTAGACGGGTGCATCAACACGTTGAGAACGAATTGGGGACGGCTTCGGCGAGCGTGAGGCTTTTATTGACGTTCGCGGCGGCGGAGGGATCACGTTGCCAACTTGTTCAGAACCCTTTTCGGCGACATTCGTAGTGTGTTTAGCCATAATTTGCGCGTAGAAAGCTGCAAAATTGTTATGAACATGTTTAGAAGCAGTTGGTGAATTTCTTACGACGAGCTTCCTCAACTCTCTTGGTTGAAGGATTTCCAGTATGGCTAGATGGCTGCACGCAGGCAAGATCTTGATGATGTTTTTTGATATGAGTGCAGAGTGCGCCACGGCTATCAAAGACTTTCTGAATGTGTTGAGATTGTGTTAACAACAATCTGGTCCATTTTAAGAACAGCTTAGGAACTGCTTTAGAAGGGGTTTGACTTACGCCACAAAGCTCTCCATTCAGGCCTGGGAACTCAACTCGGCAATAGAGCTCTCCAAATTCCACATGGATCTCTGGAAGGCCAGCCTTGTGAACATGTTGAGAACAGCATGACAAGATATTGTTTCTCGCTTACAATGTCACCCAAAACCGCAAATTTATCTATGTGGGGCTAGCAGTGGCAGGAAACAGAACGAACAGATGGATCAGGAATAAACAGGCTTGATTCATCAGAGTCGAGACGAATCCTTGAGGATGCTCAGAGGATTCGGAGAAACTAAATATGTGATGTGCCACGTGACCCACAGACACACGGCCCGATAGGGCCTCCGAAGGGCCTCCGAAGGGCCTCCGCAGGAGGCCCGCCGGAAAACAGAAGTAATCCCTCGCAGTCTGCGCCTAGCGGAAGCTCGCCGAGCGCCTTATACGCATGGTATGAGGTATACAGAGCGATTAGAACGTCTCTATATGTGATAATTGTACTTACTGAGGACTGGAGCGCTTTGGACATGTTGTGATAGAAAAGGTGAGAAGGCGAGAGGGTAGAGGAGTCATATCAGTTATTATGGGAAGTACGGTGGACTGTGCGACGCTAAATTTAGCGAGGCTCTAGTGTGGGTCCGCTTTCCGTACTGTAGTCAAAACGTCTTAATCCTGGCGCAGATCTCGAACAGAGATATAGAATCCCCCGATGACGATTCCAGGCCCAAGCAATGTATCTCCACACGCACAGCCCCCGATGAGCTGTCACCCGGAACAAATGATGGCAGAGTCCCAAGTACGCAGTCGAAGCGTCTGCGTTCACCGTGTTGTAATGTGAGAGCTCTGAGTGGGAGGGGACAGAATAATATTGCTTGAGGTGCCAACATAGAACCAGGCTGGTGCTATATACTCGGACATCTGCCCAGCCATCTTGGTCACGTGCCTATCATGTGCCTGTCACGAGGATGTCACGTGTCCCAGTCTCGGCTAGCCAGCTGCCTTTCAACACACCGGATGACCAAGGTACCACCATAAAGCGCTCGCGATACACCGAAGACGCAAATCAAGCCGACGATCACGTCAGGGATATACCTTGTCAGACCGATAGCAATGACAATGGCGGGAAGTCCAGCGAAAGGAGCCCGCTCCCAGCCATCCAACTGGATAAAATGATCACTATTACCTGCAACGGCCCCCCCTTCTCCATGCGCCTCGATGCTCTCCGCAAGCGTAGCGCGAGATCCGCAACCGACTTCGAAGCCGCCATCAAAGCTCACAGCGCAGCGCGTGAACGAATCGAAACTCGTATCTTATCCCCCGCCAATTCGCACAACATCAAAAAACAAATCCAAGGCCTGCAGATGCAATTAGATTACTGCAACGGGTACAATGCCAGCATCGAAGCCTTCATTGCGTCGTGCCCGCCGGCCCACTCATTGGAGCTTGAAGATCAAGATCTCGCCGCCCGTCGCGACGATAACATGTTTAAGATTAGCGATTTTCTAGTGGGACATGCACGGCGCATACATGACGAAAAGAAGGCTTTTACGCATGCAGCTGACAAGCTAGCAGATGACATCTGCGTCCACAGGGAAGCGATCGTGGAACTGGAAAAGGCGGATGCTGCCCTGTATGCAGCGTCTAGTGCAAAAAAGGGGGCGCAGAGAGAATTGACGGACTTTGAAGATCTCTGGCAGAACTTCCTTGGCGCTGCGATGGGCCAGTATGAGAGGCCGATTACTAGCGGCCGGTCTGAGGTTGAGAAGCTTATGAGGATTAATCAAATGAGAAATGTACTGGGAAGAGATGTGAGTGCAGTGGCGATGGTATAAGGTTATTTAGCATGAAATGGTATAAGGATTTCGGGTTATGGGTTTCGTCTCATAAGCATTTTAGCTTATCAAGGTCTGGGTTTATACGTGTCGGCCTGTGTGTCACATGAGACAACTTTATGTTTGCTCATGTGACTCACTTCCGTGTTTGCTCATGTGACTCATCTTTATGTTTGCGATTCACTATCTTGGCAGGCTCCTAGCTTCCCTGGTAAGACTATATCTCTTCGGTAGCTCCTCTGTAGAATCAATATCAATGATCTTCCTTTCTATCTACTCCGTCACATCTCAACAATACGCCTTTTGGTTTATTAGGGACTTTAGGTCATAAGAATGCTAGGTGATAAGGACTTTGGATTATCCGGAATAAGGCCAGATTATGAATTTTACACCTCTCCCCTTGTCGCAATCGCTCAAAAATCGCCCTCGTTTACATCGATTCAGCGTATCGCGTAGTGTAGCGTAGCATATCGTGGATAATGACACTATTTGGGTCTGTTATTGTAATTAATATTATCCAAACTTTATTTATTTTCGTATTTTTAGTACATGTTGGTATTACGGTGGTTTGCACTGTAGATAACAATAACTCAGAAGGCGAGCGAGATCCGCACAGGCCTAAATATAACAACCTATTAATAAACCACGTTATTAGCAACAGCATACAGGAGGCATACAGCGAGGAGTTCGTTTAATTCTCTAAGGTGTAAGGCCGGATTTGCCTGTACATGTTGTAAGGCTGGTACCGGACCTGTACGGAGGCAATATGGCTGTGATGTCATGTGATGTAGCCTATTAGTGTTCCCCCGCTGCCAATGCGGCTTGGCAGCGATTCGTCTCTCTTACAATACACTCCTATCAACCTCCAACCCTACTCTCAACCCTATTTAGTGCGAGACAACCCACCTGCTTTACATATAGGAAGAAGCGATTAATTTGGAAGAAACAGCAGCACTAGATAGATAGATTAAATTTGCAAGGCCACACAGAGGTACAAAGTTGGGATTACCAAAGGGTTTTAGGAGAGACCTTGCGCCTCTAGGTCGCACTCCAGGAGCTACGCCAGCAGATCCTGCAACGCCCCGCACGGTCCCAGCGACGCCCCGCACAGTCCCTAAGGCAAATCATTGTTGTTGAAACCCTCTGAGAGGAGACGCGAAGGGGTAAGGAAGGGCATTATGTAAGGAAAGAGATTCCTTTGTTCGCTGGGAGGAAGGGAGAATGGTGGGCACACGTGACAGCGTGTGGTCCTGGCGTTGGAAGCGAGGCGCTACACGACTTCGCACTCATAAAAGTAGCCTCTGTAGATTTGCTGATTGACCAGCGAAACAACCTCGTTCTACACACAGTCTTTGGTCCCGCACCACGTGCCTTACAGACACCTATAGGCCTTATACAAAAGGATACAGGAAAACTATCTCTGCTAGCTAAAGGGGGGTGGTGCGACTAAATATATGGGAGAAGAGGGGTGGGTACAGAGGGGTTCGGATGAGACACGGGCCGTTTTCGGATAGTAATGAGGCCAGCGGACCGCCTCGGTTGAAGGGTCGGCAGGACCCTTGGTTGTAACGATTGTGCGCATCGTTACAAGGCTAAGCATCTCACATCTCTCTTCCATGTCTGCAATCAGCACCGCGGGCAGCATAGCAATAAGGGACAAGTACTTTTTCAAGGAGGCGCTTGGAGTCATCGTACCGTACAGAGTGCGATTGGGCATGGACTGCAAGCGCAACGAGTTCAATTCAACAGGTAATATCTACCTTATATACATGCGATCCTTAAACCTCTCGCGTCTCTCGTTAACACAAGTCTAGTTCGGGGTAAGCTTCAAGAGGCGGCCACTAGCACCATCCTCAATGACCCAAATGGCGCCATCCTTATCCTCGCGAATACCACGCATCCGTTTACCCATGGAAACGCGCTGAGCCTCCTTGGCCGTATCCCCAGTAATGGTCACTCGCACGATTGATTGCGAGCTAAGCCCAGTGATGATAGCATTGCCCTTCCAGCTAGAAAAAAGATCCCCCTTGTAAATGATCAAGCCAGCCGGAGAGATAACAGGCACCCAGAACGCCTTTGGCGCAGCAAAATCAGGGCGCGTGCTGTGTGCAGGGATCGTCGTCCCGTTGTAATGTTTCCCCTCGGACACGAGCGGCCATCCGTAGTTCTTGCCCCGCTCGATGAGGTTGAGCTCGTCGCCGCCCATGGGCCCCATTTCGATCTCCCAGAGACGACCCTGCGCGTCCCAGTCAATGCCTAGCGGGTTGCGGTGGCCCAGTGACCAGATCTGCGCCTGTACGGCGCCTTGGCTGGCGAACGGGTTGCCCGCGAAGGCGGTGCCGTTGTCGTACAGCTTGATTATCTTCCCTAGGTTGCCCGCCATGGACTGCGACGGCCACATCTGGTTGATCTCGCCCGACGCGATCCACAGCGCGCCGTCTGGACCGAAGAGCAAGCGTAAGGCAAATTGGAGTCCACCAGAGGCCCTCTGCGTGTGGCGCCAGATGACCTCGAGGTTGGACAGCGCGCCGCCGTTGGCGTTGAGCGTCAGCTTGGCCTGCGCGACTGCACCGCCTGCGCCTCCGCTGCCGCTCTCGGCGTAGCTAATATACACGATGCTGTTCTCGGCGTAGTTGGGGTGCAGGGCGACGTCGTGGAGACCGCCCTGGCCGCCGTAGGCGACGGTGGGTACACCGGTAATGGTGAGCTTGGACCCGGTGGCTGGGTCGACGAGACGCATGTTGCCTCGTCTCTCGTTGAGGAGGATGCGGTTGTCGGGCAGGAAGGCAAACGCCCATGGCTCGGCAAATGTGGCGATGGCTGTTGACTTCCACGGCTGCTGGCGAGTGTCCAGGTGTTGCGATGGGACGGCCAAAGCACCGGCCACCATTGCCAGAGCGTAGGCGAGAGAAAGTGGGAGATGCATCGTTTTCGGTGCGGTTTGTTCTTCTCAGTGTGGTCGTGTTCCTAGACGATCGAAGGTTCACATCGTAGAGAAACACCGAGATGGTTCCCCCGAGAGGGGATATATTTCAAAAACAAGAGGACTTGAGCAATCTCTTGTCTACTTTCAGGCTATTCCCAGCCTTTGATGATTTTATATATGCAGGCAAATCATGTTCGAACAAACCCTCATGGATAGGTATTGAAACATACCACTGTATACTCAAAACTCTTGGAACACCGTTGGCGGAGGCGTGTGCTCAAAGTGTTCCGGCCTTGGAACACTTGGTACCCTACATACCCACCAAACAATTCAAGGTTCTCCGCAGCTAACATTAATTAAAATATCGGCACTTCATAATGATTGCCGGGTGCATGCCTAAATTTTGTGCGGTGAACCCCACCAAAACAGGCTATGAACACCAAACACTTTGCGCGTCTGCACACAATCAGCCAACCATGAAAGACAATATAGCTCAAAGCCAAGCATTATCAAATGAGATGCTACCATTCGAATGCCGTCGCGACCGGACTTGGCAGGCCCCCTCGAGCTTGGCTTAAGTCTTCTCTTTACTTCTTACCTTGAGTTTACATCTGAGGGTCTTCAACTTGATGCGCTCATGTAGGGACTGCAGCACAGATACAGATGCTATAAACATCGAACCCGGTTATCGAGATGGCCTAGAAAACGTACATATCGCCGAATCTTCCACCGGCATCCCACGATCTCAGCCAGCGCCTCAAGCTTGCCAGCCTGGTTATAGAGCACCTTGACGATGGCCTCAGGCTTACTTGCTGCGCAACTCAGACACATCAAGCCTTCACTCCTCAATGTACGCCTTTTAGCTTAGATGACTCCAGGCATATGAGCTGCAATGTCTTGCGCCCTGAATTAGGGTTAGGGTTACGCCCTGAAAAGTTCACCTTGCCGGTGGCAGCGACCACGAATTAATGGAACTTATCCAACAAAATAGACTTCTAGGAGACTCCGGCGGATTATAAATGTTAGCAAGGAGACTTCTTTCCTTACGCGCTACATTATACCCATGCGCCGACGGTAACACTTCCCTAGTCTATCAAAGCCCGCAATGACACGGACTGTCGCCTTTTCGCTGCTAGGGCACCTCAGTGCAAGGAGCAGCAGACAACTGCTATTAAATTCTTCTACCAAAATATTGACTCAGGCTGCCGAATTAGATAAGAGGAGACTTTGTTGTACAAAGCCATCTCGAAATACCACGGCATTAGCCTCATTTCTCTCGCTCTCCCGGATACCTGAGTGTGAATTGAAACGAGCTTTCCCGATCCGTGGGACCTACTCTGCATGATGCAGGTCATTTCCATACTTTGTTCAATTGCGTATCTACGCTCTATCGTGGCCCATAACTCAATATCGCAAAGATACCACATGCTACCCAGCCGTCACTCATCTTTCCTCCCATTTGTCGCGCCGTACCCCGCCGCGTCTTCATTCTCCTTCCTGCGCTTCTCCTCAGCTTTCATCTCCTCGTCTTTCCTCTTCTTCTCAGCGTTCTCTAGGATCTTCTGCTCTGCGAGACAGTCACCGCATTCTCTTTACCTCGATTAGAGAAGTTGATTTTGTGTCTTGCACAGAACTTCCCGTGTTTCTTCCATCACTTGGTGGATCCGCACCAGCCGTGATGTGTCACTTTTGCTCCGAGCTTGCCCATCTCGATTGGATGCAGTGGGTCGTATGTCGTTTATGTCGAAGTGGATTTGTTATGCTGAAGTTATGTGGTGGTTGCAATTGAGGGCTGGAGTTGTGGTATGATAGGGGAGGTGTGGCAGAAATATAAGTGATGACGGGAACTATGTACGGTCTCCGATTCACACTCAAAGTCTCATGGACGTGCAAGGTCCTGGGTCATGATCATGTGCGCCATTCAACATCTCACAATGGGGAAAGCATCAGTGAATTACCCCAGAAGGGTACATCGCTGCGCGCGGAGAAGTCCCAAGTAGTCAGTGTTGATTCCTTTGCCCTTGCCGCCTTATCTCGTTCGCCTCGTAGCAACTCTGCCAGACGCGAGAACCTCGATCATCACCTGAAAAAAGTGACCGCCCGGCGTTTTTCACGTGTGTTGTGAAACTCGGAGCTGGTGATTGCCCACTGTTCACAAACAGCCGATTGCTCTTGCACCAAAAACCCTTCGACCTATTAAGCCCCCACAACCAACCTCGGACCCCATTTCCCCTCTACAACCGACTCCGGCAAACATACTGCAGCTTTGGCAGCCACCATGTCGGACCCTGGGTCGCAACAGCTCCCTAGTCTGCGCGACGACGTTCACGAAGCCGACGACGCTTCATCCCACGACCACCTGCATACCCAAAAGCTCGAGACAGCGACACCGACTCCGACTCCGACAACGCATCCATGACATCATCGCAGGAATTCGAAGAAGAAGGCCACGAGCCTTTCGCAACTTTTCAACAAAAAGTGCATTCTCTATGTCACAACCTCTGGCCCACATACAGCCCTTCCTCTTTCACCATCACCCGTATGCAAGGCGGAGGCTACAACCGCATCATCGGCATCACCATTGCCCCGCCAAAGCTCTGGTAGCATCAGCGCCTGCTGTACCGATTCCTGAAGACTCTTACCATTAAGCCCAACCGGAAGCTCACGCAGAGTCAAGAATACATCATTCGAATTCCACGATTCAAGCACGCATGGGTCGAGCACGAGATCGCGATCTTGAAGTATTTGGAAGCGCATACCCGGATGCCGGCGCCACGGGTTAAGCGCTTTGATCTTTCAACCGACAACCAGATTCGAGAACGACCCTCGACTCAACCGCGTCTTAATTACTGGGGCGCCTATGGTGAGCGGTTACTGGGTAAAGTGCAATAGCTTTTTTTCTTGGCTAGGAACATCAAAGTCGCGACAATCACAATCCTAATTTTTAACGAACCAGCCTTTACTTTAAATCCTAGAGGATAGTATAATAGTTTTATAATAAGTAGAGCTATCTTTTAAGCACCACCACCAATTGTATGAGTTGAACGTCCACCAACAGGCTTGCTAGCAGGAGGAGGACGAGGAGACGCAGAGTGGCGGCCATCCATCTCCTTCTTAAAGTCCTCGTACGAGAGCTTGCGGTTGTTGGTGCTACAATGAGAGCATGAAGCACCATGATCATCATGGATGCAGTTGCTACAAGCTCCACCCTACGAAGCGAAAAGAGAAACGCAGCCAGCGTAGTGGAGAAACTCGCCAGTACGATTGTACGCAGCCTAGCGGCGCTGGCAAGGACTAATGTTAAGGGCGCCATGGAGGTGGATCATAATGGCCTTAACGTACGACTGACGCTGAGAGAGGAGCATGCCAGCGTGAACATGGCCGCGGCGGGCGACGAGCGGGGTGTTTGGGGCATCGTACGGTGAGGCGCCTAGACCACAGATAGGGAAGTCAGCAGCGCGAGCAATCTCCTTGCTCTATTACTATGTTAGTATTAAAAGAGAAATAAGGTAAGTAACGTACGGCGAAGCAGAAGATCCTAGAGAGGTAGTTGGCAACAATAGGTTGGAAGATGTTAATAGCCTCGTACGAGAGAGGGTTGGGTAGCTAAGCCTGACCACTAGCAAGGCTACTAGGTGCAGTGAGACCTTGAACATTATTGGCAGCACTGCCGCGGAGGAGGGCGTTGGCTTGCTGGATAAGGGCTGTATGAGCTGGCTGGTGGCGAGTGGCAGCCCTATTAGGGCCAACTGTATTGTTATTGAAGGCAGAATCGTTAAAGCTTATGTTGTTAATTGTACGAGCAGTTAGGTGTGTGTGTAAGGGTAGAGGAGAGTAGTTGTGAGGTGGAGAAGTTGTAGAGGTGGTGAGAGCATGCTCTGTTCTTGTGTTTAATGTAAGAGGCTACATACCTCAGGAATACTCGGTTGGTGAACCTCGGAACCTTAGGTCGGGGTGACTAAGCACATTTCACGTATATAGCTGAGGTTCCAAACCTCCGAGACTCTGCATCAAATTCATAAGTATTCTTCTGGCACTATATTGGCTCCTCGAGCACCTGGCCCCGTACAGGCACTACACAAGAGAAATAGCTTATAATTAACATCATGTGCCTCTAACAGGCATATAAGCAGCAACTTATCACAGAGGTTAAATAGATTAACAGAAATAGCAACCCTGCTAACGCCATAACCAAGACTAAGGCAAACTTAGCTCTTCGCGTCCTTATTAATACAAACAAACTTAACATTAAGGCGAATTAGTAGGTAGAACAAGCAGAAGAGGATCTTAAGGCACACACAGAGAAGCAGTGAAGGGATTGTAGTTGACGGCATTAGTAATGGAAGTCTAATCTTTTAGAGAGCTGCTAGTGTTAGTATTACAGTGGATTGCACTGTAGATAACAATGGCTCAGAAGGATATACAGCCCCAACAACTTAGAGAGGGTCAGAACCCAAGAATCTGAGCCTACAACAGGCAAGCTAGTAGTTGACTTTGACGTCGCTGCTAGCCCTTGCTACGTAGGAGATTTGTGGTCATAAGCAATCCATACTCTTTTTGCCATACCTGCGCTCTTGCACCGCCGTGGATTAGCGTTCCGCGAAACCCACGGGCAGTCGATTGACAGCGTCCAAGATACCTTCCCATTTCACGGGCGGGTATACCAACAGTACATTTAGGGTTAGAAATAAGCAGCCATCGGATTTATCCTACTCGAAACGTGTGGCACAAGATTCTTAGATCCAGAGTGAGCAAGCTGGTGAATAGGTCCGGAGTGAGAGTGCTTTGGCTCAAACTACATCTCTTTATGTATACCTTCTTCAAGACTCCAATTCACCACCCCACCCTATCTCCCTTTAGTCCCCATCTAACAAAACTGCTCGTCCCTTCCTTGTTCAACACCAGGACTAGAACTTAAGATCCTCCGCGCCCTCCGTCCTCTTACTCTCCGCACCCACCTTGATGCACTCCTCAAACACGGGATATGTGCTCTCCCCTTCCTCAACATTGACAACCTTTCCATCCTCTCGCCTAAATAGGTTAAGCGATATTCGTCGCTCTATTTTGATCTCGTGATCTCGTATCGCTCACTTGAGGATAGCGCAGGCCTTGAATTTCCGTGATGAGCAAATCGATCCTGTAGACGAAACCGCTATTTCGTTTCTACAATGACTTCATCATCATCCAATTATCCTAGAAACTCGGCAGGCTCTAATTTTAATAACTTTCTCCTTGTTGTGGAAGAGAATATGGTGCTCAAGGAAATACCGACTGGGTGTGTGGATCCTTCAAGACACAAGAGACCTCATCAGAAGTCAAGAAGAGGCTGTGGCAACTGCCGCAAGCGCCGCGTCAAGGTATAGGGCTTCGCATCTCTTGACACCCATGCCCGCATATTGATAGCAACCAGTGTGACGAAAAGATCCCGAGGTGCTCGCATTGCTTGCGTCGCGATGAGGAATGCGAGCAGCGAGCATTCGATGTCCGCCAATCCCACGGCTCGCAGCCGCATATGTTGCAGCAAATAACTCCGCCACCCGTACTTGTTGGTAGCAGTCCTGCAGTTAATATGTTGCATATGAAACTCTTTCATCACTTTGATACGAATACTCGACATACACTATGCTTTGAGTCGGTGTGGGGGAAAGCCCTCGGTTGGTCCTTAGAAAACGAAGCTCTCATGCAAGCCATTCTATCCATTTCCGCAAAACACCTCGCGTACCTGTGCCCGAATGAGCCGGCATACGGCGTGGCAGCCGCATCTCACCTCACCCAGACCCTCAGCATATTTCGAAGAGACATCAGCCAAAAATTCACCGCGTCGAATATCGATTCTTTCATGGCAACGTCCGTGCTCATTTACTTCGAGCTCTGGGCGGAACCGAAATTCTCGGTGACGGATTCCGCGGGTCTGACCACTCTGGACCTGTCGGAAGACGTCATCTTCCGCCTCGCTAGCGGCCTGGTGGAAATATTTATGAGTGCAGGGCCAGTCATGTACGAAAAACCGTCAAGCTTCATCGCTGAAATCATGTACAGCCCTCGCCAGTCATTGAACAGTGTAGCAGGCCTGAGCAAGGAGAGACTGGCTTCACTCCAGTCTTTCTTTTCATACACGCGACCACTCCATTCTGAGCAGCTTTCGGTCGCTCGCGCTTTTGAAAGCGACTCAACGACTGCACCTAGCGAAGGGGTGGCAGAACAGATTTCGGAGGAAGAGGTGAATTTCCTAGAGGCCCACGAAGATGTTGTTTCCCGACTCGCTGCGCTACTACCATTTCTCCCAGAGGTCCAAGGACCAAAATTCCGGGAGGTTTCTAAACGGTTGATGCCTGATCTGGCTCGGTACGCATTTACATTCTTGATATATATTCGTGTATACGCGGAAAAGACCATCAGCAAACAGGATCCCAAGGGACTCCTCATGCTCTATCACTTCTATAGAGCAGTTCGAATTCTACTGAAGGGCCCAAACTGCTGGTGGACTCACAAACGAGCGCGACTTCTAGAACCATTACTAGAAGAGAGGCTGCACAAGGAATTTAACAGAGAGTTATAGAAGCATTCAACACACTTGGTAATTCCTATAAATCATAGAGCTGGTGCTCTGAAGAAGATCTATATTGCGCCGTAGCGAAGAGTTACTTTGCTTAAATCCACCGCTAGCACTGGTGGAAGGCTTGGATGCATGGTGCAGGTAAAGGGTCTTGGTTTCTTTGTCAGCTGCTTGCTTCGTCATCAATTGATGCGACATATATATAGGCATCCGAAAATCACGCCCCTCCGTTGTCATCATGAACATTTCTTCTGTCTTTCAATACCCATCTCATCTCATCTCTTTCATTCCTTTGGTAGCTAGATATAACGGAATTGCAACAGTCTGCTGCCAACCCTCATCTTCTCTGTGAACGTCACCCTAACCATTAGTGCATTGCTGCTTCGGATATCGCATGGCTGCGAGTCGCCTTCTACCCTCGTGATTTTCTATATCACACCCCCTTTACTCCATCACAATATGCAGTCGCTCGTAGACAGGTTGACCAATAATATGAATAGCAAACCTTCAAATAATAGCGATTACTGCACACTTGAAGCATGATGAGCACCCGCACCGGTACTCAAAACTCATCTGCTAGCTCCTTTGTTTCCGAGTCTCTTTTTGGAAATCACGCCAGCGAAAGCTCGACATGTGGCATATCATCTTTATATCCTCATCACCCAATTTTTCGAAACCCTTTGTAATTATTCCATCTCCGTTTTATCGTAGCTCCTGCGGCGCACCAAATGGAAATTTTAACCTTGCCTACTCACTGGACAGTATTTCAAATCATCGGTGCTGCGGGCATCGGGTTGGTCACTATATCGATTCTTCCCGCCGTGCAAGTTGGACTTCCCGAGTCGGACACCACTGCTTCGACGGGTTTTCTCCGGAGTTTAGGCTCCATATAGGGCGTTTTTATTCCGGCTGCCATTTTTAATAATGAGCTTGAACGGCTTTCAGCTCAGATCGAGGACGGAAGTGTGCGCGATATGCTTCGGCGCGGACTTGCTTACGAAAGAGCATCCGCGGCATTTATCAACAGGTTTAATGAACCTGCTAAAAGCGAGCTTATATCCACGTACCAGGGTGCGCTCCAGCGTGTCTAGGAGATTTCCATCGTGTTTGCGTGTCTGGGGTTCGTGGCGTCTTGGGGCATGAAGTCAAGTTGAAAAGAACACTGGAAACTAACTTTAGAATGAAGACGGCAACGACGCTAGAAGGAAAGAGGTGAATGCTAAATATCTCTGGCTTTTTTCTTTAATTTTAACCTCTATGCTTTCGGCATGCGCGGCCCTTCGTAATTCCAAGAGCTTCGTATTGTGCCTGGATGTGTCAGTGTCGTATTTAGAACTTTGTCGAGGGCCCTGCATCTGCATTTTTTCTTCTCCTTTACTCGTACACATATGCTTCTCTAAAGTAGCGTTTGTATTAGGCTACATGCAGCTCCTCACAAGACTTATCGACTACCTTGGTATACGCAAATGTATGTCTTCGTTGCGTCTCGATGACGCAATTTTTCCTTGTCTTGTTTTTCAACTGTACTAAGTCCGAAAAAAATAGAAATCTTATCCACCAAAACCAGGTTCATGGTAGTATCTCACCGGAAATGCAACCTCCAACGCCAGTCGTGGATCTCATTACAGAAATTATATCACCCGCGTTCGGCAATGCAAAACCGTCGTCTGCAACCGCGTTCGTCACACGTAACCGTATGGAAATGCTCATCTTCGTGTTTCCTATACACACAGTCAGCCACTGCACCTTTAACTCCGCATTTTCTCTTTCACCTCCACCACAAACAATAGAAAGGATTGCACATACCTTAATTCAGCCTTCGTCAGCAAATTCCCATCCTTACAACTGCTACACTTATGCTTAAGAATCCTATTTGCGGCTTTCTTTAAATCCCCCGGCTTCGTCGGAGTATCCACGGCTGGCCATCGGATCTGAGTTGTACTCGGGATGAAAAAAGACATGACTGGGTCCTCCTCTGAGGAGTTACTAGACCTACGTGAGGATGGCAACGGTAATGGGCGGGGCGTATCTATATCCATAGCTAGTGGAGTAGGGAGGTTGGAGCCGAGGGAAGTTGGGAAGCTGAGATGTGCTATTGAGTCCGAGATCAAGGCCTGTGTTATGGTAGTGTCGGAGGCAGAACTCGATATGCTTGTGATGTCTATTGTATCCGTGGTAGGCGCCGGTGGCAGTGAGCTCGTCAAGAGTAAGCTCATAACCAGCTCTTGATCGAAAGCATACCCCGGCATGCCTACCTGCTGTCTGAGCGCTATCACATGCCGTAGCTCACCCGCCTCGCGATCCATGACTTTTCTATTATCCGCTAACTTGATGCACTCGATCTTCGCGTCCAGGAATTTATGCGAGGCAACGCTAAAAGAAGCTCGTTGAAAAGCAAATTGCACGTCTTTGGGGACCGTGCGCTGGGTTTCTGCTACAAAACCGCCGTTTTGGCTCGTATACAGTAATACTTGTGCTAACGTAGGCTCAGCAGGAATAGGGAAATACCGCTCGTGCCAAACTTGATGACATCTACCGCGGAACTTAGAGATAAGAGTATGTAGAACCTTGGATTTTAGCGGTTCTTCGAAGGTGCGCGCTGCGTGGACAAAGGGGAGGATGCCGTCTGCGCCTTTTGACTCTGGATCTGCCCCGCCATCGAGGAGTGCTTGGAGGCGGGGGAGGATGTCCACGGCAGGACAACGGTCAATACACGTCTGCAATGGAGACGAACCGTTTCTGTCTAAGATGTTTGGGTCCGCGCCGCGTTGGAGAAGAACTTCGATATCGCGCAGTGTATCGGTGGGATGGCGTTTTGCGTCTGGACAGCTTCCGAGTACTTCGTGCAGCATATTCGAGCCGTTTGCATCTGGGCTCGGGGCAGCGTGGTTGATAAGTAGGCGTGCGATCGCTGGTGTCGAATGCCAGAGTACTTGGTGCTCTAATGTGTTTCCAGATGGGGCAGAGCAGGGGAAACCGTGGAATGGGACGTGGATATCCGCTCCTTTTCTGACAAAAGCTTCGAGGCAATGCATCTCAATGGGGCTGAGATGTGCGGCCCAATGTGGATCAGTCTGCCAGGGCTTGATGAAGGCTTCGAAGGGGGTCAGAGCGTCGAGGTCTTCGGCGGGGGGGACGTGGATGTTTGCTCCAGCATCGAGGAGCATTTTTATGGTCTTTTCGCTGCGTTCTTTAAGAGACTGGTTGAGGTAATAGTTCCCCCTTCGGTCCAGAGCCAGCTGGAGTGGGGTTTTGAGCGGCATTCCGTCCATTGAAGATGCGGTATCGTTCACATTCGCGCCTCGATCGAGAAGTATCCGAACCACGTCCGGAACGTTCCAGAACGTGGCTTGAAGTAACGGCTTCCATGACGTCCCCGGGATGCCATTCACACTCGACCGATTACTAAAAAGCAAACTCTGCACGGTAATTGTCCTCCCATTCTTAATAGCATTATGGAACGCCAGATCTGTGCCCAGCGGATGCGTACTTCCATTCGCGCCGTTCGCCACCAGTACCCAAACCACCGGCCCCGCTGGCAGCGCACACGCAATATCCATAAGCGTTTGATTCGGATGCTCGAGGATGACGCAGTTGCGCATCGCAGGGTGGTTGAAGAAACGGCCTCCAGGAGCATCAAATGGTGTGCCGATGGGGAGATTAACGTGCGTGGGGTTAGCGAGGATAAGCTGCTCGAGTTTTTGCGAGTCGGAGTCGAGTACGCAGGAGAGCATGTCCATGACGACATCAGAGACGATGTTGCTGCCTTGGATCCAGGGGTCGGCTATGGGGAGGAGGCTGCAGTATAAGTTAGCCAGTGCCATAGGTAGAGCGCTATACCAGAACTGAGGTGATCCAATGCAATCGGACAAGCCGAAATCAAGGTGAACTGACTCTTGAGCTTCCTGTAGCAAAGCCGTGTTTGCTTCGAGTACTCGATCCTCGGCCACCACACTCGCGTCGCTCTCATCTGCACTTCCATCTCTTCTTTCTGCACTGTCCGCGTCTCTGGCCCGCGTCTCTAACTTACTTCCCTCTCTTCTCACCTCCCCTTCGATCATACTCCCTTTCCGAGACTTATGTCTCGTATACCCCCACTCTTTCAACTTCATTCTATATGCCCTCGTCCTACCACCAAATCAGCATCCACACTTGCCTGCCTCTGGTGATGAAGCACGTGACTTTGACTTACGAAGCTCGAAAGCGATACTCAGTCTCCATCATCGCTTTGACTTCCTCGAGCGACTTCTTTTGATTCACCGAGAGATCCCTGATCTTGGACCTGACAGAATCCCAGTCTTTCGTCATCGTGATGATGATGATGCTGATGCTGATGACGGATGAGCGAGGTTAAGAAAACAATGACGGGAGAGTCGGATGGGGTATAGATGCTTGGAGAGGGTGTGAAATTTAAATAATAACGGGAGATATACTGTGGGGATGTTTATAGAAGAAGTTGACGAATGAGGAGATGGAGAGGCCGCTTGCAACTCTGTGCACTCCGCTTCACAGCTCGACGCAGCCAGGCATCAACCCTTACTCAAAACTCTTTCTCGAGGACTCTCTCACGTACACGAAGCCCTTTAAATCAAAAGCAATAAAGGGCGCAACATCGGAAGAGGATAACGGTCTTTAAAAGACGATGGAAGGGGACACCACATGGTAGGGTGGTTGTCATTGGCATCAGAGTGCAAAACTGCGTGAGGATCGCAGTGCAGGAGAGCAGGGATTGCGCCGCAAATTTAGATTGTGCAAATTCTGTTTCACCAATGAGGATTCAGCTCAGCCACACTTCTGCCACAATATGAGCCGAGGTTTTGCACTCTGACTTCCTCAATGCGGTGACTCAATTTCTCATTTGGGAAAACGGGTTTCCGTTGGTCAACGGCATTGGCTCCTGGGTATCCCTCGGATTGTGGTGTGAATTCTGCTGAGCTGGGATTGTCGCGTATATCCGTGTTTGGAGAATGTGACGGGAAAGGCAGATTACATTCAAAATAACTGTCAACCGCGAACTTACACCCAGGTTTTCACCACCTATCTCAACCAATATATAGATGCCTTCCGGGTCTGGACAAAACACAGGGCAGAGAGACTGGAAAGTGCAAAAACCACCCCTGCAGTGCATTTCCTAGCATCAGTTTACTCAACCAATCATAGAGCGAGCCAACCTGCGCGCCACATCTCGTGACAGGAGATACATGAAACATGACCTGATGGGGGCTTTTCATGGGGCGCAAGTCTGAAATACTTTCCTTTCGTTCTTTATTAATAAATTGCTTTCCTACTCTTTCCTTTTCCTGGTTTATGAGAATAATAAAAATAAAAATTTATTATTGCGCGACTCAAACATAGAGAGCAGTTGAGATGGAATAATTGCATATATGACGGAATTAGAAAACTGCAAGAGAAGTAAGGAATATGTGTATATTAAACGTATTGATTCTCGAGTATGAACTATGATGAATGTTTTGAAGTAGACGGGTATATACAGTCCCCATGTAAAGTCTCTTATCTCTATATACATCCACGCGCACCCTCATCCATCTATGCCCGGCATCATTGCCATAACAGCGTGTTATATCCATGCAAATCAAATCATAAAGGAAAGTCCAAGAATATCTAAAGATAATAGGATAAAGATTTTTCAGCGACCACCGATCTGGCCCTTGGGAGTAGGTCGGACCCAGATGAAGGCAAGGTTGAGCACGATGAATATTATGCCCATAATCCAGAAGGTGCGGGCGTAGTGGACGCCGTTGTAGCGGAAGATGATGGCGAAGATGATGCCGCCGAAGTTGCCAGATGCGCCGACGAGGCCAGAGAGGATGCCTGAGATTTAATTAGCATGGCTTTTATGAGAACTGAGGGAGTAGAGATGACTTACCATTAGCATGAGGGTGAACGTGAGGAACAAGAGCAAAGTTGGCGCCGTTACCAGCCTCGAGGAAAATAGCCATGACGGCGATAAGACCAATCATAGTATCGAGCTTATGAGGGTCGAGCTGGCCGATGATGATGAGAAATACACCAGCCATGATGCCGACGAAGTGGATAAGGAACTTCTTGGCCCATAGGTTCTTGTTGGTCCACTTGTAGACGAGATCACCAAAGAAACCACCGGCAGGCCGAGTGATGACGTTGAGGAGACCAAACATCGCTGCCCAGCGGCCTGACATGGTCTGGCCGAGGTACTTGAAGTTCTTGAGGTAGTATGTGCCGAGGATGGAGTTGATAGCCAACTCGCCGCCGAAAGAGCAGACGTATCCAGCGCACAGAGCTAGAGTCTGCATCGAGAAGACCACCTTCGCAGCTTCATTGAAAGTAGGGGTCTGGATAACTTCGTGTTGCACTTCGTCGATGATCTGGACATCGCCAGTGCTCCCGATCTCGACATCAGCCGGCGTAACTGGCACCTTCTTCTCATCAATGGAGGAGATAGAGTCGGCAGCGATGGGCTTGTCGGCAAGGCCACCAGTCGCGGCAACGATAGTGCCATCGTTACCATGGGGTACAGCCAACGCGCGGTCGGCCCATTTGCCGGTGGGTGTATCTTCGGTGAGAAGCAGCATGGCAATCCCAGTCGCAGTGATGAGAGCGAAGGGCACAACAAAAGATACGCGCCACGCAACGTGAGGGGTCAAGCCAGACTTGTGGACTAGGGCGTCGAATATGGCAGGCATAACGAAGCTGGAAGAAAATGTCAGAAATGGAATGAAGTGGGTGGAGATGCACTGCTTACTAGGTAATGCCACCACCAGAGTTACCCCAACCACCAACCAAGGCGTTCGCGGTCCCTACGATGTTCCTGTCAAAGAATGCAGTCGTCCATACTTGGCAGGGAACGAAGCTTCCGCCGAGGATACCAACGAAGAAACGAATAGTGTAGAGACCGGCGGCATTATGAATGGTTCCAGCAAGGACAGACGGAATGGAGCCGAGAAGGAGTGTGCAGACGAAGGTAAGCCGAGGTCCGAATTTATCGCAGAGAGGACCAGCGAAGAATCGGACGAGGAGGGTAGCAGTCAAGGAGATGATGTTAGAGTTGGCGACCTCGATCTGGGAAAGGTGGAGATCTTTCTTGATGGTGATGCTGAGCTGTAAGGCTGTTAGACGAGAAGCTGCAGTAGAGCGCGGAAGCTAAGGGTCACCATACCAGAGGCGGAAACGCGTACCAAGACCAGAAAGCGATGAAGAATCCAAGGTAGGAGAAGAAGAAGACTCTTCCATATTTGTTGACTGGATTGAAAACGGGAATTGACTTGGCCTTCTTGTTGTAGGGATTGATCTCTGGCGCGCTCCAGAGCTGCTTAAGTTGGAAACCCATCTCGATTGTTCGACGGCGAATGTCGGGGGATTGTGACTGTGGGGAAACAAGGGGTTCTGCCGGAGAGATGCCGGATGTGTTGGCTGAAGTGTTGCTTGCTTGCAGGACCAGGACAGGGAGGGATGCAAGTTATTATATGTAAAGGCTGCGGAGTCCAAATAGAGCGCGAACTGGTACTTCCGCGGTGTAAGTCAGTGACGCAAAAGCAGACTTGGGGACAGATCGGGTCGCGAATCAGCCAGTGCGCCAAGTGCAAAGAGGGATCTCCGGGGTAAATATGGCGACTCCCTTATCGTTGGGGGGCTTGAACATGCCCATTCAGAGGGCGGAGGAAAAGCAAAAGCGGAGCGCGGATGCAGCTGAGACGCCCAATTTAGGGTCTGTGGCGCGCGCGGAGATTCAGGAAATGCGGTGGCCTCTGCACAACACGCACAGAATACCGCGTTGTCGCGAGGTGGAGGCAGTGGTAGGCTCATGGGAGACGGCGGAACGTTAATGCGCAGTGGTGAGGTCTGGCGAAGACCTTTCTAGCGCGGGATGTGGTGGGGGCGGGAGGCGCTCTGGGCAGAGCGGAGCGGCGGCTCACCAGATGCTTATCTCTTGGCGGCCTCGTCAAACGCTAGGGGTGTCGAGGTAGTCCCGAATCGGGAATCCTTATCTCTGCCTCATTGAAATATGTTCTGGTGCTTTTCCGCGGTCACGGTTGGCAAATCGACTGTGTCTCCAGAAACTCGAATACCCTGTCTCTGCCGCAACCCCAGACCACGCCAGCCCGACCCGTCCGCCGTCGATCTCTGGAGAAGTCAAATCATATAGGGTTGGTAGCTGGGAGCTGCGAATAACGAGAGACGGTTGTGCGACGGCTTTGCTTTTGCTACCTCGAGCCTCACACCATCTCGCCTTTGCACTGCGAACAGGCTGCACGCCCCAGCGATGCACAGACGGCACTTTCCATAGGACTTTGATCTAGGAGCGCGAAAGAGCATACCAACCTCGAGAGATACTGCTTCCCGACCTCACGACGATCAGTTACACTTTGAGACCATTGAATTCTATGGACCAGATCATTGGACCAACAGTGCCTTATCGTATACCGGTATCTATCTCGATGCCTAGCAAATAGTAACTGTGCTAAATCTGCTGTGGAACCGCCGAAAACACTGCCCAAGTACATCAGTCACCGCTCTCTCAGCTGGTGTCACGATCTGATATGCCCATCCGCCAATTCATTAACAATTTGCTGCCCAGGTGCCCTCATCCACTGGCGTACAGTCTATCGACGTCCAACATCCTTGGTACTTGCTCCGAGGAGATGTCTGTGATGGTGGTGGGTTCCAAATGTTAACTTCAATGTCTGCGATACTCATTAGCGCCCACATTTGCTGGTCGGCGCGACATCGGAGACCTGCAAAAGGCAGAAGCAGCCTGCGAATGAAAAGAGAGAAGTTAGAGGGTTGGGTTTCATCCCCACAAATTTTCCTTCTAGGAATGTTGCTGGGTTACCACATCTGACTCCATGCGGTCGCACTTGCGGCAGCCTACCGAAGAGACTCGCAAACCCCCACCCCATCATCTTCGGGTCTATGCCACTAGTGGAAGACCTTCGCAAGACTCATAACATTGCACCACGCACCGCATATAACCAGCACATGCATTATTTGGTGATCCGATCCTAAAATATCAGATAGTTTCGGATATCATTGCTCTATAACTCGTGCACCATAGACTTCTGCGCCTGTCCCACTCAGAATGCCGAGCCCGATGAAGTACGAGAGTCCCATGCACGATCATGCTCCGGATATCCATTTATTGTGAAACACTGGATTGTTGGAGAGAATGGAGAGAGCCAAGGGGCATGTAGAGAAACACTCGGACTTTCGTCCGGCAAACGTCCGAAACATAGACTGGAATGTTGCAGCACACAACAGGATAGATATTTTACTAGATACCAATAAAGACCCTGAAGATCAGGATCGCAGTAGTAACCGAAGTGGCCGTTGGTTACCGTTGGGCACCATGATACAGCTGCGAGGTGATGTACCAAATTCGTGGGCCATAGTTGAAAAATATATGGAAGCTTTACAGAAATTTGGCAGAGTCCAAGGATGCCATAATGGCACATACCTGGACGAGATGAGAACGAAGTGACTGGCGCAAAAAAAGGTGAAGAGCGACAAGACTTCCGTCCGCGTAGCACACTTGTGTCGAGAGCTTGACTGAATACCGTAGAGAGCTGTCGCTGAGCATGCCTGAGCTTACCCTGAGCCAACGTGAGCCAGCGCGATCGTGCTTGATTAAAGCCTGAGCTCTTCGTGGTCGTGCTTGATTTCATCCTTGAGCAGCATGAAGAGGGCCTGAAATTAGACTCCAATCAGCTCTCAAGGATGCGAAAGTCAAGGATTGACTGGTCCTGTTTTCAGGAACCGGAGTCTGTAGCGGCTTAGCTCTTAGACCCCTGTACCGGCAATACTTTCCTTCGTATCATTCCTGCCTAAGTAGTTTCACTCCTTCTCCACAGTTTATTCATATTACCACCTCAATTTTCCTCAAAACGCTCACTGCGTATGTCAAGAAAGGGCTTGGCGCAGCCAGTAGGGCCGGTGGTTATGGCCCGGGATGTGGAATAGGTATTTCGGCGCCAAACGCAGGGATACGCTTCCAGTTTATGTCGGACTATATACATGTACATAAATATATCACGTGAATGTGGTCATAGCTCACCCGCGACCGGAACCCCTCCGGTACGCATACATGTCCGGGGGACACATCATCATCAATATCATCATATTTCTAAAATCTCACAGTTTAAGCGTAGAATCTGTACGTGGCGAGTTAGCACTCTCTTCTACAAAGGGCAATGTTAACCTACTTTCATTATTAGGCAAGTTCGGGAAAGCATGCAGGAAGTCTCATGATCCGGTTCTGGCGAACATCAAAACCGTGGATCGGCACACCATGATAGAAAATGCGAGGAAACGCCGGAGCACGCCAGGGTGAACTATTATTCCTGGAGAAGTCTCATCCGGAGACTGTCTCAAGAAAATGATCACTATACCATGGAAAATATGTGGGACGGGGCTCTTGACATCTGTACGGCCGCCCTTTTGCTTGGATCCGCGCTCACAAGTTGTCCATGATCGAATTAGGCTGACTCATGATTCTCTATAGTGAATAGCGATGACCGAGATTAGAACCAGACGTTCCCAAAAGATTTGGATAATGACGACTACTACAGCCGGCATCATATCCAAGCTCTTTTGAGCACAGGAGCACGGGTCGGTCTTTACGATAGGCTCATAGAAACTTCGCGATCATTCCTACTGGTCATGGTGCATTTAGCCATGGTAGACTGCCTGTCCGTAGATACCTATGTTGGGAGCTTATACAGCTTCATGTCGGGAGCAACTGGCACGCGAGCGATTCCATTCTTCCAACATTTTTGCAAGGTTCTCGTGGCTACTCGTGCAGAGACTGCTCGAAAAATTCAACTAGCCATGCTCGATTCAACTCTGATTGCTCTCTCAGATACTTTGTCTGAATTACTACGGCGCGAGTCTCGGGCCAGATACAATGAAGACCTTCCCGACCTAATCAAATCTTTGAAGACTGCTGCTCTAATAATCACGGACGAAGAATCAATAGTCACGTCAAACATAATCATCATTCGAGCTGGGGAGGGTCGCGCCGTGATATCTCGTGCATGCGGATTACTTTCCGAGGAGGAGGCTGGTGCCGAGTCTAAACAACATTCGACTCTAGTCTTCAACTCGACATATCCCCGTGATATCACCATGCCTGGAAACCGCCACTATAACGACAAGACCGGTACTACGAAGATTACTATACTCCCCACTCGAGCAGAGACAATGGGCGATGTGAGAGAATTCTTACCTTCAACCGATCGGGATCAGCCACATTTTCTTACCAGCAAACTGAAGAGGCACATTGATACTCACTTCCACCTTCTTCGTCACGACACCTTTGGAAAGCTGAAGGACGCTCTGGATAGCTTGATGAAGAACATCACAAATGACTCGAATCAGCCCACAACCCCAACGTTTGAGCTCAAAGACACCCGCTCTTACACCTACTTGAGCTTGAAGTCCATGATCAATCCAAGTATCTTGATGTGATCTTTTGGTGGTACAGTTTGTCCCTTAATCGTGAAGGGTTCTGCGGCGCTCTTATATGATTTGCCGGTGAAGTGAATGATTGCGGTCTTGTCCGCTTCAAATGTCGCTCCTCTTATTCTCTCCCAGCCCAAGGCATCGCTGATAATGACTTCGGTGTCTTCTCGGTTGCTTTGTGCCGTAGGTCCTGTGACCCATGCTGTAAAGTCATCAGCGAAAGCCATCTCTCCTCCAAGGAGACTAGATCACAATCGGAAATACTGCCGGGTTGGTCATACCGTCGATTATTGGCGCTGTCAATCACCGCTCCAGCTGCTCCTTTACTTATTCAGGATTATACAAGTTTCTTCAAGGTTCGGAGTTTATGGGGACCGGCTCAATAAAGGTGTTGGTTTCACAGGGCTATTGCAATAGCAACAAAGGGGGTTCTAAGCAAAGTATTGATTCGTGTGTGTCTCTATCTGAGGTGAGGCTCAGGAGGTTGTATCATCTCTTTGCCGCCAAGCGTCGCTAGTGTCTCATGTGATAAACACGTGATCACAACATCACCACGTGATCACCACGTTCGATATATATTCCAACAAAAGGAGAGTATACTTCAAGCTCACAACGGTTTGCTATCATCAATTCATTACAGGGGAGCTTCCCATCTACATCCAATACTTGTCAAGTTGATGGCAACGCCTTATCAACAAGATTACCAGACAAGTCTTCCCGTGATTCCAGCTTGACTTGCCTATCCACAATAAAATTCGGAATAATCACTTTTTTCGGTTTGAAATCGGTGTCGTAGTACACTACCAGAACGGAAACATCTTTCACAATGCCATCATTTGCGTTGAATGACACGAAGGAACGACCCTAAAACCGATCAGATTGGGAAATTGGAGAGGACTTCAACTTACTCTTTCAAATTCTTTCGAGGTTATCCAAAAGGAATCACCTATCCCACCGGACGTCGACTTGACTTCGATGTGATCTAAGTAGACCGATATCAGTACACTAGATAATAATGGGTAGAAGGCTTCACATACAGGTTGGCGGATTGGCAAGCCACTTCTCTGCCCTGCTGTAGCCTCCCAGAGACAACAAATAAGTCAGAATGCCCTTTTGGTCTGGCAGCACGAATGCCGCCGATGGGGTTCCAGACCCTCGCGTTCGTTGGCGGGACCAGTGCTGACTTGAATCATACTCCAGGCCTTGATCTCGGAGAGATATTAGGAATTGGTTGAACTTATTTGATTAGCTTCCGTCTTCGTTTTTACTTGGTTACGTACCAATTCTTCTGCCTGGAGTGAACGCACTGCAGCCCGAGCTTTCTCGCCACTTGGCTCGCCATATCCGTTCGGTCCAGATCTCCCATATATAGTAGTGCCTTCCATCGCTCTTCGAATACCTTCTTGAAAACCTGACGAATACATACCAGATGGATCGCTGAACATTGATCCCGAATCGTTTCCAAAGAGGTTCTCTCCGAAACCGCCAATGATGTAAATTCCTCCGGCAGCAAAAAGCTTCTGGAAACTGGATCGTCTGGCGTTCCATGGCGAATCCTCTCCCGATTGGGAAGAGACCTTTCTGTTTTGGCGTGCTTGCTCGCGTCTCAAGCGCTCTGCTGCTTCGTCCACTGCCTCATCGCTGGCAAGGGAAGGCACTGCTGCTCGATCGAGCAAGTCGTCGATTTCCTCCTGCGTATCGGCTTGCAGGATCTGCGTAAGTAAAAATTTGTGCTGTTGACTGCCCTCCTGGACCTTGCCCATGCCGCAGAATTCGTACAGGCGATCGATGAGTTGCCATTGAGCCGCCTTGGTCTCGGCCGAGTCCGCTGCGAAGTATGCGTGTAGAGAACCACCGTCAAACTTCAGCGCAACCTTGCCTTCTTCTTCTCGACCCTTGATGGGGCTACCGTCGGTCGGCACCTGCCACTCTTGAATGACTCTTTTGGCTTTGTACACTGAGACGGCCCTCATTTGCTCGAATATCCGCTTCCTGTTGGGCTCAGTGTCTGGAACAAGTCTGAGAGATGTCAGTCAACCACTCGAATCAATTTAGACCCAGACATACCGAAGAATGGAATTGGCCCTCTCCCGGAGCAGCGTCGTCTGAGCCTCCCATGGTATCATAAACCCTAAAATACGCGCATTTCCCTCCACCGCATGAGAGAGCTTGCGGAGATCCACTTTGGCGAACTTGAACAGTCGCTTGAGGCCACCAACATCTTCGACGCTCAACGCAAGAAGTGGAATACGGCCCTCAAAGCTCCTTAAGAGATGTGTGGTATCTGCTATCCACCATATATGAGATTGATTTGCACCTCGGAGACAATCAAAGCGGCTTTGGTCCGTGGACGTTCTGATGGGGAATATGTTGTACTCGCTGAGGTCGGATATTTCACTCAGAGATGTCTTATCGGTAAGAAATTTCTCGAGCTCTTTGAAGACTTCGGCGATATAGTTGATGCTATCGCCTGACACAAATTGCTTCGTCTCCATGATAAGATGCTGTAGGTTCGCATTTTCAAGACCAAGGAGAGAGGTAAAAAGGCGTCTGGAGTCCGGATAGAGACTGCTGAGCGCGTATACCGATCGCAAGACTGCCGGTCCCTCCCAGATACATCGTGAAGGCTTCACCCAGAACCCTTTTCTTGAAGCAACTGGTGGAATATGTACCAGCTCGTACTTTTCAAATTCTTCTCTGTGCGGCATTAGCACTCTAAAACCCAATAACATGATTCACATACTTGACTTGTTTTTTGGCTTCCCCCGAACGAGCTTGAATATGCTCTAGCAGCCGGAAGATAGTAGCGAGTGGAGGACTATCCTGGGCTTTCCACCCTCTCATGCAGATGATATAGAAGTCGAAGCTGTCCGTTTGTCCGACCCCGAAAGGATGGAGCACGTAGCGCCATTCTGGGTGGTCCGGGTCCTTCACGTCGACGAAGGGGAAGCAGCCACTAGGGGCTACCTCCTTCAAATCTTTGAGAGGCAGAAAGGTCTGAGAGAGCTGATGAAGACTCCCATCGAGGCATCGGGTCAACAAGGACGCCAACCGCTGTGCGAGCTTGGTCCGCGATCGATTCGGCTCCGAGTCCTTTGGCATCCGTTCGTCAAGACGAAAAGACCCCATGTAGTTGACAACATTATCTCGCAATAGCTGTAGAAGCTCGTTTGAAGGTAAATCAGTTAAAAGGTATTGGAAGTCGCTGTGCATCTCGAACTGTTTAGGGAATCTGGGGTTGGTCATGCTCTCGAGTCGGGGGTGAATGGCCACCTGAACAGAGGAAAGCAGCCACTGATGCCATGCTCCCACGTCATTTCCAACGGCGTTGACAATGTCTGGGTGCAGAAAATGGAACTTTCGCCTATCGCGCAGCAAGAGGCTTGCTGCAGAAGGTTTCGTGGAATCCATGTAGACGTCTCGTCCTCGTCGTCGGTTTCCATGCTCATCGAACACCCACAACGTAGATTGATCGGTTCTCCCTCGCCACTTCACTCGAAACATGAAGATGAGCTGAGAAAGGAGATCTTCGAATTTGAGCGTTGCCACGAATCCATCATCCGCGTGCCTGCCTTCCAGAGCGTTTGCCAGGCTCAGCACTGTGCAATAGTTAGACGTCGAAGCTCAATAGAGTTCTTGTACCGACTTACCGTCCATCTGAGTCACGCCAAGGGCATTGAACAGGTCTTTCCTGTGCCTGTCGCGTACCGCCTCGTCAGCAACTAGCTGCCAAGGCAACCCAGTGGGAAGCTCATAGCCAATATCATCGTTCGGGAACCAGATTTCGTGACCGGGACGCCGTACGCCGGAACCGGACACCCATCGGCCATCACGAAGAAATATCAGTTTTAGCTGTTTAATGAGATTCCAATTCTTGGTTGATCGTTTCTGCTCCAATAAAATCGATGCGAGCCTTGAGTGCCAATGCGGGGGAGCTAAGCGCATGACATGTTCCTCTACCGTTGAAATTCGCCTTACTTCCTCGATAAAGCTTTCGATATCCATTTCCTGAACACCAAGGCGGAGCAAGGCGTGTTTGTCGGAAGAGTCGTATTGGCAGGACAGATATCGATGGGCCGATGTGTCTGTTTGCGTGATTGGTATACCTTCATGGCTACAGAATTTAGGCGGGACGAATATGAGCTCAGAAGGCTTCTTCAACTCTTCAAGGTGATTCCGAAGCACCGGTTTCTCGTTGAGAGTACGAAAGATTTCAGATGCGGCTAGATGATCATTGTCAGCCGATCGACGCAGGTTTCCACGAGCCAGCACTTACTAGGCTGGAAGAATCCATATACCGGGCTCTTCCATGGTAGAAACCGAATCCAGGTGAACCTGAGCTTCGTGTTGCTCTGACTGAAGAGATGCACCGCATCCACCAAAGCTTCTAGAACTCCTTGGCGGAGTTTCAAGTTCCAATTTTTGGACGCGGCAACATCCTCTGTATCATGATGAGCTCGGAATTTTCGGAGGGAAAGTTTTACTCACCGCGGTTGGCCACAGTCAAGAAATCGCCTTGAACAAGGAACTTCTGAATTCAGCTTCGAAGTCACACGAAATTTAATACGACCGGTACGCACCTGGAACCCGTACTGCCGTAGTGGTAAGTGAGCAAACACTTGCTGATCCGCAATTACGGGAACTCCATCCTTGATCGGGAACGCCAACACGACATCAGACTCCGAGATACCACGGCGCTTTTCCTCATAGGGGAGATTTTTCACCCTGCGTTTCACAGTTGCGTAAAGCCTCTTCTCGTTATCCTGGTGAAGGACAAGACAAGGGCCTAATGAAGGCAAGTCCTCATTCTCTCGGCGCAATGTTCTCCTGAAAGTGTCGATGGAAATGGAAATATGGCGAAGCTTCTTCAGAAACGCCAAGATGGTAGCATCCAAGACTTTAAGCTCCCTCAAAACTTCCATCCCACACTCTGGACGCAAGAGAATATAGAAACTCGTAAAGCCAGGGCGCCGAGCGAAGATCGAAGGCGGGTCGGACCAGATGGGAGCAACCATGCCGAGATCTACTTTGGCGTCAAACTTGAAGGAGAAGTTTCGAGAGGTAATGTAGACCTCATCGGCAACCTTAAACACCGATTTGAACCCGATGCCTTTCTCGCCAATGGGGCCGTCGGTCTTCTTCGCTTTTGCTTTGGTGCTGTTTCCGACCTGGGAGATGGCCAAGACATGCTTGGAAAAGAAGCCCTTTTCATTGCAATCGACACGAAGATACCCGTTTTTATACTCAAAGTTCAATTGTGGGATTTTATTCGATTCATAGTCGTTGTCATTCGCGTTCTGGATTAGCTCGAGAAGAAAATGTGACGATTCGGTGTTGAGCTCTTTGGAAATGCTTTGGATTGTCAGAAATTTGCTCACTGTCACCGAAACGGTAGGTTGCACTTACATTATCAGTGCCGCCTCAAGACTCTTCTTCGCCAGCTCCCGTGGAGTGTCACTCAGTCCATAATTATCTCGAATCTTTTCAATTAACAGTCGTGGTCTCCATCTTCTTGCTGGTCACCATCGACGTTGCTTGAATTTGGTATAGGCGGAGCAGGAGGCAAGACTGGCGTTGGCAAAGTCTGAATTAACAACGGCTCATTATTGTTGCTGCTGGCAATGGGGAAAGACACATAGGCCGTAGACTCGTTAGCCGTAGATGAGCCTGCCGTGGATTGGCCTGCCGTGGATTGGCCTGCCGTGGATTGGCCAGCCGTAGACGAACCGGCCGTGGACACACGGCGATGAGAACGGCGGAATCGATTCATTGAGTGACTTAGTAGTTCAACCTTGTGTAAAGAATCAAGAGATTTTGATTTGGTCGTACAAAGTCGCAAGATGTTCAAACAACTATACTCAGCCTTACGGTAGGCAGCGGGTGCTTCGTTTATCAATGTCTTATTTAAATGCAGTCATGGTACAAGGCTGACAAGCCAAAACTACACCTCGGTGAACTTCGCCACTGCCTGCTGTGGGGGCGTACTGCAATTTACCTTAGTGCTTGGGATGACTTGAGATATCGGTTCCCTTGACCAAATCCGGCCATGCAGCCAAGCAGAGGCACACCTCAAGGACCAATGAAGACTCATAGTAAACTCATATGTTTTACCGCATTACCACATCGTAAGATGAGTGCAAGGCAGCCTGTTAGGTTACATTACGCAAGTACCATTCGCCGTTGGCCAACGATGGCGTCTGGTCTTGTCTTGTCTCAAAAAAACCTTTGGAACTGCTCAGTAGCGTCAGTCGCATCGGCACCCCTCCAACCGATGAATTGAAGGCTATATGATGTCCGTTCAGCGTCATAAATTATCAAAAGCGTTACCTTACTGCATGCCAAACCGAAACTGATGAACCTTTAGCAACTATGATAACTTCTCCAGTCCAAGGGAAACACCTGATCAAATTGAACGGCACATGGGATGGTTGGCGACGAGGAGCGAAAGGGTAAGCAAACTACTTCGCTTGTATATTCTGGGGGTTCCCCCCAGGCCCCGGGTGCTCGTTCAGAGCTTTCAAAATGGGGAATTGTACAAATCCTGCGAAAGATACTAGAAGATGTTCACTACGACCTAGCAATTCCAAATGCCTTGCGATCTTAGCAAGCGCAAGTAATCGAGAGCAGTCTCACTAATTGCAAGGCGCATGTCTTTGCAAGACTGTCCGGGCCGTCCCTTGTTAAATGACTCACGCTAAAATCATGGAATACATCGTGATGTATCAATAATCCAATAGGCCAGTCTCCCTTGAGGCTGCTGGCCTTCTTCAAGATCCCTTTCCGGCTCCTCATCGTCCCTAATCGTTCTCTTTCCTCCTCTACCTGGTTGTCGTATTCTTCATTGCCATCGACCGTCTCGTAGTCAAAGTCAAGATCATCGCCACGATTAAAGCGCATCTCCATTTCGTACCGCCACCGCCATCGCCACCGCCACCGCGCCATGCCTTCCTCTTCGTCGAAGGAATCTCGTCCTGCTCCTCTTCCAAAATCTCGCCGTTCGGCCCACACTTATAGGCAAACGTCGAATGTGGATCCGGATTCTGCAGCGCGTGCATCTTGGCCTCGGACCGCACAAGTCCCGCCTCGAAGACACCCCTGAAACCCTTTGACTTACCCTCGGCATCGCGCCCGGCAGCACTCTGAAAACGGCGAACAAGGCGGTCGTACAGCAGCGGATCGGTGAGCTCGAGGGACGGGCCGAAGTAGGACGGGTGCAGTTCGAGGTAGCGCCTGCGCCGGTTCTTGATGCGCGTGCGAGTGCGCTCGGTGAAGGTAGGGTCGCGCGGCGACACGGGGCTTGGGCATGTCACACGGCTCTGACGACTCGACGCCAGGCCCTAGTTTCGGAGAGAACGAAACTGGGGGGCAGACTGATCTATAGCCGCGATAGTTGCGTTACTGCGTGCAAGAAACTCTTGATCACGTGTAGTCAATACCACGGCCATCGTGAAAATCAATGAGTAGAAATTGTATGTTTTGTTCTATACTTGGTTAGGCCGCCAAGCTTCTCAGCAGAGTTCCTGAGTCAATCCCAGGATGCCTCAGAGCCTCAACCATCAACTATCAAAAACCTCATCAAGCAAACAATTCGGCTCCAGATTGTACAATTCTGCGATCCCGCCCACCATCCCATAGTTCTCTGTTTTTTTCCCGTTTGTATTTTTCCCGTTTGTAGATAGGTATCGCGCTTTGCGCCCGGCCGAACAGCTGGCTCACGATTGACGCGCTGAGTGGGATTCAGGATCAGGTATCGATGCTCACGGCGGCTCAAGAACCTGGTCAAGATAGCTGAATCCTCCTTGATAAGGTTTGACACTCACGGCAGCTTAAGAACCTCACCAAGACAGCTGAATCTCCCTTGATGAGGTTTGACGCTTACGGCAGCTTAAGAACCTCATCAAGATAGCAGTCACGTGAACCCACTTCGAGCCTACGCCCCCAAATATGGCCTTGTTTTTCTCCAAAAACCAACTGCCACACCTTGCTCGGGCCGATGAGATTGTATAGGTATTATAAAAATATAAAGGCTCTAATACGGTATTATAGCGTCCCACGGACATGGCTACAGTTCTAGAAGACCAGAGGATGGAATGGTGAAAGATGAGGACGGGCCGAAGTTGGGATTGCAGAGATGGTGTAGGGAAGTGGCGGTTCAGTGGAGATCGAGAAGGGTATTGAGGGAGGCAGATATGGAAGAAGATGGTTGGTAAGAGAGGCAGATGGTTACCGAGTGGCATGTTGTTGGTTTTGTGAGTGATTGGGGCTCTTGACAGACACATTTCACTCTCATTGTTTGCACGGGAAAGAGAAGTCTTTATAACGGTTTCCCATATTCATACCGTTGTGTTGATAAGTTCGCCCGTCGCTTGGAACGCTCCGCTAGCCCTACAAGTATCAAACCCTATACAACCATCTGAGCATCCCATGCCTTGACATACATGAGAGCTTTTATCTAATTGAAATAAAAATCGCTTCATTGGTCCAGGAGAAGAAGATGAAGCAGCATGGGAATAGTGAAGATCCACCATGAACAAATGTGGTTAAGGGAGATGGAGGGGGAGCAAGACGGTGTGTGGTTGGTCTTGTGGTGACCGGCGGGGCTCGATATTCAGCCTCCGGATTCACTCATATGTGAAGGAGACAGACGATGAAGCAGAAAATATTGGGAGATCGTTTGGAGAGCTGTCGGAATGGGGAATTGGATGGAGATACACAGCCTGTGTTAGTTGGTTTGTGGTTGATTTTGCGAGTTACTAGTGGCGCCGTTGCTCCAGTTCAGATACACTGCACGCGCGTGCGGAAGGGGAAGAGATGTGTGTATGTGTGAATGGGATGATTGTGATTGGAATGTTATGCAGGCCGGATGTTGCCAGTGCTGAACAGAGTAACCGATTCCTGGTTTATAAACGCGGCATCTATCCTCCGGTGACTGGGCTTGGCACCCCCCGAATTGTTGCACTGAAGCCAGGCAGGGCAAAGCCCCTCCAGAACAACTAAACTGTTAAACTGCACCTCGTTCCTCAACACCAACACAGCTTGAGTCTTTGCGATTTTGCGATTCTGCGACCTCACACAGTTGGCAATGGCGACGCCCATGACCTGGACGCAGTTTGGCCGCAAGCTCTTCTACTCGCAGCTCTTCGTACAAATTCCACCCCCAACAAGCGATTTCTCCGGCCAAACGGTTATCGTCACCGGCTCCAACAGTGGTCTTGGGTTTGAAGCTGCACGGCACCTTTTGTGTCTCAAAGCCTCGAAAGTCATCCTTGCTGTGCGCAGTCTTGCGAAAGGAGAAGCGGCTGCTGAAGCGCTACTCGAGTCGACTGGTGCAACGAAGAATGCTATCGAAGTATGGCCACTGGACCTCTCGGATTACGACTCCATCAAGAAACTTTCCGGCCGCGCGAACGAATTGGAGAGGCTAGATGCCGTCATTTCGAATGCGGGGATGCTGACCCAGCAATGGGCCATTATGAACGGAATGGAAGCACACATTGCGGTGAATGTAGTTCACACGACGCTGCTGGCCTTGTTATTGTTGCCGAAGCTGAGAGCCTCTGCGAAGAAGTACAATGCCAGAGGACGAATGGCCTTTGTGACGTCAGACGCGCATTATGTAGCGCAAGTGAAGGAGGCAAATGCGCCCGGTTCTCTCTTCGACGCGCTGAACAACAAGGGCATTGCTGTTATGGAAGACCGGTACGTTCTCGCTCATAGCACTATGTGGAGTAGTCGCTGACTCAAGTCTCCTAGGTATTCAACATCAAAGCTTTTTCTGCTTTACGCCATCCGGGAGATGGCAGTGCGGAGCCCTGTCGCTCCAGATTCGAATGTCATACTCGACGTCTTGACGCCAGGCATGTGTTACAGCAACCTCTTTCGAGACGAACAACCGTGGCTGCTTTCAATCATTGGACGAATCATGACGCGCATTCTTGCTCGGCCGACTGCGACTGGTGGAGGGGCGATTGTGGATGCTGTGAGATTGGATCTTCCCCTAGAAGCCCATGGAGCATTCTTAATGGATTGCAAGATTGCAGAGTAAGTAGCGAGAAGGATCCAATTCGAAGTCGGGATGAGCGCTAACGACTTGCAGAAATGGGCCGAACGTTGACAGCGACAAGGGACAAGCCTTGCAAAAAAGGTTCATTGGAGAGCTGTTCGAGAAGCTGGAGGCCATCGAACCTGGAATTACGGAGGTGCTGAATCGAAAAATCTCGATGAGATCTTTTCACAGACCCTCCGAATTCTGTGGGAAAGGTACGATTGACACATCGATAATCCTCATGCCACGGCGCATGGCGAAAGGAACGCAAAAGTTGGGCCTAAGGACTTGCGTATTCCGGATACATGTATCATAGTTCATGGGTTTTTCATGACTGGCAATAGGTGACATCGTCTAGTCATCAGGCATGTCTACTCAATAGCAGGGCTTCCAATCTGTACTTCGTGATTTGCTGCCTCCATATTCTATCTGTACTTTGCAACTCGTCTTTCCAAGTGCACCACTGCAGACTTCCGCCGCTACCTCTGGAGAATATCGATCGGCAGTCACGACGAATATGCTCGAAATTGGAACAGGTGATGCGGTGATTTCGCGAAAAGTGCACAGAGTGGAGGCAGACTTACAGGTATAAGGTGAAGAGAGTAAGGCTTGTTGTGTTTGTAGTTGTTACGCTGCCGTTTGTAAGTTATTTAAAGGTAATTCTTTGTCTTAATAGAGTTTGCGAACTGTTTCCAACTGTTATGAGTGTGTCAGGTGTCGGATGTAGTGGCGTGAAAATTCAGCTTCGACTACCAACATCGCTGCCGACACGACGTCTCTGCGCTGGCTCTGAGATTCAAAAGCACCAGGTTCCCAGGCTTCACCACATGGAGGTGCAGAGTCCGATTTCGAAGCCTATATATATATTAAAATGCTGCGACAGAGATACGGAGATACATACCTCAAAATGCCGAACCTTGTACGCCAGAACCATGGCCATCCACCTCCACTTCTTCGCTATCCAGTCCTTCGACAGCCAGGAATCCAGCTCTCTATCCGCGAGCGTGATATTGCATATACCCTTAATCGCTATGCTGGTTGGACTCATGAGAAAATTGGCAGCTCTCTTGGTGTCTCTCGTAGTGCAATTTCTGCCTCTCTCCAAAAGGATACTTGGACTCCAAAAGCAGAGAGTAAGAAAGCCAAATAATAATACACCAACCCGACAGCGCCTTATTTCCCGAGCTAAGCTTGATCGCTTCCACTGACGGAAGCCATTTGAAGAGGTTGCATTTTTAGAGGGCGTCTCTGCCTGTAAGCGATCCTTATGCAAAGCCTTTGAAAAGGAGGGCTACTTTCGCTGCATTGCTACACAGGAGCCGCTTATTGCACCTGAACAACAAGAAGCTAGGCTAAAATGGGTCTATTCTCACTTAGAATGGACCCCTGAGATATGGGAGCAGTAATATATGGACAAATGACGCATTCATTCGAACCGGTGGAGGTCAGATCTTTTTTACTAGAAGAGCTGAGGAGAAATATAATATTGATTGCTGTGTCCCTAAATTTAGAGGCTATTCAAGCTGGATGATCTATGACAACATCTCCCATACGTATAAGGGGTCTTTAGTTGTTTTTGAAAAGGACTTGTCAATTGAGCTTGCTTATAAGAAGAAGACAATAAATGGCGACGTATATCGAACATATTGCGGTGGAGTAAAGGGAATGTGATAAAAAAATATCACACGGGGGTAGGAGGGCGACTCGCAGCCATGCGATGTCCGAAGCAGCAATGCACTGAAGGAGGGAGAAGAATCAAGGTGGAGGTTTGGGAGTAGACTATTGCAATTTTGTTATATCTAGCTACCAAACCAAAATGAAAGACGACAGTGTGATGAAAAACAGATGAAACATTCGTGATCTCGTTGGGGGTCGGTTGAAGGTGATTGTGATGATGACCCGTTTCGTTGATTGTTCGTTCGTGCGATGTCGTGTTCTGGGTGTCACGTTCGGGTCCCCATATATATATACCGCGTTGAGTGATGACGAAGCAAGCAGCTGACAGAGAAACCAAGACCCGGTCCCTGCACCATGTATCTAAGCCTTCAACCCGTGCTAGTGGTATATTCGCGCAAAGTAGCACTTTGCTACAGCGCAATATATATTTACTTAAGCCACAACGGATGCTTTCCTTCTAATGCGAAACGGAGTTACCATGGACGGGGGCAAGGTGCCGTATCCAAAGTGCTTCCAATCCATCCTCGGCCACCACCCGACATCCACCATGAGTTGGATATCGAATGTCTCCGATATCAATGCGTAAGCCAGCAGTGTTTGTATTTTGGCAAAGTGTCGTCCGGGACAGACCCGTTCACCCATGCCGAATGGGAAGAACTTCGTACCGAGTCCTTCTCCTGCAAACCTGGGCGCATTGGATGGCGACTGACATCCGTTGGAGTCAATCTGATCGACAAAGTTCATTTCCGACTTCTCAGTCTCTGAAGTGGACAGAAATCGCCTTCCCCAGAATACGTCGAGTGCATGAGAGCTGGAGCCATCGGGATTCCAAAGCTTTTCATCCATGTGATGGGCGTAGTTGCACACCATGACCTTCTGGTTCTTCCGGATCGCCCAGTCCCCGAGCTTGCAGCTCTGCCGAGTGGTTCGAACTATCATCACAGAAACGTACATTCGCAGTGTCTCGGCAAAGAGCGACTGGAGAAGGGGGAGGCGCAAAAGCCGTTTGATGTCAAAGCGGGTTGGCGCTTTGTGTATCGAGTCGCATGTATCCGGCGTAGCAATTACGCTGGATATCTCCTTCGCTGCATCGCCAACGAGGTCAGCTGACCGTAATGTTTCCAGGAAGAACCAAAACGTAGCTCGGATGGAGTTGGACGTTAACCTACACAAAGTCAGCAAAGGCGTACCAGTTTGAGACTCTAGAGAGTTATGCTCACGCAAACAGTACTGCAAGATCGGATGCTGCACATGAAGTATCATCCCACTCCTCGAACTGCTCAAACACCTCCTTGCGTAAAGTCGTAGTCTTTAATCCCGATCTTTCATTCCATTCCGGAAGCTTCTCGGCGGTTTCCGTCAGAGCAGATGCTCTCCATCTGCGAAAAGCTTGTGTACATCTTGCTCGAATCATTCGTGCTGGCCGATTGAGGAAGCCGGTTAAGCCCTTGGCAAGAAACGGCACATTCTCATCGAACTTCCAGATGTCCTCTTCAAGGTGGGGACTAGTCGCAAGAAGCTGGGGGCCGTAAAACGCGTCGGTGGTTGCTCGGAAAAGAACGGTTTGAATGAAGGGATAGAGATCAGGATAGCTGACCCACTCGTCGCCAATGGCGCACTGCTCTACCCATTCATAGAGATTTGCCTCAAACTTCTCCACAAATGCGGCATGGGAAGCAGGCCGGGTGAAGTCCTTTGTAGCCTGGCGCTCCAAATAATTGCAGCGTCTTCCGGGCGAGACATTGCTCGATGGAAGCGGTTTTCTACTCACACCCGAGTCATCTCGATTGGCAAGGTCGATGATCTTGCTCGGAAGGCCGAGGATCCGCTGCAGCACCATGTTCTTCACGGGCTCAAAGTCGAATGTCCTAGAGTCGGACAAAATCTGCAGAATCTGTGATGGCCCTTTGACAAACCACATCTGCTCGAACGGCAGCTTGAAGCGGAACACCTGTTTGAAATGGTCCGCGTCACTTGCATAGTCAGTTTATTGCCGCATTTTACGGATGATAGTCATACATGAGGACGGATGCGAGTTTCGCTGGCTGAGCTAGGAATAACTGAGTGTGGCCGATCAAAGGTATCGAATGAGGTGCAATTGGTGGCTTGTGCTTTTCTCTGCGGAGAAGATGATAGGATTTGCATATCATTGGCAAAGCCAGAGCGCTCAACAGAAGCAAAAGGCTCAAGCTTTTAATCGCAGTGGAGAATATCAAAGTAGCCATTCTGATACCAAGACAAAAATTGTTCAAAGACTGAAGCAAAGGAGGTGCAATGATTCGAGGTACTAGCGCGTATTAGCATCTATCATATTTAAAGCTGCTTCCATTTTACACGTATGTTACAAGCTTTTGTATCATCCCACGCCGCACATAGTGCGCCGTAGCAAAGTGCTACTTTGCGCGAATATACCACTAGCACAGGTTGAAGGCTTGGGTGCATGGTGCAATGAACAGGTCTTGGTTTCTTGTCAGCTGCTTACTTCGTCATCAATCAACACAGCATTATTTGGGGATCCATCACACGAACACCATGGCCATGAAACGGACACGAACCTCAACCCAATGAGACCATGACCGTTTCTTATATCTTTCACCACTTCTTTCTTTCATTTTGGTTTGGTAGCTAGATATAACGAATTTGCAAACAGTCTACTGCCAAACACCACATTGATCCTCACCGTCCCTCCTCCAGTAGTGCATTGCTGCTTCGGACATCGCATGGCTGCGAGCCGCCCTCCTACCCCCGTGTGATATTTCTTTATCACACACACCTTTCCTCCACCGCAATAGTGCGCCTTGAGGCTGGGTTTTTGGGCGTGCAGATTGATCAACGTAGCGCGCGCAGATTCAGTCAACAGGCCCACCCCATCGAGGAGAGTGAAAGTCCTTATGTGTTACTGAACTACCACCACCTACCATGCAATACAACCGGCCCTCTGATGCAGGGGTAATACACGGTGTCGCCAGTGTATCTCCACACATGATAAGACTCGAAAAATGCGACGTCGTAAGGAACCGCGCCGCATGGCGTACGCTGCTGGCACAATGATGACCCGGGGCCCAATCTCCATATACGGCGTCACACAGTCAAGTTCTTGGACGTGAATCTTGGCACAGCACACCGAAGGCCCCTAGGAGTAGTAAACCTTTTGGCGTGATCTCCTTAAATCCTGAGTTCAGGCCTCATTCTATCCTTCTCGGGTGTCATGTAGCTTGGAGGGTCTGTAGTCTGCGTAGATGAATTCTTGAAACTTTGGTAATTAAAGAGAGGCTTATGCCCAGATTTTGATTACCATTTTCGATTACTGATACTGAGTAACCCTTCTTTGACCTGTTCTCTCTCCCTCACATGCGCCTGACATAGAAAGCCTCCCGAAGACCTGTCCCCTTGCCCATAAAGTAAGCTCCTAGACGCCTTTCCCCCCTTCATGGCCACTCCTCTTCTCCTCTTCCAAACCATACTTCGTGTCAAGTTCAGTTCGGAGGGGAATGTGCTTCTCGATTGCAACTGAAATGAACCCGGTAGCTCCAAACGCCACAGCTCCAATCCACACAGCCTGGAGCGCATCACGATAGACTAATAAAACCTCTTGTTGGACTTTGGGCGGAAGAGCCCTGATGTACGACCCACTGACAGCTTGATATGCTCGTCCATTTCCCAGCTCTTGACGTACACTACTGTCGCTAATGCGGGACGAGTATCGATCAAACTGGGTATTGAAGATTGTGCCCGGAATTGTGACGCCCCACAAAAAGCCAAAGCTGCGTAGGAAGGAGTACATGCCTGTTGCTGATGCCGCGTCTGAATCGGGCAACGAAGCCATGATTGCCGGTAGAACGGTAGGAAGAAGCAACCCGCGACCGATGGCATCGACCATCTGAAACATGACCCAGACGGCTTTCGGGGTATTTTGAGATAGCATAATGTTGAGCCCAGGTCCTATCATACTAAAACAGAATCCAAAAAAGTGCATTGGTCGATATTGATCTAGTTTCGACAACAACCCGCCTGCGATGGCTGCTGTAACAATGAGGAAAGCTTCGAAAGGGATGAAGTTGATGCCCGCATGTAGAGGGGTAGTTTCTCGGACGCCTTGAAAGTATACAGGCCAGAAGAAGCAGACCCATTGGAGGAGCACCGAGGAGATGAAGTCGATGTAGAAAGCTGCTGCCGACGTTCGGTTTCCAAAGATCCTTGAAGGTACGGAGGGCTCTGGGCAGAAGCTCGGCGGCCTCGACTCGTAGACATGGAATGCGATCCAACCGCAGGCACCGAGCACAATGGGAAGAATGACCCTCCAAGACGACCATGGGAAGACGACACCACCGAATACAAGCCCGATCAGGAGGGAACACAGAGCACTGATGAAGATAATGTTCCCGATCCAGTCTACCCGTGCCAGTGCCGCTTGCCAGCAAGACGCCTTTTCGTGCTGCAAACGAAGGAAGACAAGCATGATGAAAATGATGACGCCGGAGATGGGGATATTCATGAAGAAGATCCACCTCCAATCGGCTACGGCAAGAGCGCCTCCAACCACCGGACCCGTGATGGCTCCGATGGCGCTGGTGCTCATGACCATGCCTAGATACTTTCCTCGTTCTCTGACTGAGACCAAATCGCAGATGATGAGTTCTACAAGCATCATCAGTCCGCCAGAGCCTGCGCCTTGAATTGCACGGCCTGCAATGAGCATATCTGAGCTGGATGCACCTCCGGCTATCCCGCTCCCAAGTGCAAAGACGACAAGAGCAATGAGGACGGGCATGCGGCGTCCGAATATATTGCATAGTTGAGCGCAGGGAGGCTGGACCACAATTTGGGCGACGAGGAAGGCGTTGGCGATCCATACATATTGGTCGGCGGCGGACAATTCGGCCGAGATTTGCGGAAGAGCGGTTGCGATAATGGATCCATCAAGGGAGGTGATGAATGTGATGAAGGACAGCGAGAAGAGAATGACATGGAACCTCCACGGTTTTGGGCCAGCAGCGGCGGCCTGGTCCAGCTCGTTGTTGACCAGCGGTTCAGATTGGGCAGTGGGCGACGTTTTGCCTGCACTTTCATCTGCGCAGCCTTGCTCGGCCCGTGTTGCATTCATTTCGTCAGTGAAGAGACTTTCGATAGTAGGTGGCTGGCAGAAAGGTGCTAGCAGATGGAGCAATAAGGGCGGTTGCCGAAAAGAGGTGGACCCTATCTGGGATACACACACCGCCCCGTCGTAACGTTACCGGTGGTAACGTTGCCACCACGCTAGTTCGTTTGTTGGCAGCACATGCCGCGTCACAACAGCTGCAGGTTGAAACGGAACAGCCGGTGGTGATGATGATCATTTACCTGAAGCTGTGCCTTACGGGAGACATGGCGCTACTATTTGTGCACGGGAGACATGGCCTACTATTTGTTCACGGGCGACATGGCGCTACTATTTGTGCACGGCAGAACTCGCCCAATCAGAGTCAAATTGCTAGTTCTCTTCTATGTCCTCCGCGGCAAGTGGCATTACCTTGTCAGATTCGGTGAGGAGAACGTTCCATTTGACGTTCGTGTCCCAGCCAGCTCTAGGCGTGAGGGTAACCTCGATGTCGTCATCTGGGATTGGAGTCACCTCCCACAGCCCGGCCTTGTCCGTAGTCAAATGCTTCCACTTCCTCTCCACGGGCACTATCTCAAAACGCAGGATGAGCAGAGCGGTGAATGCCAGAATCTCTGTGCTTGCAAAATGACGGCCAGGACACAACGTGGTTCCTCCGCCAAACCCACGGAATGCTGTTGGGTTGTGGCGCCTTTCCTGGGGCAGGAAGCGCCGATGGTTGAATGACTGCGCGTCTGGGCCCCAGATGGACGTGTTCTTATGCTGGACTGGTGCTGGAATCATAACCGTCGCCCCCTTTTTGAGCAAGAACTTGCCGTCTAGCATGTGGTCCTCCATGACCAATCGTGTCGATACACCCACGGAGTGAAGTCTCAGCACCTCCTGCAAGCTCGAAAGCAAAAGGGGGCAAGATGTCTTTACCTGGGACAGATCGAGCGTGAATGTCTTCGTAGCCTCGCCTTCATGGCTCTTGCTTGTATCCTCCGATAGGATGCGGCTGAGTTCTTGCCGACAGTCTTCCAGTGCAGTCTGGTCGGAATAGAGGTGATAGACTAGCCAGAAGCAAGCGGGCGACGTGTTGGTCAGAATGGCAACTGCTCCGGCAGTCTCAAATCTGGCAATGTCCTCGAGGGGTATCTTGTGGTCCACACTATGCTCGTATCGAGCTCGGATAAGTGCAGAGCCATGCTCATAACTGCTGTTTTGGAAATATCCAATGAACCGCTTTGCGATGAATTCCCGGGCCTGGAAACTCTCTCGGGCAAGTATCGAGGGAAGAAAGCCCATCAAGAGACCCATGATACCCTCCTGAAATTTCCTATGAGGAGTCAAAAAGAGAATCGGCGAGGCGTACTGCCCAAGTGCCGTGCTTACCAAAATGCGCTGACCATTGCGGGGTCCTGAAACGGATTGTGCAATCCATACACCGACTCGGTCGTAGCAAGGGTGATCTCCTGCTTGATAAAGTCGAACAGCTTGATCACCTTTGACGTCTGTATCCGGTCCAGTGACGCAGTGACCTTTTGTGTCACGACCCGATTCATAGCGTCGAGGCCGGGTCCCGGAAAGAGTGGGGGGTGTATCGCTTGGTAGTGGGTGACAGAGTATCCCCAGAATCCCTCGTCGCCATTGACGTTTGTTTCCAGAATATCGTTTGCCGTTTTGCTCGACCCGCACATGTTCATGGCAAGCTTGGCCTCCAGGGGAGGGAATGCTAAGACCTTATGCTGGCGTTGTACGCATGGGATGAGCGAAGTGGCGTTGACGACGTACAGTCTCGCTCCTGGTAGACGGATTGTGTAAATTGGTAAATTGTATCGTTCCCTACCGTGTTCTGTTAGACATGACCGAATCAAGGTCGCAGGCCGAACGAGAAATAGCACAATGGGCGACAGCTCCCTCAATACAAACGTACCTGAGCTCTGTGTAGTATTTGCTCTTCTTTTTCAACAGGCATATCATCGGGCTGATGAAGGGAATGGAGGCTGGCACTAGCGGTGGCTCTTTCGCATCATGCGTGGTGTGGAGGAGCACATGGAGGCCGCCATAGATCGCGGCAGCGATGGTTATGGCTGCTGCGAGGGCTGTCGAAGTAGAAGCAAGCATGATTTGCAGAGGTAGAAGGAGACAATTGTGAAGTATGCAGAGGTAGAAGGAGACAATCGTGAAGTATAAGAGGCAAGGAGCAAGACCGAGCGGGAGGCGTACCCGGCGTGGGGCTCGCTTCACCGACGTTAGGTAAGTCCCCAGCCTCGGCTCCACAAACACTACAATCAAACGCGTTTTGTTGGTTTTCGGGAGAGTGGCCTCCTGATGCACTGGATTGCAGCTGATTAGCTGTAAAGCTCTCGAATTCCCGTGCCAACAACGCTAGGAATGCACATTCATTACAATAAAATGCAGCGGATTCACACGATGGGCGATGATACCGTCTATATCCTACTGCCTAAGCAAACACCACCAGACTAAGAATTCAAAAACCGCAATCCAATCTATGTAATTTTGCGTTCAGAACGTATGTTCTCTATTCGGCTCAGCCCTCGCGTGAATCTTTCGTCTTTGACATCATCTGTGTCTCATCCTCTGCGTGCGAGCATTCTGTCGATGGTGTTGGTATGCGACTCTGGCTTGCCCTTGGCCTCGCTTTTGGCCCCTGTATTGTCGTGCCGGTGGTCCCTCTCGAGCGATGATGTTGGATAAAACGATCTAGTGCTGACGTATGACTTGACCGTTACGACCAAGTGCTTGAAGAGCTTCGCGAACGGTCCCATGCACGGGATTATGACACCAACGCTGTATTCCACAGTTCTTGCACCAAAGTTAGCCATGACCATGAGCACTTGGGTGGAGGCGTACGTAACAACGAACAACGGGACCTGCATATAAGTTGTGTCGCGCGACCACATGCTGGTGGCATCGCGACTATACTCTCGCCTGCGATATACAAGCCCGAGGATACTCATAACACATGCGCTAGACGATCATGTCAGATATGTGCTTCTCCTTATAGCCGACCCGGTGGACGTACCCAGCACCTGCAAGGAAGATGAACATGACACCGATTTTCTGCTTTGGAGCCATATTGAGCTTGATAATTGCTGGAAGCGGGAGGATGAGCAGATACAAGTCGTTGACGAGGTTGAACACACCGGAAACAATGCTAAGAATCTGAATGACACCAGCTGGGTTACCACACTCTTTTCCGGCCATGCCAGCGAGGTATGCCAGGTGGTCAGTTCCACCCTTAGGGCCGCAAATGACCCCGTTGATAATAGCTGCCGCAAGATAGAAGCAGAAACTGACTGTGACACCAATATATACCAGCCATCGGATGTAGGTGAGGGGGTGGAATGCGTAGAAGATGAGGCTATAGACGGCGAGCTTGATGACCCATATCAGAAATGGCGCTGCAAGCAGTAGGACCAGTGAAAGCTGTTTTAGATGTTAGCCTTTGTTTAGAGGTTTATCGACTTGTGCCGCAACTCTCACCATCAGCACTGGTTTCGTCAGGTCTCCGATTGTAACCTCCCAAGCATGATAGCCGTAAGCTCCCCCGGTCATCACTAGGCTCAGTCAGTAATGAAAGCGTTAGTTGTCAGTCCGTAAAAGAAAACATACACGCGATCTGAAGGCCTATCAAAGATATCCCGGCAGACTAGGTTGTAGTAAGCCTAACGTGCTGTAGCAGCTCAATGGCGTCTCACCAAGCTTATAACAAACACAGCTAGAAAAAGTCAGCTGATATTGCTTTCTGCGATCATACCAGCATGCTCACTGTCGTCAAAGACCCATTTACGTTGAAGGTAACATCTGCTGTATATCCTTATTGATGCCATGAGCAGCATCGCCAATAGACCTATTGCGCCTGCGATTACGACGGGCTGTCCATGCCATTTTGGATATTCGAAGTCGGGAATAACTCCCTACAAATGAGTTAGCGAATCTGCTATACGCTTTGTTGAAAAAGTCTGACTGGTAGAGGTTGGGCGAGAGGTTGCTTGCTGAGCTGGGCCCAAACCTCCTTGGACATTGCCATATTGCTTAGTGTCAGGAAATGGATGACTGTATGGTTCAACTGCTGAGAACAAGTGTTCTGATTCTATCGGATTTTGCAAGATAAAGGCTCGTGCGGATACCACTCAAGATCCTTTATGATGGTCAGCAACTTGACCGCTGTACTTCGATTGTGTCAGGCCGTGCTACATTCAGTGCTCATCAGCAGAAGCTATCGACAGCATATCACCCGCAGACCGACGGCAACACGGAGGTGCTGAACCAGTACATCGATCAGCGCCTGCGTCCATTCATCAATTACCATCAGGACAACTGGTCAGACCTGCTGCCGTGTATGGACTGGGTACAAGCAATCTTTCCGCATGAAACCACAGGCCTATCACCCTATGAGATTGAGTTTGGTCATTAGCCTACCTATCACTGGGACTGGGAAGAACGCACTAGGACATACCCTACTGTCCGGGAGCAGATGTTGCACGAGGAAGCTCAAAAGTATGCCAACGCCCGCCACGACGCTGTGAAGCTAGCCACAAAGATAATGCAGTGGAGTAAAGGTGTGTGTGATAGAAAGATATTCACACGGGGGTAGGAGGGCGACTCGCAGCCATGCAATGTCCGAAGCAGTGATGCACTGGAAAGGAGGGAGAGGAATCAGAGTGGAGGTTTGGCAGTAGACTGTTTGCAATTTCAATATATCTAGCTACCAAACCAAATGAAAGAAGAAGTGATGAAAAATAGATGAAGCATTCGTGATCTCGTTGGGGGTCGGTTCGTGTGTGTCGTGCGATCGTTGTGCGATGGATGTCGATGCCGATCGGTTGTTGTGTGGGTGTCGTGTTTAGGTCCCCATATATATACCGCATTGAGTGATGACGAAGCAAGCAGCTGACAGAGAAATCAAGACCTGTTCCCTGCACCATGCATCCAAGCCTCCCACCCATGCCAGTGGTATATTCGCGCAAAGTAGCACTTTGCTACGGCGCAATAGCCCAGCAAGGCACTACTCAGGCGCAGAAACGACAGGCGCACCAAGCAGCTGCAGGCGATTAATGAGGTTGCATGCAGTAAAGCCTGCTGTTCCACGTTATATTTCGGAAAGTACAATGATGAAACACTGGTCAATGGAACGTCCGAAGCCGTTCCCACATTTTGACATTGGCAGGGCCCCTATCCCCAGAACTACGGGGACTTAGATAGCATCTTTCATGCATTCACGTGCACTTCTTACTAGAACCATCGCCAAATTCCACTCTCAGCCTTCATCTTCGATCACAGTACCGCATCTACCATCCAAAGCATTATGAGCATTGTTACAATGTTTGCGCTATTGATCCTGCCATTCGTATATCTGCTAGCCGTTGGGGTAAAGCTATGGGCATTTTCAAAATTACTTTACAGATGGAATTTTCCTCTGTCGCAAATCCCGGGTCCAAAGATGGCTTCATGGACACGACTCTGGTGGTTTAGGCTCGTCTCGCAATCAAGACTTGACCGAGATTTGATACGTCTGCATAGGGAGTACGGTACGCAGCTTTAACTCGCGGCCAATATAAAGAAACATAGCTTACGTAGAACTTAGGACCGGTTGTGCGAATTGCTCCCAACAGCATTCTTGTTAGTGATCCTGATACCATGCGAAACGTTCTTGCAGTGGACTCCAAATTCAAGCGCGGGCCGTGGTTCGATAGCCTGCGGCTCGATCCATTCACATCAAACGTAGTCTCCGAGCGAGACCCCAAAAAGCACCAACAGTTGCGTGCAATTCTTGCCCCTGGGGTAAGTCTCACAGCTTCTATTCTACTTCTTTAAGGCTAAAGTGATGCAGCTTTCTGGCAATGACATCCAGGATGTGGAGTGTACGATGGATAGGTACATGGAACAATACCTTCAGGTGATCGGAAGAAAGATTGAGACCGCACATGATAAGACTGCAGATCTCGACTTGTCCAAAACCATTCCTCTGCTCACTCTGGACATCATTGCACACCTGTGTCTTGGGGAGTCTTTCGGATGCATCGAAAACGAAACTGATAGCTACGATTTCTTCAAAGCTCTGAATCTCGGAATGCTCTTTCAACAGTATATGGCAATTCTTACCGAAGTGACCACGGTTCTCCTAGGCCTTGGTAAGTATCCTTGGGCCCGGACATGGCTGTTCCCAAAATGCAGCAGCTCCAACGGCATAGGTCGTGTTATGCTGGTGAGCAAGGAAACCACAAGCAGTGTCTCTGGAGCAGTTGCTAAACAGAACACTAGAAAGTCCGCGAGATCGTGGAGAGCAGATACACTGAGCGAGAAATCGGCGTGTCCAAGAAAGATATGCTCGATTCCTTTCTCTCGCGGGGTCTTTCCGTTGATCAAGCCACAAGCGAGCTAGTCATCGTCATGTATGTACTTGCAGCATATCTTGAATAATAGCTGAGCTCACTCTTCGTGCAGATCCAGTGGTGTGGGAGCGACGTCTTACGCAATTCAAGCCATTATCAAGTCTATTGTGGCTGACGCATTAGTCGTACACAAACTCCAAGATGAGATTGAAGGGGTGGTTGCTGGAAACAGCAAGCGCTCGCTCAACCAGATGCCGAATTCGACTATAAAAAATATGCCCTATCTACAAGCCTGCATCCTGGAAGGCCTCCGCATATATCCTCCCGTCTTCTCTCAACTCCGAGAGCGGGTTGTCCCTTCCGAGGGAGCTGTACTGAACGGCTATACGGTCCCGGGAGGTACATATGTCGGGTTCAATAGTATCGGCAGCTAGCTGAACCATATCTACGGGGACGATCATCGTTTCCAACAGTCGGTTACTAGTAACTTTTGTATAAATTTGAAGCCGTAACTAAACGTCTCGCCCGACCGACCGACTGATGGGGGGACGGGAGGGTACCGTAACTGGGGGCTGCCGTAACGGCTTACTACTCAATAGCTCCGTAACTGAAGGGGGTAGTTACTGGAGTAACTGGAGTCGTAAACCCCGAATTGTCGTCCATATCCTCAAATATCCCTCTGGCGGAGATGTGAGATGTAAGCTTGTTTAGCTCACTCCCAACAGCCTTGTTTTGTATCCAATTGCGTTGGAGTTGCAATGCCTCAATTGTAGCTGGCGAAAGGAGGTTTCTATCCATTGATATAGTCCTCTGTGCTTTGCTAAAGCACCTCTCACACTCACAAGAGGTGGCAGGTATAGATAAATAATCAAGGGCGACTTTGTACAAAATAGGGTACTGCTTCTTACCCACGTAATGCCACTAAGTTATGGGGTCTCCGTAAATTGGGTCCTCGTCCTAAGCAACAAGGAGGTCTCCACGTATATTGTTAAAATACGTCGTAAGCTTATTTGACGTCTAGGCCTTCTTGTGGGCCCAAGAGCTAGTCTGTAGGTAGAGGTTAACAGCCATAGTCTCCTCAAACTCCTCGTTGTGATATTTGCCACCTAGAGTCTTGCGACAACGGAGGGCGGAGGCGTCAAGCTCAACTACCTCCTCCTCCTCCGCATCAACGTAGCGTTGAAAGACGTCTTTTAAGGATCTCTCAGCTTTCTTGTACCAAGCTAGGTAAGCTAACCACTGCCCTTAAAACTAGAGTAGCTAAAGCTGTGGGTTAAGAGCTGTCGCGACGCAGTAAGGTGAGGACAGCTAGTCTATTACAAGCTTAACAAAATACAATGTGAGCTTCTGTATAGCAAACTTAGTAGCGCTTTTAATGTAGGATTTGTTAGACTTGTAGGCAACAGCGTCCTTAACTTTGTAGAGTCTCTGCTAAAGGTGTTGCAAGTTGATAAGTGTCTGCTAGAGACTCCTATACCTAGAGGTGCTGATGTTGCCCTTAAGTCTTAGAGTTATCTAATAGAAGGGCTCAAGGAAGTTAGCAAGCTCTTTAACCTTATCCTACTTGTTGTCAGAGAGGGCGTTAGTCAATAGATTATAGTCTAGCTCCTCCTGGTCCTCCTTATTAACCTTATTACTATTATTAATGTTATTAGTGTCTAACAGGGCTCTCCACTAACGCGTGAACCTAGAGATTAGGTCTCAAAGCTTATAACAACGTAAGTGTCACGAGAGCGCAGTGTCACAAGGGAACGCGAGATGAACAAACACCAGATTCTCTAGATTGACAGACTACGTACGACTATCGTGATTGTCGAAGAGGAAAGCTGGAGAACAAAGAAACRATGGGGTGYCTCGGCTATATACTCAGGGATGTGGTCAAGGCGCAGGGGCATGGTCAAGGCGCAGGGGCATGGCCGCATGGTCAAGGCGCGGAACAGCGGTCAAGGTGCAGGGGCACTCACGCGACAAGCGTGTGTGTGGCGGGAACGACGGTTACCGTCACAGTAAGAGCATGCGATACACTAAGTGCCACCTAATCCTACTGTCCTGTATTAAATAGAGACTGCTAAATTGCTAGAGAGGGTCCTTATTGCTTAGCTTAGTTTGTATAGTCTTAAACAGCTGTTAGCGTTTGTGGGACGCAAGGACAGCGTTAACAAAGTTGTGCAGCTTCCTAACAACCCCATGCTTTCTGTACAGTTGAAACTAATCCTAGGGCGCAGCCTAAGCTAACTCTTCTTTAAACTTGTTAACGCCGTTGCTATATATTAGGGCCTTGACAACAAGGTTAATTATATGGCCCACGCAGCGTATACAGTGTTCAAAGGTAATAGAAATGTTAGGGTGGAGGTTAAGGCCTGTGATGAGCTTAGTGTTATTGTTTGTTGCGTTGTCGCCTACAAAGCAGCTAAACTTAGTGGCAATATTGTAGCTGTTGATAACAGAGAGAATGGCAATAGCCTAATTAGCGCCTGTATGGTCCCCAAGGAGGTTCTTGAAGCTAATAAGCAAATCCTAGGGTTAGTTGTTAAGATCTATAAGTTGTTAGTTTACAGTAATTTACAGGGACAACGCGCAAGAGCTTAGCATACCAACAAAGTGAGCAACTACTGCTAGAAATGAAAAGTAGTTAGGTAAAGTCTATACGTCTACGCTCAACGCCACCTTGCTAACAGCTAAATTTAGTATTAATTAAATCTCTGCTTTGCGCGCTTTTAAACCATCTACTACATAGCTAGAAAGGGTAGTTGTTAATAATGGTAGAGCTTTAAGAAGATTAAGTCAATTCCACGCAATAAGACTCCAGACTTCAGCTAAGGTAGCTAAGTTGAAACTCACGTCTTGAAGTATAACCCAGTCCACATACACTCTTAACAACAACGTCTCCTGCTATAGCGTATAGCTCCCCCTAAAAGCACTACCTGCTGCTTGCAACGCTGCCCATAGATCTAGCAGCCCTAGTTGTCCTGTTAGAAACAGCTAGCTATTTACAACACCAACAGAGTGCTCCTTCTAGAGATGGGTGGCAATGTGCGCAGTGGAATTGACAGCTTTGCAAGCTGTTGTCAACCCCTTCAGGTGGCAGGTCTTACAGAGCCAGAGCCTTGTGCGCTTGCCAACAGCGTCAATATAAACTAGGTC